>JACVVK020000569.1:5000-277500 GCA_018292915.2 Batillaria attramentaria | reverse complement strand
GTGGCCACCTGTCTAACATGGCCGTGCCACCCCTCTCTGCGGCCAGTCCCTGCCGGTCTGTTGTCCTGGCCGCAGCCTCCCTATACAGGTGGTCGCTTTGTACAATGCAACCATGTTGGAAAAACGTCGGACGATCCTTTGGGATGATCGTCCTGGCCAGATGGCCGCCTTATAGAGGTGACCGCCATGGCAGGTTTGGCGGCCGTACTCCATTTCCCAGCCGTACACTTTGGAAACTTGTCTAGACGGAGGTGTCAGTTTCAGTCCAGGCCATGAGATCAGTCGACAAGCAGAACAAGCAAGCAGATGACACTTTGGGTGATTTGTCGCAATTGTCGATTCTGGTGCTCAAGCAGACTAATCGGGTGAAGGTTTTGCAGAAAAGGGCCAGTCGAGTCTGGCATCGTATGCTATGTGCCAGAAAAGTCGATTCAGAAATGTCACTGGCTCGCTGAGTAGGCCGTAAAATGACAAATACTCCCCCCCTCCCCCCTCCCCCCGGTTTTCAGTTTGTTTCACTGTGGCGGAGTCCGGTGGTCACAAATGCCGGTCCGTGCTAAAAGAGATAGAGTATGCATTCTTATTCTGTGTGTGTGTGGGGGGGGGGGGATTCTCTCTCTCTCTCTCTCTCTCTCTCTCTCTCTCTATCCAGTGTGTGTGTGTGTGTGTGTGTGTGTGTGTGTGTTGTGTGTGTGTGTGTGTGTGTGCCACGGTGTGTCAGTGTGTGTGTGTGTGTGTGTGTGTGTGTGTGTGTGTGTGTGTGCCGTGTCAGTGTGTGTGTGTGTGTGTGTGAGAGAGAGAGAGAGAGAGAATTTCCTGACGTGCAGTTTTTCAGCCTCTGAGTGACGCGGCTAAAGACCCCCACCCCCCCTCCTCTCCCCGCTCCCACCACCACCACCACCCAGACGTCGGACTGCCGGCTTACCGGCGAATGCGACATGTATAGAGGAAATGAGAGCACTGCCCTTTCCACAAATTGCGACAAGATAAAGATAAAGCATGTTACATCCGCACCACCATTACACACCGGCCGACAATGCATTTATCCTCTTGACATTGTCAACTGCGGAAACTTGAAGTGCGCGGCGATCATCTCATCTCAACTGACTGCCCATTTTCCTGGCCTGTTCACAAAATACGTTGAACAACTTCTGTGACACTGCTGCTGCATTTTCTTAGTGAAAGTTTCCCGAAGTCTGTACATAAGCAACACCATGTTTGCGACGGCTGAAAATGCCTGTTAAAGCGGGAAATGTGCAGAGAGAAATCGTCCGTTTTAGTCAGTCTCTGCGCCAGCGTAGGTAACTCCTGCTGAGACGTTTTAGCACAGGGTGTCAGAGGTTGCTTCCCTTCTCTTGCCGGCGTCGCGCCCGTAGCAACAAAGGTCTAGCGGATTAGTCTAAACTTAGACCTGTAGCTACCATGATGTTCCATAAATAAACAGTAAGCTCTTGACCTTGTTCAGGTAATTAAAGCTATAGCTGTGTGTAAAATGAAAACGCGTTTGTGTTTATTGTTGTACAAGCAGATTGTGAGACTTGAAAACAAAAAACATTCATGCCTTGCCTCTGAACTGAACTCCAAGTTCCTCTCCGGGCCACTGAGTCGGCCCCGGCGACCCCGACAGCCGCCTCCCCCCCCCCCCCCATACACACACACCACACACACACCACACACACACACACACACACACCACCCCACCTTCCCGTTACCCAACTAAGTAATCACATCGTTATGTCATTCACTCTTGTTCAGGTTTTTTTTTTTTCATCTGATATTGTTTACAATTTGTGAGTGTAGTAAAACTCCTCAGTGCCTCTTTCTTTTTTTTCTTTTTTTTTTTCCTTTTCTTTTCTTTTTCACGAGGATTTGCTGAAGTCAAATGCAACCAGAAAACTTCTGAATGCCGCAGAACTCGTCACGGAGGACACTGATCCTCCGTCCTCGCAAAAAAACCAACACCTAATCCCCTATTGACTTTTAAAAACTGGAGATACACTGAAATCTCTTATCAGTGGAGTCGAGCCTTTTCTTCTCTGATCACTGACATGATCTTGAAAAGCGTCATTAGCCCAGGGAGTACTGCTAACAGCTCCCCAAGCCTGTTCTTGGCTTGAGCTTTTGACGCGGCATATCGAAAATCAATTTCGTTTCTTTTCGAGTCAGTCCTGCCTCCTTCCCCTACTAGACTGCGTTGCCGCTGTTCTTTCTCAGTCCTGCAAGCCGACCGGCATTTCCCCTCCTTGTGCTTGGGCTGGAATAAATTCTGTTTCTTGCCCACATTGCGTGTCAGCTGATGAGCGAGTCAGTGTGGCATGACTGTTCATGCGGACACTGATAGTGCCTTTTAAACTGAGCGGGTTAGTGTTTTCAAGGAGCATTGTCCGTGTTTTAGAGCAACTCATGAGTGATTTCAAGGAGGGTGCCGGTGGGTGTTTGGGAGTTTAACGTCCTTTTCCACCACGTAAGGGTGATATCAAAGGTAGGGCAACGAGAGAAAAGACCAGCACAATTGAATATTTGGTCCCAGCCGGGACTGATTCGAACTCACGATCCGAGCATTGAGAGTGCAACGCTCTACCATTCAGCTATCCCGGCTCCCCGTCAGTGATTTCAAGGAGCATGAATGCTTGTAGTAAGACGACGATAGTGTTTACCACTAGCATGGGTGCAGTTTAAGCAGGTAGTATTTCCACTGAGTCGAAGAGCAACAGGGCAGCGCGGTTTGCGGCAAAGTCGAGATTAACTGATACAACTGAATCACTCAAGGATTTGCACAGTCTACGAGAAATCCTAGTGATCCAGTCGGCGCTGGTTTCACTAAGCCAATGCGCTTCCGTCCCGGCAGCGACGAATTTGGCATAACTTGAACATGATTGCTTCATTTTTGACAGAAAGTGTATGCTACTGCGTTACCTACTTGCTCTTTCCGACGCCTGTGCAAGGCTACTCATGGGGACAGGTTTTGTATGTCATGTGATTTGCCGCCAGGGTTAACTTCTAGCGAGTGTTGGGGAAGGGGGGTGGGGGTCAGTGGTGGGGGTGTGGTGTGGTGAGGGGGAGGGGGGGGGGCGCTGGTGGTGGTGGTGGTGGTGGTGGTGTGGCGGGGGAGGGGGAAGTCCCTGGGGACCCAAGCAATCGCCTGTTAGGAGGAAACAGCCAGGTCCAATTTGTCGTCACACTCAGTGTGTGGCCGAGACTTCAAAAACTGACGTAGACATAAAAAAAAAAATTCCTCTGCATATTTTTCAAGTCGCCCCAGCTTCCTTTGAAAACCCTCTCAGTTCTTCTTCTTCCGTATGAATATGCAGACAGAGTCCAAAAGCTTCTTTGATATCTGAACTGTTCGGGATTATGACGGAGTTTCCCTCAGTATTACCGACGCTGAAAGGACGCTTTGTTTCGGCGCTATACGGCAAAATAAACATCCATCTGTAGATTTCTGCCACACTACGGCACTTGGTGCCGGCAAAACTGAGGGGCCCTAAGGACTTGACGTATTCTGGATGTTCACAGTGAAAAACGGAACGGGGGTCACTGAGTAATCTTGACGTCAGTGGTAATTTATCGCCCTTGTGCTTGGTTATCTCCTGGCAATGCCGCCCTCAGACAGCTCTTTCTTTGGAGTTCTTCTTCTTGTTTTCGTTATCATAACGAAAATGAATGCATTTGTAATTTCCGAAACGTAAATAGCTGAACTGACCGTTCGCACCACATGAATGTAATGTGCTCATGTCCACTGAGTGTGCGAGAATGCGGTGTGATTCACGTGAGCGTGCGTTTTGGGTTCAGTTCGCAGCGCTTTGAGCTGATTCAAGAACTGAATAGGGCCCACTACGGTAAAGCGCCTTTAGAATACTCTATTATTATTATTATAACGGCCGACTGACAACTTACATTTTGTGCCTGCGCCCCACCACATCAGACTAACCCCTTGTCGTCTTTGTTTTGTGTTTGTTTCTTTTGGTTGTCAAGCACATTAACAGTCGCCGTCGTTTGGTGCTATGCCCATATCACCGTCAAAGCCATTTTCAAGAACCCAAAGCCAAGGGAAGCAACTGGTGCTGACTTGCCAAGTCAGTCGAACTGACTGACTACAGTGAGGTTGGTTGCAGCTGTCCGGACTGACCTTATCAACCCTGAGCACGAGCTGAGTATAGTGTAAATTAAGGTAGAAAAGAAGGCCCAGTAAATTTCAGTAGACTAAACTCAAAATCTTCAACTGAGGCACCGTTAAGATTCATTACAATGCTGACTCAGTCGTTCCTCACTGATTCCTTTCCAGTCAGTCAGTGTGAGGGACTCCACTGGGCCATCACTTGAAGAGCTCACTCAGTAACACACCGTAACTCTGGACTGAACAGGTGGTGGTGTACACCACAGACCTAAAAAAAGCCGGATAGACCCCCTGCGGTGCTGGAAGTGTGACGCCGCCGCGCGCCATGTTGCGAGTACCTGGAAGTGCCAGACCGTATCAGCTGTTTAAGTAGCGCGCATAGCATTGGCCAGACGCTATCAGCTGTTTACATAGCGCGCATAGCATTGGTCCGCTTTATCTTACGTCACATTTCTGATGACGTCTTTTTAAAGAACTTTGTATTTCGAACGAGGCGTCCTGTACACAGAGAATCTGAGTTTTGGTATTCACAAGATGGCCGCGATAGCGACACTCGCAAGCAGCGGTGGCAGCGTGCGGCGGTGGGTCTATCTTTGTTTAAGCCCGGTGCACACTAGCGTCGGTGCTACATCGCGCGCGCCACGCGTGTCGCCCCTTGCGTGCTTCACGCACAGTGAAGGCTCTCACACGTGGGGTCTTGCGCGCCGCGATCTCGCCACGAGTCAGTGCTTCTGAGTGTGCGATGGAATGCGAAATATTAGGGATCTGAAACGAATCATAAACTTCAGGCTGCTTGTCGCAGTCTGAATAGAGACTGGTGATCGAGGCCACGATAACTTGATAGAATTTAGCTACAACAAACCCGGCTTTGCTGTATCGTATGATATGATATCGTAGACTGGGACGATGAGAGACTGATCAGTGACAACCCGGCGGTTCGGTTGTGTCTAGTTTTATTTACTCCATTTATGTAGCATTTACCGTAGTGTGAGTCAGCGGAGAGTGACACAACAAAACGGCATACCCGTCGACTGTGATATGAATCGATCTGAAAATTGTAGAGGTTTCCTGTTCACGATACCGGTCGATGAGGCGAAACATTTCGTCTTCTCGCAATTCCGCCATCTTGGAAGAGAAGAGGATGGCGAGTGGGCCCTTGCTGGCTGGCTCTTCTGATTGGCTGAAACCACGCTACACGCGCGCGTCAAGCGCGCCGAATAGAACAGGTCCTATCGCCGCGCGACAGAATTTTTCAATCGTGCTACGCCTGTCGCTTCGCGCTTCAAGGGGTTGCATACGTAGACGCGCGACAAAATTTGCTGCACGCGTGGCGCGACAATGTCGCATGACGCCAGTGTGCAAGGGCCCTTAGGTCTGTGGTGTACACGAGCCTTTGATTAGCCGTGAGTGAGTGCTGCTCATCGCGGTGCCTTGAGTGCCGGTGTGTGGTGGGGCGTCAGTGTCAGCTGTTCTCACCTTGTCTCTCGCACAGGTATCTTGCTAACGCCATCACTGTCAACAGCAACAAGTTGCTTTTGGCGCCTGGCCAGGCTAATAGACCATCAGTGCGGCTCTTCAAGTTGCTCTGTGGTGTGCCATGGGAGGCTGAGAGAGACAGGGAGAGCCAGAGAGATGATGATGATGATGAAACTTTATTTTTCAACGGTGAAAGTTTTGACAGAAAAAAAAAATTACGTCAGTTTGCAAACTTGCCGCTGCTAATACTACAAGAGATTAGAGAAAAAGAAATAATAAGAATAAAAAGACAAAACAAAAAAATCAATAAAATTGAAACAAAAATCTGGAACCAGAGAACAGTCATGCACATTCGCAGACACCCGCTCGCGCGCAGGCACACCCATTTACTCGCACGTATTACAAACACTGGCACACACACACACACACACACACACACACACACACACACACACACACACACACACACACACACACACACACACACACACACACACGCGGTCTGAGGACCAGCTACAGAGCCTCGGAGTTGTAGTAGCGCGCGCGCGCGCGCGTGTGTGTGTGTGTGTGTGTGTGTTTGTGTGTGTGTGTGTGTGTGTGTGTGTGTGTGTGTGTGTGTGTGTGTGTGTGTGTGTGTGTGTGTGCCGTGTGTGTGTGTGTGTGTGTGTGTGTGTGCGTGTGTGTGTGTATGTGTGTGTGTGTGTGTGTATGTGTGTGTGTGTGTGTGTGTGTGTGTGTGTGTGTGTGTGTGTGTGTGTGTGTGTGTGTGTGTGAGAGAGAGAGAGAGAGAGAGAGAGAGAGAGAGTGAGCCAGGGAGAGACGGCGTAGGACCGGACGTCAGTTGCGGTTTCTGATGACACAATGCCAACATACACATATTTTCTCCAAAAAAAAAAAAAAACTAATTAAATATTGTTCAGTTTATTCAGAATAACGTTGAAGCCGGCTGGTCGTAAATCTGGTCACAGTTTCTGGATTTGGTGAACCACGTCATGCATGTAATCAAAATGGAATTTGCCACGGGCGTCGTAATGACAAAATCAAGTTGCTGTTTTATTTGGTTTGCCAGCAAACATTGCTTCAACTCGTGGTTAACAGGCAACTATTTCCAGCTTCGGTTGCACTTGAAAACAATTGTTTGTGATGACGTTTTTTTCCTTTTTTTTTTTTTTTTTTTTTCGTTTGCATTTTTGTGATGGTGAGCCATTTTTAGCCTGACCCAAATCAGAGTGTCTCCACGTGCACCAGACTATAACTGAGATAAAATAAAAGTTTATTCCAGATCACATGAAACAGGGAGAAAAAAATGGAATGAATACACCAAGCCGGCGCTTCATAAAGTTTTTCAAAAGCAATCGTTCAAGACAAAGGTCTCGTGACGGAACTGCAATAATGAATTCAGTGTTTACCAGACTTCGTTGCTTGCAGCACACGGAAATATCAAGTCACATGTCTCGTAAATTTCTCAGAATAAGCTGTTGTTTTGTCAGTGTGGTGAATCCGCCCGACTTCCTGAAATCGATTTTCAGTTTCTTTGTCTCGTGTCCTCGACTCAGTGAATCTCAAACCCCGGCCGTGGAGAGGATGGAGTTGCAACTATCAAGGAACTCACTCTTCTCCTGCTTAGCAGTGAAAGGACTCATTGACTCAACTTGGTGGTTTGTCTTGGTTGTTGCTGTTGCTCAGTGGTTCGGTTTTAGTTTGTTTGGTCTTTTTTTATTGTTGTTGTTGTTGTTGTTGGGTTTTGTGTGTGGTGTGTTTTGTTGCGGTTGTTTTTTGTTTTTTTGTGTGTGTGTGTTTGTTGTTTTGTTTTGTTGTTGCTTTGTTTTGGGGGATGGGTTGTTTGTTGGTGGTGGTGGTTTGCTTTTTGGGGTTGGTTTTGTTGTTGTTGTTGTTTGTTTGTTTGTTTGTTGGGGGGTTGGGGGAGGGGCAGGTTTAGGATAAACTTGAAAAAAAGTGTATGATTGTACTAATGAAGCCTTGTTTTGACGTCGGTCACTCTTGCAACTTTCTGATGAAAGCAACGCGCTTGTCGAACTTGAAATTTTATGTTGGAGTTTTTTGTGATTATCGAAGCCTTGTTTTGACTCAGCTTTTGCGAATGGCTTGTTTTATTGGGTCGACATTCGGGGTTTTGTTGTTGTTTTTGTTGTTGTTTTTAGCAGAAACTAAAAATACAGGCAAACTAGCAGAGACGCATCATCATCAGTAGTCAGTCAGTGCAGGGCAAAACAAAATCATGTCACGTTACGCGGCTACGAGTCATTTTTTTCCCCGACCTGACTAAGTAGGACATTGCAGTACAGGCTGAATGCCGTGTCAGTGCAAAGTCCAACTTGACACCACTGACACTCGCATCAGTTCCGACCACACATACTGACACTACCCTCGGTTCCCACACAGGCCTAATCTTCTCTGCATCAAAATTTGATTACTCAGTGGCGCCCCCTGCAGCCCCAAAACGAAAACGGTACCAAATACTCAGTTATCTCCTCATTTGCTGCCATGACCTTGAACTCCCCGCCGAAATCAAAATTTGATTAACAACGCCCCCTGGAGGGTTCCAACTGGTGCTGCTTGCTTGGCCAAACCGCTTCACGACCGACTCAGTCTAGTTTTTCGTGCCAGATTTCAGTTAGTTGTACGTCTAGGAGATGGCCCCATGTCTGAGTGTCAGTACAGACTCAGTCAGTAGTAATCCCGGGCCAGCAACTGGGCAAACATCACTGATGAAAGGACCGGAAATGGTTTGCTGTTTACAGGTTTGCTGCTAGATGGCTCTGCCGGGGCTCGACTGAACTGAGATCTAGGCTTTCTTTTAGCGGCCCCCGTAGTGTAGCGGTTAGCACTTCGGACCGGCCATGGCCCGAACCGGGAGACCCGGGTTCCAGTCCCAGCCGAGGAAAGCGGGATTTTTCCTACCTAGGTCAGCTCCTACCCAGAGCGGGTGTGCTATGCCGGGCCCAGTGGGGAGGCTGATGCCACGCAGCCGAGATTCACCCACTTCACGGGTGCGACTTTTTGGGTGCTTCCCTTTGTATGACACCGGTCCGCTTATGATGTGGATGATTACACGGCCGGCACCGCAGGTGCTGTAGTTCCCGGGCCTGGTTAATGCCGGGATATTTATGACAGGAAGCGTGGAGTGCGGCCCTGTCCCGCAGTTCCAAACCACACGGACCTCCATAGCATCATCCTACCATCATCCTCATGTCCATCATCATGCGTAAAGAATTTTTATTTAAAATGCCCCAGCTTCCGAGCCCTCCGTGGATTCCACCCCTTAGCTGGGAGGAACACCACTGGAACTGGCAAAGAGTTGGGGCAGCAAACTTAAAAAAAAAAAGATCTAGGCTCTCAGGTGGGCCTGTCCTGAAGACGGAACGAACGAACTTTCGCCGACCAACACTGAGCGGCCGGAAGTCAGTGATTTGACGAAAACGCCAATTTTCAATCAGCGGTTGTGAACTGCATAAAAACTAAAAAATAAAAAATAAAAAAAAAGTCGGAGAGTCAGTATCACACACACACACACACACACACACACACACACACACACACACACACACACACACGGAAAAGCATCTAGCCGGCAGTACTGTACTGAGAACCGAAGAACGACTGAGAATGACTGAATCAGTCTCAACGGAGACCGAACTTGAGCAGGTGAGGAAAGACGGACAGGTTCGTCCGGCTTAGGACACTGACAAAGTGACTGTGACCTTCCACCCACTCTAGTCAGTGTGGTTTCAGTTCGGACTTCCTCAGTCCGTCGCCGACCGGGACGGGACGGCCAAAATCACACTTGCTCAATCACTGACTGAGTTTTACTGACGACACGGGATCAGTATCGTCGGATCGATGACCGGAAAAGGCAATCCCGATTGGCGCCGCTATAAAATACAAAAGGCTTACTGCAAAACTCATCGGCGGCTTACACCTCGAACTGCCTTTTTGGGAGCTCTCCCAGTCAGGAAACCAAAAGAGGATGACTGACAGGGAATGAGTTTTATTGGCTCATTTAGCAAGGTCGGGCCTCCCCCCGTGGCATCTTGGGATTTTCTCATTTGGCAGTCACCGCCCTCTGGTGGCGGGCGCCATCTTTGGGTGTCCGACTCGTGCCAAATATGCCGCGTTCTGCGCGTGCGCCAGAAACTGATACTGTCCTTCACTTGGGGGATCGACTCCTGGGGAGAACTTCAGACAGGGAAGTATTGAGTCTGTTGAGGGATGCGTCGTCTGTGAAATGGCTTGAAACACGACAACTGATCAGTTCCGTGTTTTTGGCGTCACAGTTATTCCCAAGTTTCTGATATTGCCGCTTCAGTTGGCTGGATATGATGGAAACCCGACCCCCCCCCCCCCCACACACACACACACACATCCCCGCGGGCCCCGCCTCCAGTCCCGGCGGCCCCCGCCGCCGCTCCTGCTCCCTCTCCACTCCGGCCCCCTCACACTGACGTACACCGCGGCACACACACACACACACACACACACACACACACACACTGAGTCGGCTCCATGTCAGTAGTCCAGTATTGGTTTATGACCATAGTTTTACAGTGAAAAGTCTTGTCCATACTGATCCTCTCCACTGAAACAAATCTCGACTGCTGAACAAATGACCGAACATGGTTGCAAATTCAGTTGTTGTTGGGTTTTTTTTTATGGCGGCTTTAATCAACCGGCGTTTTTATCAGTGTTCGACAAAAAAAATGGTACTGTCAGTTTTACGTGGCCTTTACTGAATTTAAAAAAAGTCGCTTTGTGTTTGCACTGTGTATTGAGTTGACCTCTCCTGCTGTGGCGACGTCAGCCTGTGTCAAGTGAGGAGTGACTGAAGACAGGTTGTGGACCAAAACCGCAGATTCTGAACGTGACTGAATGGGGAATTTCTAACAGCAGAACGCGATGACTGACGGCCGTTGACAGCACTATGCACGGTTGTAGATAACTTAGGCGTCATTGTTTCGGTACATTTCAGAGTCTTTCACGTATCCCATTTCGTCGTCAAAATTACTCCTTTCTCTTGCCAGCCTCTTTCCCGCCAGTGCACTCTCAATCCCCCCCCCCCCCACCTCTCCTCCTTGCCGGCGAACTGACGTCTTCTTCAGGAACTAAAACTGATTTATCGCTGTTGGTCGGACGAGGGGACTGGGTCCATTTTCCTAATAATGTGTTCGTCTCAGTCTTGGGACTTACTGCACTACCTAATTAATGCAGTCGTCTTTCCTTGTTCCTGGTATTCACTGAATGAGTCAGTTGACGGTCAGTCAGCGACCGTGACGAGGCGTGCTGAATTACCTCGTGCAGACTGCTTTCCTCAGCCTTCGGTTATACAAAAAGTCTTCTTAACTGACTGTTCTTTCTTCTTCCCAGTTCTTTTCAATCAACCCTCTTCAGGGGCGCCGGAAGATGTTGGGGGGAGGGGGGGCAGAATCTCGGACGGGGGAACGTTGCCCGAAGAAAGAGAAAAGCGGGGGGGGGGGGGGGGCGATCAAATGCGGTGTAGACAAAAAAAACCTTTACGAACCAGGACGTTGCCCGAAAAAAGTGAAAAGCGGGGGGGGGGGGGGGGGGGGGGGGGCAATCAGAGGAGCGGACAGCCTTCGGTCCGCAAAAACAGAAGTTCTCTGTTGGGTGCGGTGAGGGAGAGAGCACTAAGAGGGGTAGGGGAAGAGGTAGGGGAGGGGGGGGGGGCAAGACCATGGCTTTGCCCCCCCTCTTGCCATAGTCACCTGATTTTCCAGGGGGGGCAAAAAGACACTCTTGCCCCCCCTGCTTGGGTACAGGGGGGGGCAGCTGCCCCCCCCCCCTACCCCCCCGGTTCCGGCGCCCCTGCTCTTAAACAAACAAAGAAACAAAAAATGATTTGTCTTTTTCCTCCCAGTTCTTTTTCATCCTAGAAATTGGCTGTACTGCTGACAGTGAGGAGTGTTCTAGCCCGCCGGCTTGCGAACTAAAATCGGACTTGAGAAAAAACCCACCGGCCCCTATACACCACCAGCTACCACCTTTTTTTTTTTTTTTTTTTTTTTCCTTTTTTTTTTTCTTTTTGTGAAACGCATCGTGGTCAGCAGTTTCATGTCTCAAGTTTCTCTGAAATTTCCAACCACAAGAGGCTTTGAAATGCGCGTATCGTGTTGTATTGCAAAAACTCTACGACAGTTCACAGCAGTCAGCAGTTTCGGCTCCTCAGTTTCAGAAGTTTCTAGACACAAGAGGTTTTGAAATGCGCGTATCGTGTTGTATCAGTTGCAAAAACTACGCCTGTTACCAGTTGAGCTCTGTAGTACGTGCTTCCCAATACAGATCTTTTTTCGGTTGCCAGCGGGTTGCCATACGTCCATCAAAAGCTGTTGGAGTCTTCGACACAACCTCCTGTTCTGCTGAAGTACTTGGCTTTTCGAGTGGACTCTCTCGCGTCTATGCCTCCTATCATTCCTGGCCAGTCTGTGACAGTACGCTGTCCGCGCCTCTCTGCGGTACACAGTAGCAACAGTAGAGCGCGCGCTGACAGCTCCGAGAGGAAAGAATTGCTGCTGTAGTGTGGGCAATACGTTGGGCGCTGGGCACGCTTCAATCGTTGTTGCTAGCCCCAGTGCAACCGACTCGATGGTGTGAGAAGACACACGCACAGTATACAGGGGATGCGCGCTAGCAACAAGTTCTGCCGCTGCGGTGAGGTTCAGTGTACC
This sequence comes from Batillaria attramentaria, assembly GCA_018292915.2. Taxonomy (NCBI): domain Eukaryota; kingdom Metazoa; phylum Mollusca; class Gastropoda; family Batillariidae; genus Batillaria; species Batillaria attramentaria. Next base: position 265,206 of record JACVVK020000569.1, on the reverse strand, counting down.
GCCTACTGCCGACGTCGCTGTTGTTGTAGGGAAGTCGTTGGCGCTGTCCGTGCTGGGGAAGCGAGGAGGGAAGCGGAGAGCGAGAGAGAGAGAGAGAGAGAGAGGGCGGGCTTGTGCCGACTGGAGGCAACTCGGCGGCTCTGCTTCAGTTCTCAGTTCTTGTTTCAACCAAGCCTGGTTCTGGCATCGGCCTTGACTGACTGACAGAACGGTAGCGGAGTTAGTGGTGGTGGTGGGACCAGTGAGTTAGCGAGGAGTAGAAACTGGCGTTTCGTTTTCCCGCTCTTCCCGCTCTTCCCGCTCCAGCAGCACAACTGTCTGTCGGCATCTTCCCGCGCCGAGCAGTCGTATAGTTCTCCTCTCCTACGAGAACCGCATTCGACTCAGTGCTGTGTGGTGGTGGCGGTGGTGGCACGACCGGGAGATTTGTTTACCTTGTGGCAGGATTCACGGCAGAAGCGGAGTACCGTATTCTACTCACCGCTGTCTTCTGTGCCTGTGTGTGTGCGCGCTGTCTGCTACTGACTGCTGCACGTATATTAGCCTTTGACCCGTGCAGTATTCAAAAGGTCGAAAACTGTCGTGCAGTTCTGTGTGGTGTTGCCTGCTGTTGCAGTAGTAGTCTTCGACAGTTGCAGTGTTCGAAAGTGTGGAAACTGAAGTGCTCTGTTTGATAACCGTTGTACGAAGTTTTCGGCCTTTGCAGCATTCATAGTGTTAAAACTGACGTACAGTTCTCTCTCTCCTGTGTGCTCGCTGCCAGCACTGTACTGCTACGAGATTTATACGCGTATAGTAGTTGGTTGGGTTTTTTTTTTACTGGTATTCAAAGTGTTAAAACTGACGCGCAGTTCTCTGTGCGGAGTGTAAGTGCGACTGTGTGGTAATTGTGGCGGATCTTGGCACCTTCATCTAGCACCGTGCGATTGATTGACGCCAGAGATCGTGCCCTCGAACCTGACCTAATAATCACCTTAACGCTGCAGAGAGACTCTAGTGTGCGTGAGTTGCAGCGCTAAAGCTTTTGTTTATATTTTCTCGGCGGCCATACAATCTGGTGTTAAGATTCCCCCTCCTCCTGTATTCTGGCACTGAGGGGGTGCTTTCATGTGAAGTGCATCGTTGTGTCACTGGCGTTCTTTGTGTGCGCGTTAGAGCAGGGGGATTATCAGTGTTGTGAATCGCCAAAATACCACATTTACACGCCAACAGGGGCGGTTGTTTAGGAGGAAATTGGCCTTGCTCTCCTCAGTGCAACCCGTGGCGCTGGCCAGTTGAAAGAGTATCCCCGATGTATCTAAGTGATCATTAACTTACCAGTTACTGGTGATTGACAGAGGAGTCCGCGGCCCTTACCCCGTGTTATACTGACAGATTCTTGCCTCTCGTCGTGCATTACTGGAGAGTTAGTAGATAGCGGGCATGGAGTCTACGCGGCCAGCGAATGTACTAGCAGAATTCTCTACAGAAGGGTAGTCTCGGCCATTACCCCGTGTAGTACTTACGGAGTCGGCCCTCTTTTTAGTGGGTGTCAGAGAGCGTACATACTGCGCTGTACATGCTCTGTGTGTGTGTATCTTGGTGATACACCTACTTCCAAAACCGATATACGCCATCTGATTTTCGCTCTGTAGTGATAACAAACACTTCTTTTTTCTGGTACACGCGCGAGCCAGTGATTTGAAGACACGTACTGAGTATGTTTCGGAAGTGTGTGCAAGGACTGCTCAGTACAGGACATAGTAATAGTATACGCTGATTCAGACACACAACAAACTAACACTGATCAGACACACAAAAACTTTCTGTGTGTCCGTGTTCGATGTTCGGGGTTGTGTGTCCGTTATGCGTCCGTCTTTTTCCCGTTCACGTGAGCGGAATACGACCTTAACAATATAATAATATAATTAATCACATGGTTCAGCCTATGTTAAGATCAGATGTTATGTTAAGATCAGTATCACATCGAGTTACTTGAAAGCCGGCGTTCTGCGTCGTCGGTTGCCAGGCAATGCATCACATCTGTTCGGTTGCAATTAAATTGTAATTCAAAACACAGAGCGTATTAATTAAAATGCAGCACTCGTCCGTTGTCGATGGGCAATTTGCCAGGAGCTAATGTAAATCCGGTGACACAAGTGCTCAAGTTGCTCAGGCGTGTTGATGTTGTGGAGCCAACACGGAAACACCTTCTGTTTTTTATCCAGGGTTTTTGGACCTCCCCCCCCCCACCCCCAGCCTCTTCCTTCACTCCCCCTCCTTCACTCCCCGAAGTAATGTCTGTGAACGTTTCTAGTCGCCTTGCTGCGCTCAGCCTATGTTTAATAAATACTTTCCCCTTGATTGAAACACGCGGTTTGACATTTTGATGGAACAGCGGCCCCTAAAACAACCAATCACTGACGTCCTTGCAGAAACAAACAACTGCCACTGGCTGACTGCATTTTTCAGCGCAGCTCTGCTGACGTAACATTGCTCAAAGCTTCTAGGCTACTGACCCTGTGCAAAAACATACCTAACCTCACACAAATTGAGAGAGTTTTGTTTCTTCCAGAGGTGGTTTCTACGGCGTCTCTAGTGTATGGTGACGCTTTCTCTAGCTCTTTCAATTGAGTTTGATTCAGAGTATTTCACTCATCCCTTCGGACAATTACCGGTGATTCGAAAGGCGTAAAGAGACTGAAATACTGAGAGAATATAAGTAAAGACTGTAGAGATGTAGAGTAATGTGTTGTTCATGGTAAAGTGACGTTCTGTTCACGGACTTGAAAGACTTTTTTTCAACAGCTTTTGTGCAAGAAGTTAGTATTTGTAACTGAAGCCAGCCGGCTGCTCTTTTGATTTTATCATTAATCAATCTTACTATACATCAGTCACACCCTTCTTGTGTGTTCAGTAGCAGTGGCCTAAGACGTTGGCAGTGTTTCTCGATCAGGTTACAGGTGATAGCTGATAATGGACGTAGGTGTTTGTATGAGTGTGAAGAACAGCAATTTGATTACGGAATTAAGTCGGTTTAAGGTAATTAACTCGCATATTAGGGTGTCACACGCACACGCTAAAAGCAAAGTTGATAGGGGACTGAGTATAATGTTACCTGTTGTCAAAGCCGAGATTTGTAACTTGATTAATTGTTTAACTAGAGTCATTATAGAACAAGGGTCATCAGTGGTTGCCGGCTCTCAGTTATGAATCTTATTTGTAGCTTGCCAACCGTGTACGAAACGTCATTGTCAGGGTTTGTAGAGCCGGTATGAGCCACTTCATGCAATCTCGCCAGTGGTGGCTGAATTTGCCGTCAGCTGTCCATGTACAGAGAGCATGTATACTACACTCTGACATATAAGACCCGGTTTGTCTCAGTGCATGTCGGTTTGTCCAAGGCAGACTTGAGCAGCTAAAGACAACCTTCCAGTTACATTTCAGCGTCTGTTTGCGCAGTGTCAGCCCGCGTAATTGTGAATGTGTCTGAATGGTACGAAGCTGCAGACCACAAAAAACACCTCCGTGCGATTTGTGGTCGTAGAAATGTCACTTGGGGGCCTTTAAGTCTCCTATATAACGTGAGTAGCGACGGTATCCGAGATACTTTAGCTAGCCGTGTTGACGTTTTACCATCTGTAACCTCACAGCATTGATCGGTTGGAGCCTGGCTGCACTGCTCGTGCTCCCCGCTAAACTTACACACGTATAGCAACAGATCGGCGGACGGCGTTGAAATAGCTACACGGGGTAAGGCCACGAGACGCTCTTCCAGTCCATCCAACGCGTGAAAATACGATACCTCTTGTCTTCTGTCTAGGGATCGTTGCATTCACAGCGCCGTCGTGGTTTCTTCAGTCAAACATCTCAAGACAAGGGATAAGCAAGACAGAGCTTCTGACTGCCAATAAACAATAGGCAGTCGTATATATGTTTGTGACTGACTGAGTGTGGGCAAAGGCGGAGCGTACCCCTCCGCGGCTTTGAACCCTGTTGTGGGAAAATTACCATCATTGTGTCCTGCAAACAAGGACAGTGCTGTTGTGTGGACTGTCGGTGTGCCGTGAGTGCTGGGTTGTTCGAACGTGTCCTGGATTATCCAATTACAGCTCTCGCTCTGAGAGAGAGACAGCTTGTACGTGTGATCTGATGTGTGTGTATCGTATGTGTGCGCGTCAGCAGCCAAATTGGAATACGCTGCACTGAGACCCGGCTGCGTGCACAAAACAACTGCGTGCTGCGTTTCTAAAGTGGATCACAACCGCATACCAATCAGCTGTTCATGAATGTATGTATAATTTACATTCCGGTTATTGTTGGGCGTAGTTTTACTGCCCGCGAGGCCTCACTGATAACCAATTAGCTTGCCTTGTGCCAAAGCTGTTGTTAAAAAAAGACTTTTGCCGTGTTGTTCTCAGTGGCCGCACAGCGGTGATTGGTTTGATTTTTTTTTCTGTAACTGGCTCCCGAGAATAACTTCGTTGATAACTGACTGCATACGCCTTACTAATGCTGTATCCAACGTGAATGCACTGCGAGTGAAGGAATTTAAAAGTCGCTGTTCGGTGTAGTGTGGAAAAAATCGAGAATTCCAGGGTTCATTGACATCCAAGGCCTTTCAGAGTACTCTCTTCTGGCGGTCTTTATTGATGGATTAGCTTGCACGGCAGACCTCTAGCTGCCTGGTGAATAGAAAAGCTTGGTGTGAACGGAGTGTGCATAGTCACAATACCTCCACGATCAATGAACAGTCAGTCAATGTACTGAGTCGGTCGAACCCTGAACAATAAAATATAAAAAAATTACAAAAAAAGAAACCTCCCCGTTGGTGATAAACTGCATCTTGACCACGTCGTCATGGATGCCGAGGGTAACCCACTTCCCATGGAGGACCAGCTGGAGCTAAAGCACGCCGACTCCAACAACTCGATCCCTCCCCCACCCCCTCCCATGCCCCCAGTGGCCAGGGTGGAGTCGGACGACCTGCCGGACCCTGACGGGGACAGTCTGAAGCCCATCCAGCCCCAGACCCCGCAGGAGGAGTTCGTCCCGGTGGAGGAGGAGAAGATGATGGTGGCTGAGGAGAAAGAGGAGGAGCATACAGGTGGGTTTGGTTGTCGTGTCTCGATGCTTAGAGGTGTAACATGTGTTGATAGTGCACCTTGATAGTGCATCCTTCTGGGTCAGAGCGTTGTCAAAGTGGTGATTTCAGCGGAAGGGAACTGAGAGAGAACTGACCACACACAGGTTGTCGTGTTTCATGCTTGTAGTTGGCATGGCTTGATAGGGTCTTGGGTCAGCCTCGTGGTGCTGCTTTAGATGTGACCTGAGGAAGAACTTGGAAAATACAAAGAGCTTACTCTTTGCTTGGAGATAACATGCTTTGATACCTCTTATGTCTTGGCGTTTTCAAACTGCTGATTTAGACGAGAACTAAGGAAGAACTAGAAATTTGAACACACAGGTGGGATTCGGTTGTCGTGTTTGATGTTTGACTTGTAACATGGTTCGATAACAGAACAGTTCCAAGGTGCTGATTTCGGGAACTAGGGAAGAACTTTGAAACACAGAGGATTTTGTGGCAAGAGAAAGTCCAAAGAGGAGTTTCTGTGGTTTGATTGTCAGTGTTTGAAGCTTAGAGATTGCGTTCGTCGATCATGGGCTAGGTTTTCGAGGTGCGGATTTCTAAGGCAGCTCGGGGGAAGGAAAAAAAACTTTCAACACACAGGCAGAGGTTGTTGTTAGTGATTTCGCCTATGGGGTTGGTTTCAAGCTTAGCGTCCATCTGCGAAAAGCAAGGTTCCCGAGTGCCTAAAAAGGTACATCCTAGACATGAAACACACCAGACAGTCAAATGAAGCTTCATGCATGTTGCGTGGTCACGTATTCGCCCACTGAAGCGATCTCTTACAATCTGAAACAACTGTCGTGCTTTTTCCAAGCTGTGAACAGAAATCGATTTTCTGGCAGCCAAGTTATATTGCACTCATCATTTTTGTTCATTGAGACAAGGTTCGGCTGTCAGAGCATTGGGTGGTGATTTTACAAAGGATTCACACAGAGGCGCGCGCGCACGCACGCACGCGCGCACGCACGCACGCACGCACGCACGCACGCACGCACGCACACACACACACACACACACACACACACACACAGAGCAACAACAACAACGTGCATCGGTCAGGTACATTTCAAGGTACTGGTCCAAAAAACATGGGAAAGTTTTTTTGTGATCTAAGATAGTTATGCAGGCTTTGACGCTGACAAGGAAGGGCGGGCGCGGGAGAGAGAGAAAGAGAGAGAGAGAGAGATTCAACTAGGGACAAGAGAAGCGTGCATGGCACAGACAAAAAAAAAAGAGCATCTGTCAGCTGCAGCTGTTTTTCAAATACCAGGCCAAGAAAACAGATCTTTCCCCCCATCTCTTCCTTCACCCTAGCCCACTAAAAAATAAAAAAGAAGAGTTTCAAGTGCTTCAGCAGTGTCAGATCCTTGTTTTTTTTTTTCTGTCTGTTGATTTAGCTTTGCGCAAGCGTGCTGTAAAACTTTCAAATTTAAACAACAGGTTTTTGATGTAGTTTTTACAACTAACAACCGCTTATGATGGAGTGTGTCGGAATGGTGCTGTTCACCCGTATGTGGTGGAAAAGGACGTTTAACCCCCAAACACCCCCCCCCCCCACGCCCACCCCTGTAGCTCGTAAACGGGGAGCCCGGACCGCTGGTTGGTAGAGCGTTGGACTTTCAGTGCTCAGGTCGTGAGTTCGAATCCCGGTTGGAGCCAGATATTTGTGCTGGCCTTTTCCCCCGTTAACCCCGTCTTTGATATCACCCATACGTGGTGGGAAAAGGACGTTAAACTCACAAACACCCGCCCTCCCACCCTTCCCTTCGACAGCGAAATAGTTGCGGGGGGTGGGGGGGTGTTTGGGAGTTTAGTGTCCTTTTCCACCACGTGTGGGTGATATCGAAGACGGGGCAACGAGAAAAAGGCCAGCACAAATATTTGTCCCCAGCCGGGATTCGAACTCACGACCCGAGCATTGAGAGCGAAATAGTTGCACAGTCAGTCAGCGCTACTGATTGGCCACTTTATGATAGGTCAGTTTTTGCGCGTCCCTGGTCACTTTGTGTGGTAAACGGCGTTCTCTGTCGAGATTCCCGAGGAGACTGGAGTATCTTGTTCTGTTTGGTGACGTTTGAATTCCGGTTGGCTAGTACCAAGGGACAGCACCGGTGTTCGAGTGGCAGTAGTGATCTTCTCTTAGTCATGTCAGTAATTATCATGATGGGATTTGCTGGCCTGACCTTTGGAAAGTACCGTGCTGGTCAGGTTTAGTATCTGGACTGGGAAAATAGGCCAGCTCGTGTATTTATTTGAACAGCAATGGTACTGTGGTACGTGTGTCGTGTGGCTTTTGTTGCATGAAGTGGCAGGTTCCAGCGATGTGAAATGCAATGGGCGTTCAGCAGTCAGGTCACTGGTGGCGATACTCTTGTTGCTGATTTTGTATTGTATATAATTATGTACGTTTTGTACTTATGCATTACTTATTGGGTTTCTGTTTTCTCTTCTTCTTCTTATGTGTGTGTGTGTGCGTGTGTGTGTGTGTGTGTGTGTGTGTGTGTGTGTGTGTGTGTGTGTGTGGTGTGTGTGTGCTTGGGTGAGTGCGCGTGCGCGCGCGTGTGTGTGTGTGTGTGTGTGTGTGTGTGTGTGTGTGTGTGTGTGCGCGCGTGCGTGTTTTGTCGTTTATGTCATTTTCGTCAGTCTATGACTGACAATTTTGTCTACGCCAAAACTTTATCAGATTCTATCACTCCAGCCAGCTAAATTACCTGATTGAAGCCGGGTTTCAGTCACCTTTGCCTGTAGTTCTATGCTTCTGTGAATCAGCCGTGAGAATAAACGCAGGTGAACTAGGAAGCACGTGTATGCCCGCAGGTGTGCAGAAAGGCACTATACGGTTAGCTGAGACATTTTACTCCGCTTTGGCGACAGCTGTCCGTAATTAAACCCACATGCAACCTGAAATTGTACTGGATTTCTCTTCCCGCCCTGGTTTTTCCTTCGGCGAACCTCTTTCTCAGACTGAGTTAAAGACGAACCTGCCCGAGTGACCTAGTATAATGTCTTGCACGTGCGATTGGTTTTTAGTTTGGCATGGTGATATCTGTTACATGCGCGCCGCTCTTGACTTTTTTTTGGGGGGTGGGGGGTGGAATTGGTTGGTTTTTTTCTGTGCTGAACCAGAAGCGTTTTTGCAGGAAAAGGCGAATCTGAGATGGTTTTGTTGTCACTGCGTGCGTGCGTGCGTGCGTGTCAATTTTCATTTTGTTTGAAACTATTAACCGTTCTTCATTTGCAATGTTCATTTTGTTCCGAACCGTCAACCGCTGTCCATTTCCATAGTCTCCTAGATTTACTGCCGAACACGCGCAATTTCATAACAGCACACGCAACTTTCGCTTTGTTTTTTTGTCCGAATCTGTTTATCATTCTCCTGTGTTATTTTCGCCGTAGCTTGCGGCCACATTTTTTTTTTTTTTTTTTTTACTTTTTTTTTCTTCTTTCTCATCGAAACCTATTTGCTTTTCTCTCCTTTTCTTGCCAGTCTATATTTCTTTGCTCGACGAGAAGGACAAACCGAAAGGATGCACGCTATTTGCCCCAGTATCGATCGGCGCTTTAGCAAAACCTGCAATACTCTTGTTTATTCGCGGGACAATTTTTTAAAAGATTTGACGAATGGATTCCCCGCCAAGTAATTCTAGCTATGGCTCAGGGCGTAGTCGATAAACCCAAGCAGCGGAACATTTTTATCAGGTCCCCCCCCCCCCCACCTTCCCCGATATGCAGCAGGAGTTTGGTCGATCAGTGGTGAAGAACAGATATTCCGTGTGTTTTGTTTGTGACCCACATTGTTGCAAATAATTTTGATACAGACTCCACCGGGGAATGATGGATGTGGGTATCTCTCTTTTCTTCCGGTCGTCAAAGCGAGGCAGCATAATAAGGAGAAGCGGTGAAAAGCAAGCACTGACTTTTGGTTTGGTTTCCATGCAGTCTAGTTGTTACAATTATTATCGTAGCTGTCAGCCGTGAGAATAAAATGAATGCAGGTGAACTAGGAAGCACGTGTATGCCCGCAGGTGTGCAGAACTGAAGGCGCTACAGTTAGCTGCTCAAGACATTTTACTCCACTTTGGCGACAGCTGTCCGTAATTAAACCCACATGCAACCTGAAATTGTACTTTGGACTGGTAGTGCCACACTGTAATAAACACCAGTGCCTAGATATGCCTACAAGTGACAGTGCTTAACATGCTCCATGATCCTAAAGCAGGAAAGGGGGCCGGGGTAGCCGAATGGTAGAGCGTTGGACTTCCGATGCTCGGGTCGTGAGTTGGTATCCCGGCTGGGACCAAATATTTGTGATGGCTTTTTCGTCGTTGCCCCGTCTTTGATATCACCCGTATGTGGTGGAGAAGGACGTTACACCCCAAAACACCCCCCCCCCCCACCCACCCAAAAGCAGGAAAGTGTGTGTAGCATTACATGGCAAAGTGGCAAAACCATGAGCGTGCAAGACAGACACGTTATGTTGGGGGTGTCTGCCTGTCTGGTGGCTTGCTCCCGGCCCCGGGCTTTTTTTTAATGAGACTAAAATATGTGCAGTTTTGTGCATTTTGGCATGATTGTAAGTGTTTCAGAGGAGGAAACACCTCTTTGGGAGGAAACGTTTTAGAATTGAGACAAAAATCTGTGCAATTTTGGTGTGCTTTGGCATGCTTGTAAGTGCTTCAGAGGTGGAAAAACACTTTTTTGGGAAGAGGATTTTTTTTCAATGGTAAAGAAATCGGAGAAAATACGTTCTGTCTACATGAACAAGAACAACCCAGGTTTAAAAAAACAAACAAACTGCTCTTCATGGTCGCAACAGAATGTGAAAGGAATAATATGCAAGGGAATTAATCTCCTAATGTAGAAAATGGCGGATCGGTAAGGAAACTTGGAAGCGACTGAGCATTACTCTTTCACATGAAGCCCGGCCCCAGAGCTGCACTGCTGTTACGTGTATACACACAGCCCGCCCAATATGGGTTAAGGAACGAAAATATTATATGAATTATGAGAAAAACGAATCGCGTTCAAGCCAAGTTTGTAAACATGGATGCTTCTAAAGCCTTCTCTTCAAACAGACGTTGTGCAAGTTAGTACTCTTTTCTCTCGGTCCTGTCTGTAGCCTTGTTCTGGCCATCAAAATGCAAGGAGGAATTTTCTCTCGGTAAGTATGCCAACGCGGTTTGTATCATGGATGTACCCTATAGCGTTGTACAGCAGCCCATGATGCATTGCCGTTACTTCATAGTATTTGTTTTGCCCGTGTAGGAAGCCTCGCTCTGGTCGTGCAAAAGTAATGAGATATACCCTTACGACACGCATACACACAGAAGCCCATGATGCATTGTCGTTACTTCATAGTTTTTTGGTTGTTTTTTTTTTATGTTGTTGTTTTTGTTTTGTTTTTTGCCCGTGCAGGAAACCTCGCTTTGGCCATGCAAAAATAATGAGGTATACCCTTACGGCATGCATACCAACACAGTCTGTATCACAGCCGAGGCTTGCACATTATCCCATATAATGCGTTGGGCGCTGTATGACAAACAACCTCTCGAAACTGGGTACAGTATGGGAAATGGAGTTTCATCGATTACTCTTTCACTTTCACTGTATTGATGGGGTGCCTGCATGCCGGCGTGTTGGTATTTTAGGGGTAATGCCGGATAGTTTATGTCTTTTAGCAGGATGAGTGTTCTTGTCAACAGTCTGTTTGGAGGCTCGGCATGGATCTGTTTGAGTCTGCGGCCGAGTGTTTGAAGTAGGTCCTCAGCAACCAGGGAAGATATATTTTATGTTGGATCGATGGGTTTGTTGTTGAGAAGATTGGAGTGCAAAGGAGCGCGTGCACTCTGTCTTTACGTCTTGTTATGTTGTTACCGCTGTTGCAGAGTTTAAGATAAGGGAAAAGACGTTAGACGCTCACAGGCTATCATCCAACCAACTGCAAACCTACCAAAACAGCTGGTGGTTCTAGAGAGAGGTCTTGTATATAAGTGCGTGGAACTCAAGTAGATTCAAGGGACTCTCCCTCTCTCTCTCTCTCTCTCTCTCTTGTAATCGGAGGTTCGATAAATTAGCATGAAGGTGCAGCGTCTCCTCACTCTCCTGCATGTCCTAGGTTTATACTCCCCCGTAGACCAGTTTGTATCAGTTGTCCAACGTTACATTTTTGTTTTTTTTTTCAAGTAGTGCAGGCACACTCAGCCGCGAATTAGTCTTTGTGGCTTGCGCGGCGTTAAGCCCTTGAAAAGTTTAACACATACTCTCTCTCTCTCTCTCTCTCACACACACACACACACACACACACACACACACACACACACACACACACACACACACACACACACACAGCCTACAACAACAATGACAGTGTTTCACCAGGGAAATTGGTTCTGTGAGCTAGACTGCCGTTTGGCCTGACTGCCTCCCAGTCGGTATTACTGGAATGACAACGGGCATAGAGAACAGGGGGGTGGGGGTTGGGGGGGGGGGGAGGAGGAGGGTTTTTGTACGAGGGGGGTCAAGGTCAGAGCCGTACATCATGCAGTACGTGGGAAAGTATGAAGCTTCTGATCTTCTCTCTCTCTCTCTCTCTCTCTGTGCCAAGCCAAGATATTTTACCGTTGGAAACACACACACACACACACATACGTGCACGAGAGAGAGAGAGAGAGAGAGAGACTCAAGACTCAATCATTTTATTGTTAGGCCGTTGACCCATAACAATGAATCCGGCGGCACTCTCACCGGGGTAGTCTGTACACAGCAGGACATTGGCACAGCATAAGGCATTTATACAATTCAGACACATACAAAGTAACTCCAAGTATCAGCGTTCATACCTGGAACTGGATATCAAAACAGGTAATGCGCCTATATTATATACTATTCGCTGGATCGGCCAAACTAAGACAAACAAAATTCAAGCATAATTATGCACCTGAAATACAAGAGTGGACATTAAAATCTGCATCCATTTTGCCAGTATGCACAAATATGCATGCTGTTTTGAGCCAGTGCCTGCATAAATTTTACGCACAAGTGTATGTGTGTATGTATATATGTATGAATGTCAAAAGGGTTATACATCCATGTGCCACATCGACAGTTCACCCGATATCAGGATACTCAGCAGAAGACTGTAAAGGCAAGTGTTAAAGAATATACATCTGTGTACCATTGAAACCGTCCGAGCATGCACTGCTGGGAACTGCAAGCATCAACACAGTAAATTAAGCATACAACTATGTATCATATAAACAGTTCAAACTAGAAGCATGCACTGCTGGGAACTGCAAGCATCTACAGAGAGAGAGAGAGAGAGAGAGAGAGATTGGTTCTGTTAAATACTCAATATTTCATTGAATACTGCACATCCACCTTCAGCATCGAGGTAACCTTCGTAAACGCTTTCCGTGCGGAATGATGCTCATCTCTAGTCACCCATGCAAAACTTCACTTTCACCTACTTCAGCCCAGATGAACCCACGGCCTTTTCCAAACGAGTAGCAAATACGTCGTTGCCTCTTTCCAGTGCAGAAATGTGACGAAAGAAGCAATTATTTAGTGGTTGTGCCGGAATTTGGCCGCGTTCCCTCGGCTCCAGTTTCACGCCCCAATCCGTCTTTTTCTCCAATCCCGGAGAAATGGTTTCATCCTCTCCACGGTGATGCTAAGTAATGGCGGGAAAAAGTGACGTCATGGCGACCATAATCCTCTAGAATGGCTTTGAGCCACCTAAGAATTGCAGGAATCACAAACTGCAAATGCCCCACTCCGAACTTTTTACAGCGGCAGCACTGCTTACTGAAACCATGACAGGTTGTGAAATGCCGCTACTCGCATGTCGTGATGTGAGGTTAGTTCAGTAGTTGTTCATGTGTTAGGTGAACTTGTCGATACCACTGCGCCAGCAGGGTTATTCCCAAAGCCGGTTACGCCAGCCGTCGTGTGGTTCGGTGTTTCGTCGTTCGGATTAGGTGAGGTACTGGTGTTATCAGCGCTGTTTCCTAAATATGGAACTTGTCTGGTGGCCAGTCAGCTTACGGATTACGGAGCTATCAAAGCTTGATACAATGACCGAGACTGGCGGCTGCCACAAGAGATTAGTAGCGAGGGTGGTACTGCATTTATATACTGTAAAAGGAGACTTTCTTGCAGTATGTCTGTGACTATCGCCCTCGCTTTTACCAACCAGCCCACGCCTCTCCCCACCCCTCCCCACTACTGACAGGCCAGCCCATACCCTTCAAGTCTTGGGGAGCTGGTGTGGCCGAATGGTAGAGCGTTGGACTTCTAATGCTCGGGTCGTGAGTTCGTATCCCGGTTGGGGCCAAGTATTTGTGCTGGCTTTTTCATCGTTGCCCCGTCTCTGATATCACCCCCCACCCCCCCCCCCCCCCCCCCGGGGGAAGCGCGTCGCCGCGGTGCAGCGCCACCCAATACCTATCCTATTTTTTTTACAATTTTGCTGGGGGAGGAAAGCCGGATAACCCGGAGAGAAACCCCCGATGTGCAGCCCGGTAGCCAGGAAAAACCGGTATCACATATCGCAAGTTCGACCTGGGCATGAACCCACGCTTCATCGCCATGACATTGGTGTCGGCCGTTCAGTAGCGCAGCGGATGAATCCGACGCGCTACCTATTAGACCACCGCTCACCCCCAGATCACCGCTCACCCCTAGACCACCGCTCACCCCCGCTTTGACCTCGAGGGGTGCACGTAGGTCAGTTTGCGATGTCTGTCAAGATTGGCGGTACAAAAATAAGCCGGCCGGCTATCAAAGAGGTGCTTTCTACAGATCTAATGCGATTGGCCCCGTGCTTCAGGGCAGTAAATTGGCAACCCGCGCTTTGATATTTGCCCCTTACATGCAAGATTTTTTTTTTTCGCCCATTAGGGCTTTTTTCCCCCTCAAAGGCGAATATCTGTACTGCGGCTCTGGATGGCCCTTGCTGTTCCGGTAAATTTAGCGCACGCATGCGCACTTCGCGTCTGGAGGACGTATGGAGTTGTGAAGGGTAAGGGAAAATTAGAAATGTTTAGTCAGTGGGAATTCACACACACACACACACACACACACACACACACACACACACACACACACACACACACACACACACACACACACATTGTTTTTTTTCTCGGCAAACTTGAATTAACATGCACAGAAGCTGCCATCCTATCTGTATAAATGTTGCAACATTAAAACGCTTAACTGCAATCGGATTGGCAGTGGAACTTCTTCAAGCTAAACTTCATATTTTGGAGATAAGTTGAAGCTCGAAAGTCCGTCACAATGTTTAGGTGTTGACAAAGAGCATTAGCCACTCACACTTACCGCGAAGTTGGCCTTCCAACGTTTTTAAACGTCAACGGTTGAAATGTGCAAGATAACTCTGAGAAGCTGACCACTAGACTCCAGAGTGCAGTCCCTTCTCGGCGGGCCGTGAAAATGGTACTTTCCCCTGAAAGACTAATTCGCGGCTATGTTGTTAGGGAAGGGTCTGAAAATAAAAACAAAACAAATAAAAAAACAGAGAGTGACTGGCCACCCATTATTGTTATGTCTAATTTCATACTGCCGTGAGGGTCTGAGAACCGTCTTTTGACAAGAGGGGGGGTGGGGGTTAACGTCCTGAGCACATACGGGTGATATCAAAGACGGGGCAACGATGAAAAAGCCAGCACAAATATTTGGCCCCAGCCGGGATACGAACTCACGACCGGAGCATTAGAAGCCCTACGCTCTACCATTCGGCCACCACGGCTCCCCCTTTTGACAAGGACACGTGAACACAAACAGCATACATTTGAACAATAATCCACAGTTCGGTGTTCTGTGTTCATATTCGTTCATACCCCCCCCCCCCAAAAAAAAAAAAAAAAAAGTTTAGCACATCCAGTATTGGAACTAAACCGAAACATCCACCTCAGTCGTGAGGTACCCTGCGCACTGCCTGTAACCTGCGCTGTACACCTAAAAAGCGTCTTGGTTTTTCGGTTTGGTCCCAAGACTGAATCGGTTACAGTTCGTTCAACGAAGCTACTTTGCATTTTCTCTCAAACAGTCCACCCTTCCGGTCGTCTACGTGTATATTTGCCTGCGTTACCGCATCTTGTTAAATGAGTTTATCTTGACCAGGCGTCGGCAAACGAGGTGCCAGCGATACATCACACTACCTGTGACACCAGGGGGCGCCAGGGTTTCGCTAATTAGTGTACTCACTTTCCTTCATTAACCTGTTCCTTGTCGGCTGCACCTTACTGCCGTGACTGACAGGTCGGCGGGATGAACCAGACAGCGACGCTCGGTCTGACATTTCAGCTTTTGAAATGTACCTGCTCAAATTTCTTCTGTCAGTTCTCGTTTCTGTGACAAGAACGTTAGCGAATCGACATCAGTCATTCATTGAAAGGGCAACAGAAATGAACTGCAAAAGGACAGAGTTGAATGTGTGTGTGTGTGTGTGTGTGTGTGTGTGTGTGTGTGTGTGTGTGTGTGTTGTGTGTGTGTGTGTGTGTGTGTCTGCCGGCTGTTATTCAAAAGCTTTGTAATATGTTGATGATGCTTTCATTGCAAGCGGACGTCGCGTCAGCGCCGAGGCGTCGTGATAACCAGATTGTGTCCATAGCAAAGCGTTCTCTTTTGCACGGTATTGTGTGTACAATAAGAGCCGGCATGAAGTCCTGTTGATATGCGTGCGTGTGTGTGTGTGTGTGTGTGTGTGTGTGTGTGTGTGTGTGTGTGTGTGTGTGTGTGTCTGTGTGACGTTCTTAAAAAGCTTCATTCCAACAAAGCCGTTCGTCTGGAGAGCGCAAAATTGGGTCACTGAAGATCCTTGCAGACGGTCAACCCAGACCTCCAAACCCTTGGCCCCGCGTATTCCAGCTATTACTTTCACTTAGCTGCGCTGTAAATGCTCGTAGCTTCTGTTTGGTCTCAGTGAGAGAGGGTGGCAGACAGATGATGGGGTGATGTGGACTGAATCAAGCATTCGGCATAATTATGGGACTGGTGATTATGGCTGAAAATGGCGCGGACCAGTGAGCCGTTTAGTGTGCAATTATCTCCCCGCGATTCGGATTACCCTGTTGGATCTTTAGTACCGTATTTTCGGTAGTGGAGTGAAATGAATATGAACTTGTAACAAAGCTAATGATATCTTTGTCTTTTTGGCCACAAAGCGGCCAATGATATCCAGTGGTATCCAGTGGAGCCTCATTCTGAGGTCGATGGGTGAAATGCCGTTGCCGGCCTGGTATTTGAGTGCGTATTTTTGCGTTTGATAGCTAGAGACAACAACAACAACAACAACAAAACATAAATCGGCGTTTCGGGCAAGGCCACAAAAGCCACAGTGTCATATTACAAAACTTGCATCACAGCATTTAAGGGAAAGTACTCTCCCCAAACAACACGGATCGCCGATGGCTCAGTGGAATAATTGTGCTGGATTTTTCATCGTTGCCCCGTCTTTGATATCACCCTATGTGGTGGTAAAGGACGTTAAACCCCCAAACACCCCCCCCCCCCCCCCCCCCCCCCCCCCCCCCCCCCCCCCCCCCGTATTGTTCCGTCAGGTGCTGACCCCAGATTTAGACCATGACCTTTCCTGACTCGCTGTCCGTTGTGTGTGTGTGTGTGGTGATTGGCTTCACAAAGGGTCTCGCCCGCTTCCTGCTGTTTAAGCCCCATGATAGCATCTGCACGTAGCCGTGGCACGTTCATAGCGTGTCCCGAGCGTGCTGCACGTGCTATGCGATGGCCGGAGGGTGATAGTAATTACCTTAACTCGTTGTCTCTGGAATCGGTCTCCGTTGCTGGAGGCGGTTAACATTATACCTCTGCCACAGGTGATGCGCTACAGGCTGTGTCGAGCCATGTTCGATGGGGAAGTTGGCTGGTTGGTCAGTTTCACATTCCGTACCACGCACGAATATTACACTTTTTTGAGGTTTTTAGGTTTTGGCCTGTATGCGAAAAATCAGGCAATATTTACGATTCTTTGATGGGTGTTTTTGCAGCAAACACGAGTATAGTCAAAATGCAACACTCACACTTCCACTATGCCACGTAATTCCATGCTGCAGGGGCTTCTATAATGTGCGACCAGAAACTCAGTAATTCTATCTAACGTTCCTTGTTAGCTGAACAAGCGATGTTAACGTTCAGTATTTGGCGCACTGGACTTTCAGTGCTCGGATAGTAAGTTCGAATCCCGGCTGGGGTCAATCACTCGCGGTGGCCTTTTTCTCGTTGCCCCGTCTTTGATATCACTTATCATATGTGGTGGAAAAGGACGTTAAACACTCACCCCACTCAATATTTGGCATTTTCTCCCCCCTCCCCCCACACCCTCCCAACCACCACCACCACCAGTCCACTCCCCTTCCCGCAGTGCAAGAGGCTTTGTCCCTGATGGGCAAATCTATTGATTTTCCATTGTTCCTTTGCATCAGTATTTCTGTTAAAACCAACGTCAGTGTCCGCGGTGGCAGAGTAAGCTGATTCGATTCCAGTGTACTTTTGTAACAGAATCTGATTTTTGTATTGAAAGACATTTATTTACCTAGTTTCATTGTTTCTTCCGGCTAGGCCATCAAATGTCGAAGGGTTCCGGTGAAAAAAACAAAACAAAAACAAAAAACATGCGCTCGTGTTTGTTGCGCGTAAATTATGTATTACTTCCGAGCGGTGTCATGTTTTTGGTCTTGTTCTTTTCTTTTCTTTTCTTTCCTTGCTTGCGTGCGTGCGATCGGCTCTCTCTCTCTCTCTCTCTCTCTCTCTCTCTCTCTCTCTCTCACACACACACACACACACACACACACACACACACACACACACACACACACACACACACACACACACACACACACACACACACAGAGTAGATAGCAACAATGGAAACTGGACTTTATTTTACCAGTGTCTTTTTATCTACCAAAGATTTAATTCATTAGACATCTCTCTCTCTCTCTCTCTCTCTCTCTCTCTCTCTCTCTCTCTCTGTGTGTGTGTGTGTGTGTGTGTGTGTGTGTGTGTGTGTGTGTGTGTGTGTGTGTGTGTGAATTGACTGCAAAAACTGCAAGCCAGTGACAGTTTCGTCTGAATCTGTATGCCGAACATTCACAGAAGCTCTCGGGCCGCGTCTCCACTCCGACGTGAATCTATCAGCATAATTCCTCCATTACCCACGTACAGCTTACACAAATCGATTGTCCCGACATGACAAATGCTTCGTTTTACAGCCGCCATCCATTTTCCGTTTCCATTTCATGGACCCAGCTAGGTCTGTCTGGGCTGAAGGTACTCAGGGGGAGGGGGGCAAACAAAATGGACGGGTGTTTTTCCGGTGCTGTAGAATTTCAAAAGTGTCGACGACGGGTACTCTCAGCTGTAGTCGTTATTTTGAAATGTGTTCTTTGTTTTTGCACCGCGTTTTTTTTTTTTTTTTTTTCCAAATTCAAAAACTCATGGCACCGGAAAAACGCTTTTGCATTTCCGGTTGTCGGTTCGAGCGTCAGGGGGCCTTTTATCGCCCAGAAAACGACGTGCTCTTACGTTAATACAATCTAAAGATTTGAAGATAACGGGTTTAGTTGAGATACTTTTGAAGCACCGAAGATAACGGGTTTAGTTGAGATACTTTTGAAGCACCGAAGATAACGGGTTTAGTTGAGATACTTTTGAAGCACCGAAGATAACGGGTTTAGTTGAGATACTTTTGAAGCACCGGAGAAAATGCCCGCCCATTTTGTGTGACCCCCCTACCCCCCCCCCCCCCCCCCCCCCCCCCCCCCACCCGTGTGCTGCAATGCATCGGTCTGTTAGTTAGGGGTGTAAGTACAACGGGAACTGCCTGACGGCACAGTATAGCTATATTTGATGGAACGTATGATTAATTTATTGCAGGCTAGAAATACCGCCGCGTGTACCTATGACCTTTCCTTCACATTGTTTTGCGGGTTGTTGTTTTGTCAAGCGGTACTTTTTTGTCGAGGGAGGGAGGGAAGTGGGGGGGGGAGGACCTGCTTCGCCGACCGCCCCTCGAAAGATATGATCGATGTACAGTACAGTGTTATCGGTTTAACAAGTTTGCCGTCTGGATACAGCCGATACTCTCCGTAGTACAAAGTAGATCCGATCTGGATTATGGGGCATAGAGCTAACGGGCAATTAACAGACGCGCCTCTGCCAACAGTGGTTCTTGCAGCTCTGTGATCAGGAAAGCAATTGCTCACAATTCAGTGTCTGGCGGCGTTTCGTCCTTTCGCTGTCTGTGGGCTCAAGCGGTTGAGTTCGTTTTTACTTTGTTGTTGGCTGTTTGCCAAACTGAATAGATGTTCCTTTCGGCCATTTTGGTCCAAACTACATTTCTTTTATGGCAAACGGTCTAGACGAACTTGATCTTTTGAGCTCCTCATTGGCGCCTAGCCAGCAGAGCCGGGTTTCCCCGGTCAGCGGGGAGGAAGTAACGGTCTACTATTGGTTATGGACGATCCTTCTTCAGCTTCCCATTTGCTCTAGTCTGCGCCTTATCAAGGTTATCGAGTGTCCTCATCATCATCATCAGGCACATCCCCGGCAAGACGAGGCTAGCGTCTGGATGCTGCTGGTGGATTGGGGGTGGGGGTGTGATGGGGGGGGGGGGGGGGGGGCACAGACGGAGAATAAAATCCGGAGAGTATAGAGAATTTGGGTTCGTGGACAGTTCGATCTGGAGACGCCATGACTGCGCACTAGTGGAACAAAAAAGCTCACGAGGTGAACAGAGACAGTTTGTGGGACACTTTCGTGCCTCGACTTGACCACGTGTAGTGGGGGGCGAGGGGGGGGGGGAGAGCTCAGAAAAAAAAGGGGGGAAGGGGTGTTTATTAGGTACCTTTCAATTTTGGCAGGTGTGCTACTGAACGGCCGTCACCGCTGTCAGGGTAAAGTGTGGGTTCGATCCCAGGTCGAGATGTGATGATTCCCCCCCCCCCCCCCCCCCCCGGCACCCCCGGGCTGCTCATCAGAGGTTTCTGTCCGGGTTGTCCAACTTCTGTACCTCGCGACATTTTAAATACGTAGGTGGGTGGCGCGGCACTGCGATGACGCGCTTCCCCCGCGGTAAGCAATCAGAATTTCCCAAAAGAGATGATTAAGAATGGAGGGGGGGAAAAAAAGAACAAAACCCCCTGTGCATTTCGGCAGTAATTGGTCTTGCATCGCGGGATGTCTGCAGTGTGTTTAATTAGTCGAATGCTTCAGACCGATGTTTTCACATGTCAGCTTGCGTGGGCTGTATACTTGTTTTGTTGTTGTTTTTGAATTCTCGTTTTGGCAGGGAGCCAGGATAGCCGAATGGTAGACCGTTGGACTCTCAATGCTCGGGTCGTGAGTTCGAATCCCAGCTGGGTCAAAAAAAAAAACCCCAAAAAACCCTGTGCCGGCCTTTTTCTCGTTGCCCAGTCTTTGATATCACCCATATGCGGTGGATAAAAGGCCGTTAAACTCCCAGCCCACCCTCTTCTCGGCTTTTTTGTAGTACAAGTTGGCAATACAAGTGAAACACACACACGTGCGCGCGCGCGCGCGCACACACACACACACACACACACACACACACACACACACACACACGCGCAGAGGCACCGGTTACTGCCTCATCAAACTGTCCTGCTTTATGATGGCACCTGTTCTCACGACGCCTGCAGCGAACTACTTGCTTAATTTGTCTTAAAGTTTAACTCACTCTCCTCCTTCAAAAGTCGTACAGGAAGGAAGGGGTGGGGAGGAGGGGGTAGGAGGCAGATGGGAAAGAGGGGAAGGGCGGGGGGGGGGGGGGCTGCAAGGTGCAAGTCGTTGTCTAGACATTAACGCCAGAGTGTAGACGTGCATTGGAAGTCGGCCATCTGTCTGGATCTCCAGTGACTGTAGTGAAGGTTAATGAGCAAGAAAGTAGGCGGATTTGCCTCTGACGACCCCTGAAAAACACATTTAACAGTCGCCACTGACGCAAGAGGTAAGAAAGCGCAGTAGTTATATGTCGTTAGATAGACAGTAGGATGGAGGACTGGGTACTTTTCTGAAGCGCTCAGGACGAATTTGTCCAGCAGTGGTGAGATTTTCGTGTCGCGGAAGCTTACCGTTTTTGCCGTTTTTCAGGCGTGAAGTCCAAGAACCGTAATGTGGGGACTGAAAAACAGCACATATACTATTTATCAGTTATAAATAGATGGGTTTTAAGACAGCGTTTGAAACTGGTACTGGATTCTGTGAGTCTTAATGGCTTAGGGAGCTGACTCCACAGGATTTATAAGAGGAATCGTCAAAAAGAAAAAGAAAATAAAAGAAGAAGAAGACCCGATGCAGTGTTCGTCGTTCCAGAAACCATTTTGCTTAGCCCCTTCTGAGACAAGAATCAGGAATCAAGAAAACTTTATTTTTCAACGGTAGAGGTAATGAACGTGAAACAACCAATTTTCATACCTGCCGTTGCTAATTCTAGTAGTATCTATTCTAGTAATGTCTATCTAAATCACACACACACACACACACACACACACACACACACACACACACACACACACACACACACACACACACACACACACACACACACAGAGTCCCATGAACAGCAACAGGGCCGTTACAGAAATAGCAATGAATCCATAGTTAAAAGAAACTACACACTTATAAAGAACATTTAAAAAGCGCGACTAACATACCAATTATGTCAATACATGTAGGAATGGGCGAAAAGTAACTGTGGGAGAGACAGACAGTGCAAGGACTTTATACAGTATTATAGATTTTCTGTTAGTATGATCGTGTTCGTGAGGTCTCGTTCCTACCTCTTTTTTTGCGTCACATTCCGAGCGAGCTGCGTTAACAACCAGAGTCTATAAACATAATGAGAGGGTTGCAACGTTCACAAGAGCGGACATCCGTCAGTTAGAGCCTCTAATATCAGGGCTTACCGGCGAGACATACATGGATTTTTACCAGCTAAGTGGCGAAGTCAGCTGGGGTCTCCGTGTATTCTCTGTCACAGGATACCTAGCATTAGCCACCCGGCGTTATTGTAGCATTGCTTTTAACGTCGTCACTCATTCTGAAGGGGTACATTTTCGGGTGGGCTTCTTCCCACCCGTGTTATGGCATCTCTGCCTCGTCCGTGTTTTGGAGAACCGCCGGTGTGTTGGTTAAAAACTGCACCGGTCTGAAATAAAGCTTTCTAAAGGCAGAACTTACAGTCTGGAACTCACTGCCTGATAGCGTGAGACAGCAACCTACTCTGTCATATTTCAGATCAGAGCTTAAAACCTATCTCTTTCAACTTGCCTTTTACTGATTCATGCAACCGTGGTGCCTGCTGTTTTAGGATGTGCACTATGTACGTGTGAGTGTTGTGTGAATACGCAATGAGTTGATGTATTTCTAGAATTGCGCTGTTTAAATACGATTTTTTTTTTTACATTAATCAAGTTATGTCTGGAAACATAAAGGTTTGTAGAAATAGGATTCAAATAAGCGTATTGAAACAGCATGAGACAGAACCCACTGTCTTTGGTAACAGTCTTTTGTTGTGTGGTCGTCCTGCAAGCTAATACATGGGAAACCCTTTAATTTAATGTCTGTCTGAACGTCTGCAGAGACATTCCATCCCTTCTTGTAGTCGGCACTGTTCTGATGTTGCTGTTCATTGTTTGTGTTTATTTGCTGTTTTTGTCGTTAAAATTTGCAAGCCTCTACCTCCAGCGGCGAAATTCTTATACAGAAACAATTTCTTGAGGAATACGTTCAATGACGTCTCACCGGTGATCTGAAACGTGACACTCCTGTCACAAACGTCACGCCTTCCTCTTGAACAGCATGTGACGTGTAGTTGAATATCTTCAGCATTGTCTCACAGGAACTGTGGGTCCGTCCTTTCAGCATGTGGAGGAAATACTGGAGCTTGTTGTCAATTGTCGAGAAAATGTGTCGCAGCCTTAAAGTGAGATTCGATCCCAGGGTAATTATATGGACATACAAGAGTGAAGCCGCAGGTATTTTTTCGCTGTCTTTCTCATATCAGGGGTGATGGTAGGGTGCGAGGGGACAGAAGGAAGGATGGGAAGGGGAGTGAACTGCTGGTTTTTGACTTGTTGTTCGGGATATTTACAGACTACTCTTCCGACATTCTTAGCTAGGCTCGTAAATCGTTTTGAGATGTTTTTGTGGTGTCTAACATCGCACCATATAACATGTCGCAGCGAATAATAATAATAATAACAGAGAGCATGTATCATACATGTTCTCTCATAATACCACTACTACTAATGACAGCACTGATAATAATAATAATAATAATAATAATAATAAATGTGTATTGTGTAGGCGCTTTACCCAATTTCTTGAATTTACTCTAACCACTGTGAACTTAACCCAACACGCACGCTCACGTAAACGACACGCATTCTCTCACACACTAAACGTGACCACATTACATTCGCGTGTTGCGATGGGTCAGCTTGGCTGTTTCAGTTTCGGGATTTAGAATTGCATTTGATTTAACTTTAAATTTTACGGGCTGAACATTTTCAAAGCATTCATGTCCTCAGGCAAGCTGTGAGCGAACCTTTTTCAAGACGGAAATTGTCTCCTTTGAAACCCGGTAGTCTTGGAATAGGCGCGTTTAACTTGAAACATACATGCATATAATTATGTCACGTGGCGCCTATCACCAGTGACGTCACGATTTCCCGGCAGCTGCCGGAAAAGATAAATTACAGCGTCTGAAATGTTCCATCGACTATTTGCCGTGGTTCGTTTGACCTTTTAGTTCGTGTTAAAAGTACTTTCCTAACTTTTCGAACTTGAGTTCGGCTAAACTAAAGGCGGCAAGCCAGTCACTCCCATCCTCTGTCTAGAGTATCTTGGCCCTCATTTCTGAGCTGCTGTCGATGAGGATGGTGGTGACAATGGTGCCGTTTAACCCCTTTACTGCCACTCACGCCAGCATGGCAACGCCAGTTCAAGGGAAGACAGGTCCCGAGTGAAGCAACCCATATTGGAACAGTTTTGAAGTCGCCACTTTGGAGTCAAGTCAAGTCAAATTTATTTTCCGACTCTCTAGTGGCATTTGGAAAAAAAAAAAAGCAAACATATATACATTATAGCCATCTGTGGCATAATTCTGACATGCATGTTAACCCTGCGCTCATAGAGAAACAATACTAATACAAATACACGGATTTACCAAGAACGTCAGCCATTACAAGTATGTGGTGGAAAAGGACGTTAAACTCCTAAACACCCACCCACCCTCTCACCCACCCGTCAGCCGTTACAAACATTATTATCAAATACTAAAGAAAAGGAAAAAAAATGAAATTACAGAGAACATTAATATTATGTAAGTATGTGTGTGGACAATGGGGGGGGGGGGTTGCTGGTGGAATCATGAAAAGACTCACAGCGGCGATGGTCAAGCCTGTTGTCTCCATTCTTCTGCTCGCATCAATGAATTCCTGCCCTGCCAGACAAAAAAAATATACCAAATTATTTCACGGTATCGTCTGAGATAGTTCACCCAGTGTAGGCACAGATGACTAGTGTAGGCACAGATGACTAGTGTAGGTGCAGCAAGTTTACCGAAATATGGTGGCTGTCTGGCCCGGAAATTCTGTGAACCTTTTCGATAAGTTCATACTCATCTAGGCGGTGGGCCGACAGATAAACAGTCTCAGGTTTCGGTACCGACGTCCAAAGCTGTTGACCTGCTCTACAGAGCGCGTCAGTCAGCAGATGTTCTTTCTTCGCGTTCCTTCCGTCACCTGGAAAAGGGCTTAAGCGCCTGTCAAGTTCGTGGCGCTTAGGTCTGTTTTCCAGATGAATCTAGTCTTCCTGGCTTTACAGTTACCATGTCTTGCTCGGTTCAAGCGTCACAAGTTTCCTGTATGTTGCTTAGAATAATGACACAGGTTTTGACTTGTCTTAGGGCGCGTTTTCTTCGCGCTAGTTTCTCATTGTTGTTGAAGTGTTGTCAAGAAAGTGTTATAAGTTTCCTCTATAGAGTTATAGAACAGACTGTGACTTGTCCAGGGCCGTTTTCAGTTGTTTGGGCTGATTTCTCATTGTTACAGTTGCAATGCCTCCGCGCGTTACATGTTTTCTGTAGAGAGTAGTGAAACTAGTTTTGATTCTTCGCGCTAGTTTCTCAAGCCTCAAGCGTCACAAGTTTCTTGAAACAGGCACCAACTTAGCTTGTGAATTGTTTAACACCGGATGTATGTTGTGTGTGCTGGTTTCTCATTGTCGTGAGTCGTCAAGAAAACTTTGCGCGTTTTCCCTCGGAAGTAGTAAAACAGGCTCTGGCTTTTCGAAGGGTTTGTTGTTGTTGTTGTTGTTTCACGTTGTTGTTATTTCTCAAGAAAAAGGATTCTTTTTGTTGTTGTTGTTGTTGTTGTTGTTGGGTTTTTTGTTTTTGTTTCTTTTCTTTCTTTTTTTTGGAGGGGGGATGAGTAATTAACCGGGTTTTCCTCAGTTCTACATTATCAGCACATTAACTCCGTTCCTACCAAGTAAGATTGCTGTTGTGAACCAGTGGCTTCGCTTTAAAAAAAAATCATGGCTCATGGATGGAGTTATATTTGGCTTTGCGGGAGTGTTGCACTTTGAAGTTTGATGGTACTCGTGTTTGTGCAGTAAGAGCCGTCAAGGAGCTGTTAATCTTGCCTGAATTTCACATACCAGCCTTAAAAAATACCCGAAAACAGTCACAAACGTGGGATATTCGTGTGCGGTACGAAATGTTTCAAGTGTTAATCTCCGACCCTGTCTGTGTGGGGGAGCTGGTGTGGCCGAATGGTGGAGCGTTGGACTTCTAATGCTCGGGTCGTGAGTTCGTATCCCGACTGGGGCCAAATATTTGTGCTGGCTTTTTCATCGTTTCCCAGTCTTTGATATCATCCGTATGTGGTGGAAAAGGACGTTAAACCCCCCAAACACCCACCCACCCTGTCTGTTGTGTCTCGTTCTATCCAAAGCTGCCACGACGTTCATCACAGCACAGAGAGAAAAGTAGAGCAGGCAGCGAGTTTTAACGTACACTGGTGTCCGTTCTTGTTTCTTCGTCCATTCAAGATTGTGTTCTCAAGAGAACAAGTTGTCTTCGGCCCGTCCTCAGCCTTCGTGCGTAAATTTTGCACTATACGGTGCAGCTGATGTTTATACCGCCGTGTGACTCGTCCTGAAAGCTTCTTAACCTAATCTAGCAATTCCCGCCTGACATGCGCACAGGTATAAAGTTTGACGTCACGAAATATTTCCCTAGTGTTCTGGCAAACCTTTTAGCAGATTTTTTAAGGGGATCTGCTGCAGCGTAAGATTTACCTCCCCTGGCATCATCCGGGAGCTTTGTACGAAAATCTAAACATTTATATTTCATACGTGTGTCGGGGATTTTACCCCCCCCCCCTCTCTCTCTCTCTCTCTCTCTCTCTCTCTCCCCCCCCCCCCCTCCCCTCCTGCGGATTGCGTTAATGCTTTCAGAACCCGTAGGGTGTCTTGTTTTACGAATGATAGAAAGGATACGAGCAAAAAACAAAAAAAAAAAAAAAGAAAGAAGAGAAAAAAAGACCAGATAATACAGACATCAGTTGGCAACTATTTTTCGAGCGCATGTATACCAGGCTGCAAGGTGTTTGTGGCTCTGGCAACGGCTAAATTATATGGTGAAGTGTGCTTGTGGGTGCTTGCAGTCGAGAGCAAATTTGCGATTTTCAGCCTACAGAAGGCAGATGCCCAGAAAATGGAGCGGGTCATCTTGGTTATCGCCTTTTTATCTTGTGATGGGGAACGGTGGAGAGGGGTTTAGATTGGAAGCTGTATGTCTTTACCTGGCTCTCTGTCTCGCCTCTTATTTTATTTTAGTTTGCTTTTAAGAGCTGAGATAGGCAGCGATGCCTGCAAGTATCAACCGAATAAACGTTTCGTCATCATCATCATAATTATCATTATCATCACCACCACCATCCATCATCATCATCATTATTATTATTATCACCGTCGTCGTCATCATCATCATCATCATCATCGCGTTTATTCTGCCGGCTTACTATGGAAATCCGTACTCTTACAAGTTACATATACCCAGTAAAAATGTTCTGAAAACTTGAGCTTCCTCAAGAAAAAAAAAAATTCTACAGCTCATTTATTTTGCACATGTGTTTCGTACTTTGCCCAATAAAATATTGTGCTCGGTTCGTGCACTGGCAGTCTCTATTGTATGCACAACGTTCTCCGGGTATCCGTTTTGTTACAGTGGGAAGCGTCCCCCGCCTCACGAACTGCCGGCATTGTCTCTGTCACCTTCCTTCACCCTCTCTGCCCAACTTCCTCTCACCCCCCCCCCCCCACCCCTCCTTCCAACTTCCTAAATCCTATACTATTCCCGGTCTTCATGTCTGTACTTGCTTCTAGACAGTTGCCTTGTCATGTGCTTTTGAACGTCAATTTGTCACGGGTGTGTGGCAAGTGCAGCTTTGATTCACCGTGTGTCTCGGTCCCCCCGTTTAGCTTTGCCTTGAGGCGGTCTTCTGGCCGATCAAGCCGGCTTCCGGTCCATGTCTTTGCGCCGTGAGTGTTTTGCCGCGTTTTTTGTTGTTGGTTTTTTTTTTTGTTTTTTTTTTACAACCAGAAGGACTGCTAGCGTGCTTGGGAGAAGATTAGAATATATCAGGAGGTTAAGAACATACCTTGAGGACAACAAACAAGATCTTTTACTAGGGTTTTTTTTTTTTTTTTTTTTTTGGGGGGGGGGAGTGGGAGGGAGGGAAACTCCTTAGACGCCCTACCATTCCAGTGTATTCTCTCATCGTGTAGATTCTTCCAGCTGTATATAGGCTGTCTCTTGCTGTTGTTGTTCGTGTGTGTGTGTGTGTGTGTGTGTGTGTGTGTGTGTGTGTGTGTGTGTGGTCGGTGGTGTTGTTGTTGTTGTTTTGTGGGGTTTGGGTAGATTAAGGGTACCGATGATTTCGGTTTAGAGTGATTGTTGTGGAATTTGACAAGTCTTTTGCAGTTAGCCTGATCTTTTCTTTGTCGGTTAGCTCGTGTTTGTCTGTGTGTGTTTGTTTATTTTTTTACTTGCTTTGCTGTCGTAAAAGCCAAGTTAAGTTTGGCAAAAGTCAACAGCTAAATACGGCCATCTGAATATTTGAACACAGTTCCATAAACGCACACAGGCATTTCAGTCAAAAAGTGAACGTGTTTACAACGTAAAAGCCTTGTGACCTATGTTGTGAAATATGTTGTTTGTTCCCCTCGCACGTGTACATGCACGTGTTCGATGTCTTACGTTGAGGAAGACCGTCTTGCCATTTGCCTGCGTCAGTCAGATCAAAACATCTATCAGGCTTGTTTACTGGAACAGACATACGGAGACGTTTGGTAAAACGTGATGGCAAAAGCATACCATCAGATCGTTCATAACATGAAAAACAGAAAGGCGTCGAACTATCCACATGTGACGTACATAGCGAATGAGGCAAGGGAATTCTGGCTTAGTGGTTACGACGTCCGCCTGCGGGTCCTCAGTCACCAGGTTCAAATCCCTTGTGGACTGGAGTTTTGGTTTCCGGATTTTTCCAAATCGAGTTCAGCATTGGACCTAAGCCGAACCAGCACGTGCTGTTCGCTGTAGAGCACAGTGCGCAGTTCACTCCTAGCAGAGGTGGATTTTTGGCTTTGTTCCTATACGGAAGTTAACATTTTACGTGCAGATTCCCTGGAGGTGCCTGTCTTTGTCTTCGTGTAGACGCGTACACGCGGGCAAATGTTAAGTCAAAGAGAGCGTAAAATCCCATTCCATCCGTGATGGTCCGTGTAATAGGAAACACGCACACGTCGTGCGTACAGAGAACAAAATTTAAAGGGGCTCATTTTACCATTTTTATGCTCACAGGTCGCTCTGACCTGTTCTCTATAGACGCCTGGACAGTGACAGCGTCTGTAATGCTGACTCTGAGCTTGCGGAAGCGTACTCGATGACGCGGCGATCACACTGAGCGCTCCAGTTGTGTAACAACAGTCGTAGAATTTGAATGTTCGACCGCTCGTGCAAAGTGTAAACAACATTGTATCGCGTGCGCCCCCCCCCCCACGCTCCACCCTCCATCCGCCTCCCCCCCCCCTCTCTCTCCAGCCCCTCCTTCTTTTTCCTTTTGAGTGGAGCAGCCCGAATTTCCCTACTGTAACTGGGACAAGAAGATAGTCAATTACAACTAACAACAGCGCTCTACCTCTGACCTATTCGCTTGCGCAGTCTTCAGACTTTGTTTGGTGCTGCCACTAGACACCAGCTTCCTCCTCTTCACGACCAAAAACTTCCTGAGCACCCCGATGCTACGTATTAGGAGCGGGTCGTTCTTTGTACGTCGGCTTCGGCAGTTCAGCCCTTCATCATCCCGTCCATGAGTAAGACATTAGGGCCAGGCCGTAGGCAAGGGACTTGACAGCAACGGCCCGTCTTTTGCTACCCCCCCCCCTCCTCCTCCTCCCCCCCCTCCCCTTCTCCCGTTTTCTGAAGGCATCGGGTCTTGATCGATAGTCCCCCCCCAGTACGCTGGCTGCATAGTGATAGGCCACAAACGGTCACACAGCTCTTACCAGTACAAGCCTCTAGGCCAAACAGCTATGGTGGAGAAGAAGGTTTTTACCCTCGTAGGTCTCAGTAAGGTGGATGCAGAGTGATGAGGCCACAATCGGTCCCGCAATTGTTACCAGTACAAGCCTCAAGGCCAAACAGGCCTGTAGCTCTCAGTACCCTGAGTGCATAGTTATAGGCCACAGTTGGTCACACAACTGCTACCAGTACAAGCCTCAAGGCCAAACAGGCCTGTAGCTCTCAGTACCCTGTGCATAGTTATAGGCCACAGTTGGTCACACAACTGCTACCAGTACAAGCCTCAAGGCCAATCAGGCCTGTAGCTCTCAGTACCCTGAGTGCATAGTTATAGGCCACAGTTGGTCACACAACTGCTACCAGTACAATCCTCAAGGCCAAACAGGCCTGTAGCTCTCAGTACCCTGAGTGCATAGTTATAGGCCACAGTTGGTCACACAACTGCTACCAGTACAAGCCTCAAGGCCAAACAGGCCTGTAGCTCTCAGTACCCTGAGTGCATAGTTATAGGCCACAGTTGGTCACACAACTGCTACCAGTACAAGCCTCAAGGCCAAACAGGCCTGTAGCTCTCAGTACCCTGAGTGCATAGTTATAGGCCACAGTCGGTCACACAACTGTTACCAGTACAAGCCTCAAGGCCAAACAGGCCTGTAGCTCTCAGTACCCTGAGTGCATAGTTATAGGCCACAGTCGGTCACACAACAGTTACCAGTACAATCCTCAGGACCTAAGTAAGTATAGCTCAGTTGGTATAGTTCGTCCGTTAGGGGGTGCAAATGTATACCAGTCAATTCCGTCGAGATTTCGAATAAAGTAAAGTCGTAGAACGAAGTCAGCGGCCACGCGACTTCACCTCCCCAGATGCCGGAGTACATTTTGCATCCCCTCCCGCGTTGCGGGGATACAGTCGCCCCCGTTAGTGGACTTTCTTACTTACTTAGGCCCCTGGCTCCAAGCTGAGCATAGGCCATCGACGACCCTTCGCCATCGCACTCTGTTCTGGGCTACTCTTGCCACTCCAGTCCAGTTGGTCACCTGCCCGTTAGTGGACGACTGGAGTTTATTTACCCCTTCTATGCATGACTGGTACACATCTGCACCCCCTAACGGGCGAACTATACCAACTGAGCGTAAGTATACGGAGAGGTGTAGTTGGGAAGTGTTGTGGGTGACACGTTTGCCACAGTGCTCAATACCAGAAAAAGGCCACAAGGCCACAGATTCTGTTTCATGTCCTGTGTTGTTGTTGCTCCTCATCCATGAATTGGATCCATTGTGTTGGAAGTGTTGAGGTTTTTTCCTAGCAAAAACGTGGATCCACGTTTGTCTTGGATGATCTTGGGTCGTCCTGGATGCGGGTGGGTGTTTGGGAGTTTAACGTCCTTTTCCACCACGTAAGGGTGATATCAAAGACGTGGCAACGATCAAAACGCCAGCACAAATATTTGGCCTCAACCGGGATTCGAACTCACGACCCGAGCATTAGAAGTCCAACGCTCTAACATTCAGCCACCCCGGCTCCCCTGAAGTATACGGGGGAGTGGGGGGGGGGTGTAGTTGGGAAGTGTGGTGGGTGACACGTTTGCCACAGTGTTCAATACCAGAAATAGGCCACAAGGCCACAGATTCTGTTTCATGACCTGTTTTGTTGTTGCTCCTCATCCATGAAGATGCTATAGTCGACTACTACAATCAGTGGTTCCTGATTCATGAGCCATGTATATGTATGATCCTCTAGGATCCTCGTTCCTAACAGCAAAAAAACATGGATCCATTGTGTTGGAAGTTTTGAGTTTTTTTCCCTTGCAAAAACTACGGGGATCCACGTTTGTCTTGGGGTGATCTTGGGTCGTCCTGGATGCACATTTGTCATGTGACACATACTTAGGGTGGGTTGGTGTTTGGGAGTTTAAAGATCTGGGCTCCCAAAAAAAGCTTTCCGAAGTGTGAAAAAAAATTTACACTTTACACAGTAGCATGGCCGGACCCCGACAGGAAGTGGGGGCAGTTTTTTCGGCACGGTTTTGTCGCTGTTTCTGGGCGACAGTGTTGACTGTGCTTGCACGGTCGACTCTGTAAAACATTTTTCACACTTCGGAAAGTTTTTTGTTGGGAGCTTAGATCTTTAACGCCCTTTTCCACGAAGTGTGAGTGATATCAAAGACAGGGGCAACGAGGAAAACGCCAGCACGAATATTTGGCCATGGCCGGGGTTCGAACTCACGACCCGAACATTGAAAGCCCGACGCTCTACCATTCTGCTGTCCCAGCTCCTCGACACATACTTAGCGTTCTGTGCTACGTATAGGTGCGGGACTCGTCTGCCTCAGTGTTAATACCATTATACTGGTTACGGCATCGGGCATTCATTGGGGGGGGGGGGGGGGATGCGAGATGGGTGTAAACAAGGAACGAGGTGATTGAAGCATTGATCGCCGCATGTTAAGGGGTATTTCGGGCGGCTGGTGCGGGGATACGGACCTTAGTCGTGACCGTGCATGCCAATAGTGTTTCTCTCTGCCCGGCTGGCATCAGTTGTGCACGTTTGTAACGTGCAGTCGAGTGCGGCCCTAGCGTAGGCCCCCCTCTCAGGCTTCTCAAAAGTAGGTCGCAAGGACGCTGGAGGGATCGCCAATCGACTTCTTGGTGTCTAGTAATGGCTGTGTGGAGAAAATTGAATGCTGGTGAATCGAATGCAATTTTCGGTTTCAGATGAGATTTTTCTCTCAATGAGGAGCCCCCCCCCCCCTCTCCCCAAAGAGAGTGATGTTGGACAGTACATAGCTGTTTGCCGTGGCTTGAGAGATTATGTGATTCTAGGCATCGGAAATGTAGTCTGAGGTGTGGGGAGAAAAAAGCCATTTAGTCCACGGAAATCGCAACGGGTTTGTAAACTGTTGTAGCTAGTAGACCAGTTATGTGATTCTGGGGGCTGAAAGTTTAGTCTGACGGATGGTTGAGTGTTTTGAGTTTGACGTCCTTTTCCACTAAGTTATACCTATGTCACGGCAACATTTTTCCCCTCAAGTTATTTAGTCTACAGAATACGTGGCAGATATGTAATTTTTAGAGCCAGCAGACACTCTAATCGTTTTGAAGTAAGTACTTCTGGGACGTGTTCATTCGCCTCACTGTGTTTAACATTTTTTGTCTCATTTTTAAGCGCTTAGAGCTCATTTTATGTAAGCGCTATATAAGTATCCATTGTTGTTATTCTAATAATTATTATAATTAATACTCAAGTAACGTATAAGTCACTATTACGGTTACTTTGCTGAAGTCTTGACTCCGGTTCTGCCACGGTGTGTGTGTGTGTGTGTGTGTGTGTGTGTGTGTGTGTGTGTGTGTGTGTGTGTGTGTGTGTGTGTGAGAGAGAGAGAGAGAGAGAGAGAGAGAGAGAGAGAGAGAGAGAGAGAAAATCTTCTACTTTGTACACACACACACACACACACACACACACACACACACACACACACACACACACACACACACACACACACACACCCTAGGAGTTCCAATTCCAGCCTACGCCAGAATTCTAGCAGAATCTTTGCAGGTTTCTCTCCTGCCCCACCCTTGTTTTCTGGGCTTCCCTCCGCGTCCTCCCTTTTGACAAATTGTCAGTTTGTTCCGGCACAACAGGAATCCTTTTCCACTTGTTGACTCCTCCTCCAAATCTCGCCCCACTCTCGTCTGACAGACGGAACTTGCTTCAAGCACACGTCAGCCCTCCACCCGCCTCTCACATCTCTCCGCATCGTCGCTCCCTCTCCTCGGTGAAATGAAGTTTCATTTCTTGTTCAGTGGGGGGTCGGTACAGTCGATCTGGTTGAGCTTTGGACTTTCAACGCTCGGGTCGTGAATTCGAATCCCGGCTAGCAGCCAAATGTGTATGCTGCTGCCTTTGTTCTCGTTTGCCCGCGGTCTTTGTTTTACCGTTCAGTGGTGGGAAAGAACGTTAGACGTTCAACTTGAACAACCAAACAACCAAATCCCTGTTCAGCAATTTCTGGGTCCACATATCCCCCCCCCCCCCCCCACACACACACACCCCTTCCTTCCCCTCCCCCTGAAAGAGGCCTGTGACTTTTTCTAGCTGAAATAAGTAGTCTGCTCGGTACAAAGTGCCGCAATGGTGAACGTCATGGATAATGTGAGAGCACGACAAGACAGGTGCCCTAAAGAGCTGCATTTACGATCAGGTTTGCTTGGAGATAAATACAGAGATGCGCATGGCTGTTCTGATATTATCTTCCTTGGTCCTATACCCACAGGGCAGAAACACACAGACAGTAAGGCTCAGTTGGTGTAGTTCGCCCGTTAGGGGGTGCAAATGTATACCAGTCATGCGGGTCATACCAGTCCACTAACGGGGACGACTGTATCCTCGCAACACGGGAGGGTGTGCAAATGTACTCCGGGGTCTGGCGAGGTGAAGTCACGTGGCCGCTGACTTCGTTCTACGACTTTACTTTATGCGAAATATCGACGGAATTGACTGGTATACATTTGCACCCCCTAACGGGCGAACTATACCAACTGAGCCACAGTAAGCAGGTTATCACAACAAGAGATCCGTTCAGATAGCGTTATGATGCTTGGAATATTGTAACTTGGATTTGTTCAGTTTGGAAGCAGAGCAGTTGTTCAGGGCCCGTATGTAAAAGTCGAGGTTAATTTAACCCACGGCTACGGGCCTAACCTAGACTAGGACCAAAGAAACCCAAAAGCAAAATTAAATTTTAAAAAAAAGGAAGCGTAGAAAGGAAGAAAAAAATCCTTCTGTAACGGCTCGGGCACCTTCCTGGAATGGACCCGCTTCCTGATTAAAAAAAAAAAAATTAACCCTAGCGCTAGTTTAGTTCGAGGTTAGACTCTGACCCGGGGCTAAAAGCCCTAAACCTCGACTGTTACATACGGGCCCTGGCTGAGTGCGAAAAGCCGGAGTGTTTCATGCGTTGTGTTCCCACTTTCCGCTGTTCTCGTGGTACATTTACCTAGTTCAGGTTTACCTTTCATCAATATGAACAACGTTCTCTGTGCTGTGTATGATATGTACCTGCTTTAACTTTCACCAGCATAAATACTGAATATGTGAAAAGACCATTCCGCCACTTATTTCTGTTCACATGATTCATACTCTGTATAGATGCGTGTGAACAGTACATGTGTGTGTGTGTGTGTGTGTGTGTGTGTGTGTGTGTGTGTGTGTGTGTGTGTGTGTGTGTGTGTGTGTGTGTGTGTGTGTGTGCGCGCGCGCGCGCGCGCGAACTTACCTATCATTTTTTTTTCTGTCCGGCGTTGACAGTAGATTTAGTCAATGTAGTGTAACAGGCAACTTTTAAAACTGGCATGAATATGCCTGTAACTTATACCGTTGTAAAATAAAGGTTCTTGTTCTGGTAGGTTTCAGAGAAGTATGCGTACAAGTGTTGGCGGAAAGGGGGAGGGTCTAGCTGACTGTCTCAATAAGGTTATTATTTGTGGCTGCGATAGTTTTTTATTTTGTTTTTTTCAGTGCATGTATATGATCCTGTCTGAGACCGCATTGTTCTATCGATTCTAGCATTACACATGAATGTGGAGCGGGTCCGTCCTCGGGACAGTATTTCCAGACGCACCTGCCGTCTTTTGACTCGTGATATGCGTAAGAGCATAAGCACGCACTGTGCATTTGATAATGTATCCCCACCCCTCTCCAAAACGCGACGATGCTTTTCTATCTCCGTTATGTTGGCTCTGCATCCCTTAAGTCAAGGGGAGCCGGGGTGGTCGAATGGTAGAGCGTTGGACTTCTAATGCTCGGGTCGTGAGTTCGATCCCGGCTGGGGCCAAATATTTGTGCTGGCTTTTTCATCGTTGCCCCGCCTTTGATATCATCCTATGTGGTGGAAAAGGACCTTAACCCCCCCCCCCCCCCAAACACCCACCCACCCCACCCCTTAAGTCAAGTCATATGTGATCTGTTTCGTTTATTTCGCTGCTCATATTATTTTCATAAAACGGTCTTGGTACCACCGCTTACGTCATCAAAGCAGCATGGCTCTGGTTGTCATGGGAAAGCGCTGCATCAGTCTTCTTCTCTCCAGAAGAAACATTCTCCAATCTATTATTATTTTTAGCCAGCATTTCACGATCGACGTAACTCACCGCCATCACAGAAAAGGGCAAGGCTTGCAATAGGCACCAGTGGCATGACTCGTCAGCCCTGTCTTACTTTCCAGCTAAACAAAACAAATCTTGGGACGAAACGAGAACAAACATCCTGCCTGTGGTGAATACGATCATGCAAGCGATGCAAAGGCCAGGCTATGTCTAGGTAAACTTTGAGTTATCGCAAACTGTCAGCATGCACAGAAGGGCAGAGAGAGAGAGAGAGAGGGGGGGGGGGATGGGGGGTGGAGGAGAAAGAGAGATGTCTGGGTGTGGAGTTGTGCCATGATTACACGCGGTTTCAGATCTCACTGATTTCTACTGCTTGACACGGTTCCAGAAGAAAGCGTTAACTAGACAATCAGGTGATGGAGTGCCAACAGCAAACTTTAAGAAGCACAAAGGATGAGGGTGCGTTTGCTTTCGCTATTTCCATGTTTGCGAGACTGCACAGAAGCCAACTTAGGCGGCTTTGGAACAGACAGTTTCGCCTGTACGCTGTAAATTGTCTGTCTTAAAAGTAGAGCTCTGAATGCGGGAAGTTCTTTCTTAGAACTCGCGCCATCCGACCTCGATTGGTACGCTTTCCGGTGTCATCAATCGAATGTCATGTACGGACGCCCGAACGCCAGTAAGCGCACGCCGTTACGCCAATCGAACATCTCTTCTTGCTCCCTAAAACAGCTGTTCGGTATCAGATTAGTAATGTATGAACAGTTTTCGCTAAGGTAGCCATTGTTTTTCGTAACAGTAAACGGACAGGGCAGACGAACGGTGGTCGTGATGTTCCGCTTTAGCTTCGGGTGACGTTTGTTAGCGATATTTCAGCGGGAAGTTGAAAGGACGGGTGTTCTAGGATGACGTATATTGTAATCAGTGCTTTGTTAACATACGAGGTATTTGATGTTACCTGTACATACCGGAAGCGGGGATAATGTCCAGCTGCCGTCCTTGGACATACGCGAACGGACAACATGTATGAGTGTTATCCATAACTCTAAGCGTTGATAACAGGGCGGTCGGTGGTCTAGTGGTTAAGAGACTTGTCACCAATGCGAGAGGTGGGGGGTTCGAGTCCCACTCGGGGCAAAGAATTTTTCCTTCTCGTATGTGGCACCGTTCATTCGGGCCGATCGTCGGGGGTTCTCCGGCTTCTCCGGCTTCCTCCCCCTCTGCTTTGGAAATGTTCAGCCCACCAAATTTGAAAAATAAATGTAATTCTAAATTCCGAAATTTAAATAGCTGAGCTGACCCTTCGCACCACGTAATACGTTTATGTCCGGTGTGTGGGAGAATGTGTGTGATTCACGTGAGCGTGCGTGTTGGGCTCAGTTAGCGGCGCTTTGAGCCGATTCGTGAAATTGGGTAAAGCGCCTATACAATACTCGTTATTATTATTATTATTATTATAACAACACCACCAGTCCACCACCATCCCCGGCCAGCACCAGAAGAAGAAGAAGATTATTCAGGACCCCCTAGGGGCATTGAATATTAATTACTAATTAATCTTTTTTTCTTCTTCTGTTTTTAAATACTTTTTTTGGTCAAAACAAAGTGCAGGAACGCACTCCCGCGCGAGTAAAACAATCTTTTCATTACATTGTCCTTACCAATAAATAATATTTTCGACTTAACATAAATCATGATTCCTCTGAGCAATAATACGATAGCTACCAACGATTGAATTGGTTCATTTTTTCAAAACAAAGTGCTGAAACACACTACCGTTCGAGTGACATTATTTTCGACTTACAATAAATCATGGATGACATCGTATCTTGATACCTCCCTCGCATTGGAGGTTAGAGGCGGGCGCGCAAAATAAACACTGCACGACTCAAAGCACTGTTTATTTTGCCTTTCTTCAGGCTTGTTGAACTGAGTTTTTTTCCTTGCAGTTTGATTTGTTGACTTTGGATGCTCACCAGTGCTACGGAGTCACAGTGATTATGACTGTAGGTTTCCAGTCATAGAGACAGGAATTTTATGGCTATCTGCCCGGAGGCAGCAATTCCACTGGGTGTATGAACGCTGCCGGAGGTTGGGCAACCGAGCGACTGGTTCGCAAATCAGCCGTGACAAATAGAATCAGCCCTGCAAGGCGATGTACACCCAGATACGTCTGTTTCATCGATCCTGTATTCAGAGCGTTGTGATAGCTTGGTTTTCTGAAGACAGGAACAAGGGAAAGAGGGGGGGGGGGGCTTGGGGATGTTTTGCATCTGTTGTTGGCTTTAAGATGAGGGCTCAGTACTTCCTGGTTTGTTTGGTCATAAAGAAGTACGTTTTCTGTTGGTCTCTAGTTAGTTATCTGGATGATGCGGAGAAAATGCTTGTCGGGGAAAATTTGCTGCCTGGAAACGTTGATTTTTGTGGTCACTGCAGTGCTTGAAAACACACACACACACACACACACACACACACACACACACACACACACACACACACACACACACTCAAAGAAACGAGAACGGAAGCAAAGGATTATCTATGTAGGTGTTTGTTTACGTGTTTGTTTTTGTTTGCTTGGGTGAATTCGTTTCCTCTTTGTTGTTAGGTTTTACAGGGAGCCAGAAGATCTTGTGCGTATAACAACGCTGAAATAATAGCATTGCCATTAGTACCATTGTGGTAATTCTAGCGGTGTAATGAAATTACTGACACTGTCCACTTGCAACAGTTCCATCTTAAGCGGAGCAGTGCACTCCGAACTCCCTTGTGACCTAGCGACGGGCATGTCTGCCGTAACCAGTGATTTGATTGGTCGCGACTGGAGTACCTTCTGCCGTAACGGATGCGCTGATTGGTCATGCGGTGCCCCAGTAGCGCAGCTTCTAATGGTTGGGGGTGAAGGTAATGAGAAGTGACGGTTTGGCAGTTGTGCGCAGTTTCAGCTCCCCGGTCTGTGTCGCTCTCCTCGGTCAGAACGGACGGTGATGCAGCGTTGGGTACTGCTAAATCTGCGTATGAAACTTAATTACAAGATGGGATGCATTATTCAAATAGTGACACAAGGCCGGTCGTGTGTAGGTTACATGCACGTTAGGGAGCCGGGTTCCTTTCTCGTTTTGCTCTCACCTTTTGTGAAACATGTATTCATTGTTGTAGATTAGGCGGTGGAGTCTTCTTTGTGTCAATTTGTGACAAATAGTTCAAGAGAGCATCTCTTCTCTATGCTCGGAAAGGCCCATCTGGAAGGTCTGCCCAGTGTCGTCTTCAGCTGAGGCTGTTCCAATGTTTGTCTGGTCAGTTCACAAGGAATAGTCTTTGTTGGGTGAGCGGTGGTCTAATAGGTAGCGCGTAGGACTTTGCCGCTGCGCTACTGAACGGCCGTCACCGCTGTCACGGCGACGAAGCGAGGGCACGAGCCCAGGTCGAGCTTGTGATAATATTATGTGATATTTCCTGGCTACCGGAGGAGTTCTTTCCGGGTTGTCCGGTTTTCCTCCCCCTGCAAAATTGAAAAACAGGACAGGTAGACTGGGTGGCGACGCGCTTCCCTCGGGGGAAGCAGCCCAAATTTCCTGAAAGGGACAATAGAGTAGCAGCAACAACAACAACAACAACAGATGTTATTCCTAAATAATCATTCATTCAGTTAATCACAGAGGCACTGTAACGCCCTGTTTAATTCATTGGGCATTATTCAGGAACAGGTGTAAATGATCAAGTGGCGTCAGCCTTTGTACTGAAACGTCTCTTCTATCCAGGTGGCGCTGTCACAGCTCGCGAAGTTGAACAGATAAAGCTTGTGAAATACACGTGCTGTCTTTTATCTTAGGACAAACGGCAAAATTGAAGTCGGTTGCTTTCACGTGCACTCCTACTATCAGCCTAGCGTTCCTAACACGTGATCACTGTCTCGAGCCGAGCATTCAGTGAGCTAGAGACTTGACGAGAGGGGCAGGACATGTGGGCATGGCCATGACTTGTTGCTCTGGGTCTCCTGTTTGTTCCCGTCTGGATGCCCCGAATGTCGGACTGACACAACCTGTGCCAAACTCATTAGTTTGACCATCAGGCGTGGCTTTCAGATCCCCTTTCTGTTTCGCAGCCCTAATTTTCCACTTTTCAGATCACAGGCTTTCGTAGTCTGCCGACGTCATGTTGTCACTGGGTAGCCATTTCCCAAGAGTGACCCCTTTGAGGGGGAATCGAGGAGAAAGCCAGCGTAAAGTTTTTTTGTTTTTGTTTTTTTTGGCGCCAAACTGACCCGGCGACCGAAGTCTCACTGACTGCCTGAGCATTGGCAGTCTACAGTTATGGTCTTATCCCGGAAAATCTACCTCAGCCCTAAGGTGGCCCGCGCACTGTCATTACCCGTGCCGTGCGCCATAGAGGGCGTGATTTCTCGGTTTAGGTCTCAACATCCCACGCAAAAATCACGGTTTTAATTGAAATCTTCAGATCAATACAAGCCACTTCAAGCCACTATTATGCAATCTGCAGCGGTCTCCGGCCTAGTGGGGAAGGCCCACGCCTTACGCACTAGTGGCTCTTACTGGTGTGCAGTGGCTTGTTCTTTTTCTTCTTTTTTCTTTAAACCAGTCGCGTCATATAGTGGGAAGGGGTGGTCGGGCTTAGGCCCTTAAGAGTTAATTAAAAGCCTTTGTGTTCGTAACGCTGCTGAGATGTAAAACTGCTTTCGAAGCCGTAAGACTGTTTGCCATGTTTGCCAGATAGGATGTTTCATCTGGCGACTGCGACCGTTTTCGTTGCGGCTTCTTACAATAGAGAAATATGACTGTCTTTGAGCCTACAGTTTTCCACGCGCTATTATGCCTGTATACTTATTGTTACTTTAAGTCGTAGCCTGTCCAGGGGAGCCGGGGTGGTCGAATGGTAGAGCGTTGGACTTCTAATGCTCGGGTCGTGAGTTCGATCCCAGCTGGGGGCCAAATTAATGTTTGTGCTGGCTTTTTCATCGTTGCCCCGTCTTTGATATCACCCTATGTGGTGGAAAAGGACGTTAAACCCCCAAACACCCACCCAACACCCACCCGTAGCCTGTCCAACGCTCTGCCGCTAGCACTACTTCGATCCCCTGGTTCCGAACTGTGCAAAGACGTCGATGGATTCGCGCACGTGAATCACGTCAAATTTTCGCTGTTGGAAGCCGCTGGTCCTCAGGCGTGGTCGACGTGTTCCAAACCTAAAGACAACTCCAAGATGGAGCAGATTTGAGATAACGGGCATCGCCACATCCGTTTCTCAGCGAAGGTTTCCACGGCTCTGGAACGGGGGTCCAATTATCAGGAGAGAAAAGACGCTTAAATCTCCTTCAGTGCGAACTTAAATCGCGTTGATCAAGCTGGGTGGAATTTGCATTTAGCCCAGTAGCGCGGGAGGGGGTGGGGGGGGGGAACCTTTGAATAGATTTCCTTTTGCCGAGTGAGAGATAGGACCGACTATTTCTGAGGCTGGCTGGTGGGTTGGACATTCACACCCTGAGTGATTCTTGTGCTGTTAACGAGAAAGTTAGGTCACTGCGAAGCTGAAATGTTCACGTTTATGTTTGCCCTCATCGTGCATTTTGTTTGCTCTCATCGTCCACATTCTTTGCTCTCATTGTCCACTTTGTTTGCCCTCGCCATCCACTCTGTTTTTCCTCATCATCCACTGTCTTTGCCGTCATCATCCACTGTCTTTGCCCTCATCATCCACTGTCTTTGCCCTCATCATCCACTGTCTTTGCCCTCGTCATCCACTTTCTTTGCCCTCATCATCCACTGTCTTTGCCCTCATCATCCACTGTCTTTGCCCTCATCATCCATTGTCTTTGCCCTCATCATCCACTGTCTTTGCCCTCATCGTCCACTGTCTTTGCCCTCATCATCCGCTGTCTTTGCCGTCATCATCCACTTTCTCTGCCCTCATAACCCATGGTAGTATCTTCAAAAGAATATAGAGAAATCTGCATGCAGCTTTCCCCTCCCCCCTCCCCTCCCTAATTCTTCCTCTATTTTGGTTTGTTCACCTTCAGACCAATACTGTGAGAGCAATCTTCCAGTTTGTGAGAGGGCTGGCATGGATAATGCCTAACTCGAGAGGGCATTGCTGCTCCCTTAAGCCTAAGATAAAAGTTTTTTTGTTTCATTGTTTTTTTGGGGTGTGTGTGTGTGTGTGTGTGTGTGTGTGTGTGTGTGTGTGTGTGTGTGTGTGTGTGTGTGTGTGTTGGCGTGGCTTTCTCCTTCTCGAAGGCACGGTTTTCTGGGCTCTTTGATGTGACGTTTTTGTCTGGAAGAAGGATTTGCTGTTGATCCTGTAGGAAACTTGGCTGTTCTATGAAAACAGGAAATCTCCCATAGAGGAAAGACTCCAGTTTTCAAGTACGTCATCATCATCATCACCATTTTCGTTCTCTATCCCCCCGCCCCTCCCCTTATCGCTTTCTCTTTCCAACACACACACACACACACACACACACACACACACACACACACACACACACACACACACACACACACACACACACACACATGTATATCGTTGAGTGCATGTTCCTGTTGACAAAATACTGGTGGTAAATTTTGTGTGGGTTTGGTCGGCGTTTGTGACATGAAAAAAACTTATTCCGAGTGTCCCCCCACAGCCGTCTGGATAGTTTCCTCTGAAATGGGTTTCCGTTGCTGTGGCTTCAACAATAAGTATGCATGCATAGAATAAAAACTGCAGTGGAGCCAAGCTGCTGTAACTATCGATTTTATATGCGTGCAACATATTCATTTTATGAGTCTCTCTCTCTCTCGCTCTCTCTCTCTCTCTCTGGTGTATGTGTGTGTGTGTGTGATGTGCGTGTGCATGTGCGTGTGTGTGTGTGTGTGTGTGTGTGTGTGTGTGTGTGTGTGTGTGTGTGTGGCAAGGACAGACAGTAAGAGAGACCTGCGCGCCTATGATCTCATCCTTGGAAAATGAAGTTGCAGTCAGTCAGTCAGTCAGTCTGTCTGTGTTTTTCACATTTTGTGTCAGACTTTTACTTCCCTTGTAACGGCTGTAACAATTTCTTTCATGTCAAATCGGTTCCGCTGCGAACAATTCCCCCCCCCCCCTCTCTCTCTCTCTCTCCCTCTCTCAGTGGTACACTTCCCTTCAAAAGCACGTCATTACAAGTTTTACGACATTGCATAAATTTTCACTCGCGCTAATGCAGACTTTCACACTGGTTCGCCGTGTTGCTGATAGAAATGTGAATGAGGAAATGAATCGTCACACGCAGCTGTTGCATAATGACAAGGACGCTTCCACTACA
The DNA here is from genome assembly GCA_018292915.2 of Batillaria attramentaria. NCBI lineage: Eukaryota > Metazoa > Mollusca > Gastropoda > Batillariidae > Batillaria > Batillaria attramentaria. The sequence continues at coordinate 222,036 of JACVVK020000569.1, read as the reverse complement.
CGTTATCAGGAGTGTTCCAACGGTTTTGTTTTATTTTACAGGATTTGCTGTAAGAGACACAGCTGTTGTGTGCGATGTTTGCGCGTGTCACTTACCCAGGAAATGATAGGGGGACTGGATTAGTGTTGACCGTAGCTGCTGCAGCTCCCCCCCCCCCAAAATGGATAAGCTAATAAACCCACACACGTTTAACGCTTAAGATTTTGTGTTGCTGGAAACATTGGAAACCTGCTCTTTGGGGTCCTTACCGTTATCATATTTATTGCATTGTTCATGAAAAGGACTTGAAAAGCAATAATGTGGCTTGGAGATTAATAAAACTTTGTCGGGAAGTGTAGGAACCAATCCCTGACATTGTTGCGCTGTCCCGCTGTACGCTCCAGACAAACTGTTGCGCTATTCTGTATTTCACATGCAACCGTTGCGCTTTCCTGCATTTTCCATGCAGCTGTTGTTTTGCCCTCTGCGTGTTAGACAACTGTTGGGCTATCCTGTATTTCCCATGAAACTGTTGCGCTGTCCTATATTTTCTTCTGTATGTGTTGCGCTACCCTGTATTTCTTATGCAACTGTTGCGCTATCCTGTATTTCCCATGCAACTGTTGCGCTATCCTTTATTTTCCCATGTAAGCGTTGCACTATCCTGTGTTTACCATGCAACTGTTGCGCTATCCTGTATTTTCCCATACAACTGTTGCACTGTTCTGTACGATTCAGAGAACTGGTTTGCTATTGCATACGTTTTAGCCTTATCGGTGCGCTATCCTGTACGTTCTGATGTTTTGTGTGTTGCAGCACGGGGAGACAACTGTTGCGAGAAGATCCTGAAATGTCTGTCGTTTGTGCCATGCGGATCCCTGATCGCCTGGATCGTCCTACTGCTGGGACTGGGCGGTCTGGCCGGCAGTATTCTGGTCGGCGCCCAAAAGACGCGAGATCTCTTGGAGGATGACAGACTGTGAGTTGCTCAGTTCTGATCAACCAGTCAAAACAGAATACAGAATATTTTAATAATCCCGGAAAGGGAAATTGCATTTTCCTTCCCGTAAGCAACGGACATATTCATAAATAAGACTACAAATATATACATAATAAAAATGAGTAAAACAAAACCTGACGAGTAAAATTACTTAGATCAAGACTAACATTATCAACAATCAATCAATCAATCAATCAATCATATTATATTGTTCTATATATGGGAAAGTTGGTTGCAGCAATTAAACAGCATGCATCGAACGTGCGTTAACGGATGATTAACACGTAAACACAGGTCTTGTGTGTGTGTGTGTGTGTGTGTGTGTGTGTGTGTGTGTGTGTGTGTGTGTGTGTGTGTGTGTGTGTGCGCTTGCGTGCGTGTATGTGTGTGTGTGTGTGTGTTGGAGGGGGGGGGGAGGGCGTGTTTGTCCAGTGCAAAGTATTTTTTTCACGGAAATTGTTGGACGTTCCACTTTGTTACGTTTCCGTTTCGTGTTGACACTCATCAGTCTGAAGTGGCGTGCTCTGCGTTTCCTCCTAGTCATTCAGTTTTTTAAATTACAAACTGTTTTACGGTGAGTGTGTCGTTCTGCAGTTTATTGACATGCACGTGATGTTTGCGCAGTTTGACGCGGACCTCTTCCTTATTTGTGTTGGGAGGGGCTGATGGTTTGTGTGTGTCATGCGCCTTCCTCCATTTTCACAGGCCAGCGGATCTCAAAATTTCAAACAGACACACCTGAAATGCCAACACCACCACCACTACCACCACCACCAACAACAAAATCATCAGTGAACTTAAACCAGGCACAACTGTTGAGTTTGTATTGCTCTGACCCGGGCGATAGTCAGTGTCAAACTCACTGCCATTGGTCGATCGGGACTGAAGAGCCAAGTTATGATTCATAAGTTCCCACTTCTGCAAATCGACGACCATTGTTCTCACTTCCTGCCGACACTCGTTCTGGTTTCGGGCTTTTATCACATCCAGGAAAGGCCACTCTCCCAATTCAGGAAAGACCACTCGTCCGATTCAGGAAGGACCACTCTTCCATCAAGTGGTGCGAATTGCCAGGCATGGATCGATCGCGAGATAAAATGTCTTACGCGTATTGTGAATGATAATGACGTATAGGAATGTAAAGTAGCGTTGGGGTGATGAATATGCATGTAACCGCGATTTCATCCGGCCACCAGAATACTGGTCATTGTACCCCATCCACCAAACATCCCTACCTGTCTCCTCCATCCCTCCTCACACACACACACACACACACACACACACACACACACACACACACACACACACACACACACACACACCACTCTTTTTGTTTGTTTTTGTTTTGTTGTGTTCTGCCGGGTTTTTGTTTGTTTGTTTGTTTGTTTGTTTGTTTTGTCGAAAAGGAAATGGGCAACACTGAAATAGGAGCCGGCCTATTGCTTGATAAGCAGTTTTCTCTGCAGATACATGCCTCTGTGTGTGTGTGTGTGTGTGTGTGTGTGTGTGTGTGTGTGTGTGTGTGTGTGTGTGTGTGTGTGTGTGTGTGTGAGAGAGAGAGAGAGAGCCGAGAGAGAGAGAGAGAGAGAGAGAGATGTGTGAGAGATGTGTGTGTGTGTGTGTGTGTGTGTGTGTGTGTGTGTGTGTGTGTGTGTGTGTGTGTGTGTGTGTTGGAGAGAGTGTGCAGACCTAGCACTCATCAGTACAATTCCCGTCACTATTTTCATTTATTAGACATCCGTGCACACCACCGCAAATTGCACACGCGTCCCACATGTCCCCCCTACATGTTTTCTTGCAGTTGCATCTGGTTTTTACGGTAGAGCAAAACACATGTTTTCCAACATCTTGTTTGTTGACCTTTGCCCCTTCATTTCCCTTGTCTGCAGACTGTGGTTCTTGTGTGTTGACCTTAGCACCTTTTTGTTCCGTTGTCTGCAGACTGTGGTTCATGGAGTTCACAGTGACTGGAGTTGTGGTGTCCATGTTTGTGTTGGGCACGTGTTTCCTGGTGGCTGGCCACCTGTCCACTGACCCCACCAGTCGCCGTATCTTCAATTCCACGTCCAAGAACAGATGCGCCCGCGGATTCAACATCTTTGTAAGTAAATTTTAAAAAAAGTTAGCTTTTTTAAAATAAAACTGTATGACCCCTATCGACGACAATTGCCTGTACTATTCACAGCAAACTTGTTTGAACTTGAACGTGGTACTGTGTGTACTTACTGACTTACTTAGGCCCCTGGCTCCAAGTGGAGCCATCGACAACCCTTCGCCATCGCACTCTGTTCTGGGGTATTCTTGCCACTCTAGTCCAGTTGGTCCCCTGCTTATACAGCTCTGCCTCAGTGTCCCGCCTCCAGCTGTTGCGAGGCCGGCCTCTGGGTACTGTGTGTGTATAGAGAAAACGACTTCTCGCCTCTTTCATCGAAGAACACTTTCAGAAGATGGTTTTCCGTTGGCTAAATGCACTTCAGCGACCCCGGCACCCCCGGATTAGAGCGCATAGTATCTCAGTCTAAGTGGAGACAATGCCACATACCTTGTATGTATGTATATCTGATTAATTTTTATAAGTCCTGTGAAAGCCCACCACCTGTGCGTCACTATTAAGACGTAGACCTAAGGCGTAAAAAAAACGAAGAAGAATCTAGCTGTTACGTGACGTCATGTGGAATAATTTGCACCTTTGCACCTGCCGACAGTGAGGGAATGTCGTGCCATAAACCTGCAGTAACGAAGTGTAGGAGGGGCTGGAGACGTGTTTGCCAGAAACCGCTCACAATTATCTCGAACGTAACAAGGGCTTTGGCTGGCAGTCTCCACGTTATTGGTGGAGACATGGGAGTTATGTGGAGAAATATATAGGTCCATGGTGTAGAGTAGAGTGACGCGTTGGGCGAGAGAAGATTTTTTTCTCTCTCTTTTAACTGGCAAAGGGAGCGACAAATTGTAAAGGTCTAGAGGCGACATGCCTGGTAAAACGACCAATTTTGTAGCAGTCTGTCATGATTACTTGTCACAGTATACAATATGTTATGCTGAATGGTGATAGCCCATGTTTGTGTGCATCTTATTGGTGTATTGGGTGTTGGTCATTGGCGTTGTCACGCCTATCGTGCTGTCAGTCACTAATAAATTATGCTAATGATGTCTGTTTCAGCTGCTGGTGTTTGTGTACATTGCTTGATGTTATTATTCATTTCATGTTGCCGTCTACACCCATCGTGTTGTCAATCACTAGTAAATTACGCTAATGATGTCTGTTTCAATTTCTGGTACATTTGTGTACGTTGCTGAATGTTGCTGTGCATCAGTGTTGCTGGCAACGCCCAAGGTGCTGTCAATCACTAATAAATTAAGCTTCAATCACTAATCAATTACGCTAATGATGTCTGTTTCAATTTCTGGTATTTGTGTACGTTGCTGAATGTTGCTGTGCATGTTGCTGGCGACGCCCAAGGTGCTGTCAATCACTAATAAATGATGCTGATGATGATGTCTGTTTCAGCGTCTGGTGTACGTGTCCATTTCTGAATGTTGCTGTGCGTGTCAGTCGCTGGCCACGCCCATCATGCTGTCAGTCACTAATAAATTACGCTAATGATGTATGTTTCAGCTGCTGGTGTTTGTGTACATTCTATGCCTGTGCTGGGTGTTGCTGCGTATGTTGCTGGCCACGCCCATCATGCTGTCAGTCACTAATAAATTACGCTAATGATGTGTGTTTCAGCTGCTGGTGTTTGTGTACATTCTATGCCTGTGCTGGGTGTTGCTGTGCATGTTGCTGGCCACGCCCATCGTACTGCTCGTCCTCATGTACTTGGTCACAGACCGGTACGAACAGGGCGACTGCTTCGATCTTCAGCACTATGGTAAGCTTGAGTAAAATACTCCCCTAATGCACAGTTGATGTGTTCCGTGAAAGATTTCTTGCTTGGCTGTGCTTTGACATGTAGCTGAATTCTCATTGGCAGTTCAGTGCAGCCAATCACAGTGCAGTCACACGCGTGGGATCGTCTGTTGGAGTATTCGAGGGCCACAAGTTCTGTCTCTCTTCTTTCTACCTGTATCGATGGCAGAGAACCCTCGATGTGCTTGACAAACTTAATAAATCAGGCGCCGTGGAGAATCAGAATACAGAATACTCTATTAATCCCAAAATTGGGAAATTGCAGTTCTGGCCCGCATACTAGTAAGACACACAACTGATTTACATTTTAATACAAGAGACTACAAAAATAAGTAAAACAGACAGTCTTGACCAGTAAAATCAGAGGGTGTGGATACGTGCCTATGGTCTACATGTTAATGTTAATTACAGATAGGATTTTGCGTCTAGGTCTAGCTTGAAAATATGTTTTTTAACGTCACATTTTGTTTGGCTGAAGTTTATAAATTGGAGCTTTGGTATTCTAGGTGGGGTCTTTGAAGGTTTAACGTCCTTTTCCGCTACGGTATGGGTGATAATTATCAAAGACGGGGCAACGAGGAAAAGGCGAGCACACATATTTTGGCCCCAGCTGGGACTTTCATGTTCAGCTCTGACTCAGTATCCGTTGCGATCGGTACCAGCACTTTGAAAGGAATACACGACTGTACTGTAGGTCTGTGTTACGCACTTCGAAACGAATACACGACTGTAGTGTAGGTCTGTGTTACGCACTTTGAAAGGAATACACGACTGTACTGTAGGTCTGTGTTAAGCACTTTGAAAGGAATACACGACTGTAGTGTAGGTCTGTGTTACGCACTTCGAAACGAATACACGACTGTACTGTAGGCCTGTGTTACGCACCTCGAAACGAATACACGACTGTTCTGTAGGCTTGTGTTACGCACCTCGAAACGAATACACGACTGTACTGTAGGCCTGTGTTACGCACCTCGAAACGAATACACGACTGTAGTGTAGGTCTGTGTTACGCACCTCGAAACGAATACACGACTGTACTGTAGGCCTGTGTTACGCACCTCGAAACGAATACACGACTGTAGTGTAGGTCTGTGTTACGCACCTCGAAACGAATACACGACTGTAGTGTAGGTCTGTGTTACGCACTTCGAAACGAATACACGACTGTACTGTAGGCCTGCGTTACGGAAACGGTTTGAAGAGAAAGCACAAATAGTGTCACTAATCCCAAAGCAGTGTCGGATTGCTGGTCTGGATTTTTGGAGCCAGTGGAAACGATTGCCGTTAAGCTTTAACTAGAGAGTGGCAATGGACAGGGACTGATTTGAAAATAATGGGATGGAAAACATTCCGGTGTGTGTGTAAGGGTGGGGGTGGTGTGTGTGTGGGGGGGGGGGGGAGGCGAGGAGGGACTGGTTCCGCCATATGCACCTAAACGACCAAAGTGTGTGTGTGTGTGTGTGTGTGTGTGTGTGTGTGTGTGTGTGTGTGTGTGTGTGTGTGTGTGTGTGTGTGTGCGCGCGCGCGCGCGCGTGCGTGCGTGCGTGTGTGTACCAGGGGGGATACTGGTTCAGCTATTAGCACCGGCCTAAACGACCAAAGAGTGAGAGTGTGTGTGCGTGCGTGCGTGCGTGTGTGTGTGCCTGTGTGTGTGTGTGTCTGTGTGTGTGTCAGTGTGTGTGTGTGTGTGGACGAGGAGGGACACTGGTTCAGCCATTTGCACCTAAACGGCCGAAGTAAGTGTGTGTGTGTGTGTGTGTGTGTGTGTGTGTGTGTGTGTGTGTGTGTGTGTGTGTGTGTGTGTGTGTGTGGAGACGAGGAGGGACACTGGTTCAGCCATTTGCACCTAGACGACCAAATCAGCAGACATACGCAGACACATCACACGGAGAATTCAAGCACTCGCCCCAAAGAATCCGCGTCATTTGAAGAGCAAACCAACCTCCCCCCCCCCCCCTCCTCAATCTCCGTTTCCAACCTGTCATGAGTGGGAAAACGAAATCGCGCCCCTCCTCTCCCATGAAGGCACTCGGCAAACTCCTCGGCCCCCGGGAAATCAAGATTGGTCTATTTTTGCTTGGCCGTGCCGTCATAGCCCCCCCCCCCCCTACCCCCTCATCTCACGCGGGAAGGTAATGGTGTCTCAGGCAGGCAGACCTAATAACATTCTGTCCCCTTTTTCGCGACACCGCTGCTTCAGTCCTGTTGCCATGCCAACCAACATGTCTTCTGCCATCGAGTGAGGGGCATCTTCACGACAATGTGTCCAACTCGTTTTCTGGCCCATTTGGGCAAGGATTTCTGGTTGTTGGGTTTTTTTCCTTTTTCTTTTCTCTCTCTCTGTCTCTCTTGGTGTTCCTAGGATCCTTTTTTGTGTTTGAAAGGGAGTAGGGGAAGGGGGGGGGGGGCACTGCTTTTGAAGGAACCGTTTTACGGCTTAGCTAGATGCCGGGTCTCAGAGGACAGTTCAAGAGAGGGCAGTCGATCTGAAGAGGGACATTTTGTCCTGCATTTTCCCGTCAGCAGAAACCTGTTACACGCCGTACAACAGATTGCAAGCCAGACCGGCTGCAGAGTGGCTGACAAAACTGTTTTCACCTTCAGGCAATGTGTTATTAGTCGCGTGTTTGTACTGTACATAATTACTGATGAAGAGAATGCAATGACTGTTTTGAGTTCTTTCAAGGTTTCATAGTGGCCACGCAATACACAATCAGATACAAGACAAGGGTGGGTAGGTGAGTGTTTGGCAGTTGAACGTCCTTTTCCACCGCGTGTGGGTGATACCACTGAAAGACGGGGCAACGAGAAAAAGGCCTGTACAAATATTTGACCGTGGCTGGGACTCGAACTCACGACCCGAGCATTGAGAGTCCAACGCTCTACCATTCGGCTTTCCCGGCTGCCCCAGACAGATACAAGGCAAAGTCGGTGAATTGGATATTGACTGCTTATGACAATAGATGAAGGAGAAGAGAAAACCGACCTTGGAGTGCGCGTGTGGGGGGGGGGGGGGGATGGGGGGGGGGGGAGGGGATCTGTAATGTGAAGAAAGCAGAGGAGCTGTCTTTAATTCTAAAGAAACCCTGTCTTTGAGGATCTGACGGAAAAGAAACCGTTAGTTTTCAAGGACAGCAAACTTTCTTTCTTCTTCTCTCTCTTAACCCAGCTGGGGCCAGATATTTGCGCTGGCCTTTTTCTCGTTGCCCCGTCTTTGATATCACCTAAACTGATGTGGTGGAGAGAAGGAAAAATAAAAAAACCCGTAAAACTCCAAAACACCCACCCACCATCTCTCTCTTAAATCTCTTTACTCGCTTCAATGGCGATAGTTCAGTCCCGCTCGCATCGGCTTTCCGCGATGCCCCGTTCATAACCCCTCCTTGGCCCCGCCGCCACCCCCTCCCCCGTTGTTGTTGTTTTTTGTGGGTTTTTTTTTTTTTTTTTTTGGGGGGGGGGGTTTATTGTTGTTTTGTTGTTGTTCTGCCGTTGTGTGCGTGTATGTACTAGCTCCTTATTGATTACATGCGTGTTCATGTTCATGGAGTCAATTATGCGTTTTTTACTTCAGCCTGCAGTGTAGATGTAATCGTTGCTTACTCTGTAGACTGATGTAACGAGGACAGGTTTGTCATGTCATGGGCTCACGCGGCCGATAACCTCTTTCCCTTGAAGAATAAACTCTCTCTCTCTCTCTCTCTCTCTCTCTCTCTCCGGCTCTCTCTCTCTCTCTCTCTGGGGACGTCTTTTCACTCAAATCCAATAACAAAGTGGTCAACAGACTGACACAGTCAGTCGCCCCTGGGCACTTTACATCATCAAACCCTCGTGGAACTCTCATCATTGTGATTACAGCAAACTGGTGCCAGTCACACAGACTCCATCCTGTAAAACTCCGCCGTGTTTGCAGAAAACGCAGCCCCCAGTCGCGAAGTCTCTCTGCCCGGTTTTCTGCATAAACTTCGGCATTTCCTCGATGTAATGCTTAATGCTGGCATCTCGTATCTGCCATCCATTCCTACGCTACGGCCGACCACTCCGAATTCCGAGGGTCGGACGAGTGCAGTGATGTCCCTTGCCGCCCCGCGTGATCAATAGTGGGGGAATTTTGTGTGCGCTGCCGAGGCGGCTTTGGGATCGACCGGTCCCCCTTTGGCACCGCTGTGCTGACCTAGTCATTAATTCCTTTACCCCCATTCAAGATCCCAGACTTTTTATGAGGGATGAATGCTCCGTGTGTGTCTTCTTTGGTAGAAAAGCAAGGACATAAAAATGCCGTTAAAGATCGCAACATGATAAGTATACTGCTCTCGGAGTTCAGCCGATACTGTTTCCGTCTGGTTTAACCATGTGTGTGTTTCTTTTACGTTTGTTTCATTTTGCCGTTTTCTGTCCTATAGTTTGGGCTTGTGGCGTGGTTTCTCAACTATCAAGCCGGTCACGTCAGTAACCAGATTCGGGGAGCCGGAGTGGCCGAATGGTAGAGCGTTGGACTTCTAAAGCTCGGGTCGTGAGTTCGTATCCCGGCTGGAGCCAAATATTTGTGCTGACTTTTTCATCGTTGCCCCGTCTTTGATATCACCCGTATGTGGTGGAAAAGGACGTTAAACACCAAACACCCCCCCCCCACCCACCCACCCACCCCCAATAACCAGATTCGTTGTGTTCATAAATGAAAATAGCAACAGTAACAACAACAACGACAAATAGTTTTTCCTTTCGAAGAGGGTAAAAATTTGCGAGTTGATTTGATTGCTAGTCTCGGCTGATACGAGATTTTGCAATCTGCCAATAGTGTCACGGTCGCTCGCGTACTAGCGTATCGCCAAAACAGTACGTTACAACAGTGGTCATTTCAGCTTTGCCACGAGTTTCGGATTGTCAGTTAGCGACGATCTGCACCGTGGTAGCCTATAAATAAAGTTAACATTGGCACAAGCCGGTTACGATCTATACAATTTACAACGGTCCTGTTTCCATCCGCGCATCCCGTCCGTCCGCTCTCAACATTGATCGCTATCCGCCATCGCATGACGATCACCAGGCACGCCAGCGCCTGCCGACCTTGACCTGTTGCATGCGTAATTAGCTGCACGAGCAACCTGTAACCGGATCTATGGTGGCGCCCCCCTCTTTTTGGGCCGTCAGCAGCTTGAGCGCGGGGCTATTAGCAAATGTTCCCGTTCCCGCGGGAGTTTGAGCTGTCAGATTAACTATTCCACTCACCCCCATCAGTCTCGGATGTTCTGTCGAGGCAGGAACTGTGTTTCTGGAATAATAGTGTGTTTCTTGTCCTGACGACAACTGAGTTTCCTGTCGCTTACCTCATGACAACGACATCGAAGCACGGAGTCAGTTTTTGTTCTACGTGTAATATTATCTTTATAGAATCTTGTCAGCTCAGTGTTCCTTGTTTCTGTAGTGTTTTCATTCTTCCCGGCTTTCTTGTTTTGTTACGAGGGAATTGCATTTCTCTTTCCGCATTTTTCTAGTTTCTGCCAGTTTTTTCCCCTGGCCGCGGCGACCATTTCCGGATCTCCTGAATGTGTGTCAGTGCCGCTATGACATTTCTCCAGTTAGGTTTACACTGACTGGTGCAGAGGCGCCGTAAAGACTGTAAAAGCCGTACCCGTGGGGTACAACAACGTCAGTCAGTGATGCACTGTCTCCAATGCAGAATTTGAAAATGTTGAATTCTAACTCTCTTTCTCCTTCCCTTTCTCTCCCTCTGCACGCCCTCTGAGCATAGTATCCATTCTCCCGTGTGCAGCAAACCGCGGTTTCGTCACCCCTTGGTGTATTAATTTTCTACCTTGTTTTTTGGACATTTTGGGGCCATCTTGTGCTGCAGTTCTAGAAGAGTATTCGACGAATGCGTGAAGTCCGTGTTCAAGTTCGATGAATCAAATCGTAGCATTAGAGGTCTGTAACTGAACAGGTCAGGGAGGATTACACAGCGTACAGGCAAATGCACTTCCTGTTACAAAGTTTAACTGTTACAAAGCAAAGGTCATTTTAGAATTGATACCGACTGCAGCATAGCGGACTGAGACAAGACGTGACAGTAGATAAACAACATGATGTACTGCCGGTCTATGCAGTGCGTCAATGTATCTATTCTGAGTATGTCACATAAAGTCAATCCTGTACTGAACTGACAAATACTGAAGTCAAAACGAAGTGCGTGGGCTTTTGTTCTGAGTATACGGAGATAATTATAATAGACTGGAAAGAGGATCTTTGATCTGCCGGCTTGTCCTAAGTTACGTTCAAAAACTGCTCTGTTGCGTTTCAGCGTGCCATCCGAGTGTCCCAGATGCATTAGGCTAATCATCGGGTTTGAGACTGACCCAGTAACAGCCCTAATCTTTGGATGGCTTCTGCGATAGGGACGGCACGCATGGCTGTCGGAATATGCCGGAGCCCTGTCAGAAGCCGGTGACGGTGTTCCACAAGGGACAGTCCATCGTCTCTCGGACCACGTAGCCTCCCGTTTGGTTTGGTCAACTGAGTCCAGTGATGGCTGTATGTCCGTAGGGAACTCTGGTCATCATTGCCCGTGGTCCGTTTCTCGGTGTCAGTAATAGTCAACACGAGAAGCGCCAACGAATTCGATTTCGCTTCACTTCTTTAAGAGTTTTATGGGCGGGACGAAATAATTACATAACCACTCTTGTATCCCGCTTTTCGGGGAGCTGGGATATTCGAGCGGTAGAGCGTTGGACTTTCAATGCATTCCCGGTTGGGGCCAAATATTTGTGCTGGCCTATGCCTTGTTCCATGTGTCCCGTCACCGTCGCATCACAGGCCGGTATCTGGGTCAGGGCGGGTTTTGAGCTGCCAACAGCAGCAGCAGCAGCAACAACAACAAAAACCACACACACACATACACACACGCACGCACGCACGCACGCACGCACGCACACACATACACACACACACACACACACACACACACACACACACACACACACACACACACACACACACACACCTTTACCCTTTAAGGTACGTGAATGCGCGATGTGTGCTTCTTCTATATATAGCCGAGTGTCGGCGGCAGCACGAAAAAAAAAAGGGGGGGGGGGGGTAGAGTTTTATAAACGCATGATTTCTCTGAAATCAGAGACCGCAATGTTAAAAAAAAAAGCTGCAATGTCCAAATCGAGCAGCCCTTTACTCGCATTTTCTCCCCATACATCTGTCCGCATGGTTTAATGCATCAAGTAGGGTGTAGGCCTTTCATTGCATGCAAACGGTCAATACTCATTTGTTGCTTATCAGTCGGAGCCGCGTGTATAATTATGCAATATAGATTGCATCAGTTTTTGCGTGAATGTAGGTGGTACAGTTGCTTGGGATCCCGGATAAGAATTCTTCTGACTCCATCACAACCCATGGCCATATTTTAGGACGGAGATCGGGGGGCGGATAAAATGTGATATGGTGTGTGTGTGTGTGTGTGTGTGTGTGTGTGTGTGTGTGTGTGTGTGCGTGCGTGCGTGCGTGCGTGCGTGCGTGCGTGCGTGCGTGCGTGCGAGAGAGAGAGAGAGGGTGGTACAATTGGTTTGGATCCCGGATAAGAATTCTTCTGACTCCATCACAACCCATGGCCATATTTTGGGACGGAGATCGGGGGCGGATAAAATGTGATATGGTGTGCGTGCGTGCGTGCGTGTGTGTGTGTGTGTGTGTGTGTCAGTGTGTGTGTGCGCGCGCGCGAGAGAGAGAGAGAGAGAGAGAGAGACAGACAGTCAGATAGAAGAACCCTTTTTACTTATTCTGCAATATAATGGTTTGCTGGTTTGCCAGTGGACTGGGCACAGAGGAAAAGCAGAGTAATTATTCAGAAAAGCTAAGAGTTCTAAAAGTTCCAACCGAACCGAACAGCAGCAATAAAAGAGGTGAAGGTGGTTTCGCTGGCTGGCTGGCTGTCTGGCTGGATAATTGCCTGTCAGCAATAGTCCATAAGCATCCATGTACATGCAGCAGGATCCAGGCCGTATTTCCCAGTATACTCATTCCATGATGCTGTATCAAGTTTGCTTCCTCGTCAATCATGTCTACCTTCCTCCGAGAGCCTCAGTTCAGACGAGCAGCATTCACAACTGAGGAGAGGAGGAGGGAGGAGAGGGTCGATACCCCCATTAGCTGACATGGGGCTCTCCCCCCGCGACCCGTGTTTTTGGACGAATGTTAGCAAAGGAGACTCATTTAGCCGGGACGTTTCAGACAGAACACAGTGTCGGCTAGAACCCTTTTTGTGTGTGTGTGGGCGAAAACCCACTGTGAAATTAGAACTTATTTGGAGAAAGTAGCTCTAGCTTTTAGCCTGTCACCGATTGGACTGACTGATTCTGTGGTGTAAGACTGAGTCCATGGGGGACGGGGGAGCTGATGCTGTAAATACTGTGTGTGTGTGTGTGTGTGTGTGTGTGTGTGTGTGTGTGTGTGTGTGTGTGTGTGTGTGTGTGTGTGTGTGACGGAGTGTGTGTGTGTGGGGGGGGGGGGGGGATGTTAAGCCATTGTCTTGCTGAATTCTTCACATCGTATATACATCGTATAACTTGTTTCCTGGTTCCTTTTCAGGTTTTCCTGCGCGGGAGATCTGCGAGCCAGAGTTGGAAAGATTCAAAGATCACGTGAGTGCACTTTTAACGTAAAAGCCCATGAAGAAGTAGCAATTTGACTTGAAATGTGCAGATCACCACTACGAGCCACTTCAAACCACTATTATGCAATCTGCAGCGGTGTCGGGCCAAGCGGGGAAGGCCCATGCCTTCCGTAATGGTGGCTTGAGGTGGCTCCTACTGGAATGCAGTGGCTTGTTGTTTTTAACCAGTCTTATCAAATAGCGGACAGGGGGTGGTCGGGATTGACCTCGTATGTGTGTGCGTGCGTGCGTGCGTGCGTGTGTGCGTGCGTGCGTGTGTGTGTGTGTGTGTGCGTGTGCGTGCGCGTGTGCGTGCGTGCGTGTGTGTGTGTGAGCGTGCGTGCGTGTCGGGGGAGGGAGAGCCGGGTTAAAAAAAATTACAAGGTTCATTTTTTCACGCGGAAAGCAAATTGTAGTTCTTTTTCAACTGAGGTCAGAGAAGCATGATACAAGAAGCTGAAGGGTGTCTATACAGCGTCTTTGAAAGGATTTCCGGATCCTAAGACTTCTGCCAATCCCCTCTTCAGACTATACGTACCAATTCAATCGCCCACAGAGGACACACACCTTCATTGTCTGCCTTGTCATCTTTATTGTCTGCAAATACAAAAACACAATCCCGAATCAGACAGATAAAAAAAAACCAAGCTTCAAGCACAGCCTGCCCACACGTCTGTAGCTTTAGTCTACTGCCAGGAGGGGTCCACAATACAACTCGCAGACGCAGGGCTCAAGGGGGCGATAACTCATACTAAGGGAAGTAATCTTCACAAGGGTTGGTCACGTCCTGACCCTGTCCTGGCCTGAAGTGGACAAAAATCGATCCTTTTCTCTCTCCTCCCCCCCCCCTTCCGCTACAGTGTGGGTTTTCGCAGCCTTATCTACCCTTGCGCTGTTAATGCAAGAGAGAAGGGGGGTGGGGTTGGGGAGGGGGGATGGGGGGGGGAGGGGGAGTCTGCAAGAGTAGTGTGTCACCAAAGCAGTTATTTTGTTTGAAGGAGCGAATTGGGTTTCTACCGTCGGTAAAAACAGTGGGGAATAGAGAAGAAGAAGAGAAAGAGTAAAAGGAACGGGAGATTTGGATATGGGGGAAACAGCCCGTCCTCTTGTTGTCTGGGGAAACGGCAGTACATGCATGATCAGTTCTTTTCTGTCTCGGGTTGTTCTTCTGGAGTGTGTTGTTGTCGTTGTTGTTTTAGTTGCTGTTTTGTTTGTTGTCGTTTCTATGTTGTTTGTTTCGAGAGGGTTTGTGTTCGTTTGTGTAGTTTTTGTCTGTGTCCTCACTCTGTTTTTGTTGTTTGTTGTCGCTGTTGTTGTGTTTGCTTGTTGTTTTTTTTTTAGGTTGGTTGTTTTGTTGTTGTTGTTGTTGTTGTGTGTGTGTGTGTGTGTGTGTGTGTGTGTGTGTGTGTGTGTGTGTGTGTGTGTGTGTGTGTGTGCCTGCCCGCGCGTATACTTGCGTGCGTGCGTGTGGGGGGGGGGGGAGGGGGTGCTTGTTTATTTTATTTGTGTTTACCATTGAGGGTGTGGGGATGGGATGGGTGATGGCTTCTCTGAGATTCCCCTGCAGTGTGAACGCTATCGATCGGAAATGCCCCCCCCCCCCCCTCTCCAGTAAGCCACAATCATTATTCAGGACTTCTACCGCAATGAATTTGTCGCGGTTCTTATCCACGTGGCATCGATGATTTCTTCCAATTCCCAATACCCACGAAACAGGGAAATCAATTCAATGTGCATGCATTTCTTGAGCCTGGGTTCATATATCAGCCCACATGTCGTGCGTGGTTCAGACAGAAAGGCTTTTATGAAGGGGGGGGGGGGGGGAGGGGAAGTGCTGAGGGGTATAATTATGAGGCAGAGGAGTAACTCCAGAGAAAAGTGAATCAACGCGGATTCTCAAGAGTTGGAACAGTGAGGCTATTTCTTTTGCTGACTGAAATTCCCAACCCTGAGTATACGTGTGGAGTGTTATATTGGTCCCTATCGTCATCAAGGGAAAAGGTTCTAACCGCCTGCGAAATCCGTGGCGCTTGGGCTTTTTTTTCCCAGATGACGATAGATGGTGTCTCATGGACCAGGTGAGGGTGAGATAGAGCCCTGCGGTACACGTATCAATGAGTATGTTGCTAATTTACCTCTGTGTGTGTGTGTGTGTGTGTGTGTGTGTGTGTGTGTATGACAGGCCAAGGACGTGCTCATCTGTTACGGCGTCGCTCTCTTCTCCGCCCTGCTTGTCGTCGTCAGCCTGGTAAGTCACGTGACACTGTGACGTCACGCTGATACTTACGTTGCCATAGACACTGTGAATGTGTTTTTTTTTTTTTTTCGGATGTTACTCGATTTTTTTGTTTGTTTGTTTGTTTGTTTTTTTACTTTGTGAAGATAAGTATGAAAGATATTCTCACAGTGTTTCCTGCATATATACAAACGCAGTACTTATCGTTTCCGAACATTCCGATTCCATTATTTAAAAAAAAAATGTATGGAGGGTTTCAAACCACTCTCTGGGGCACAGTCTTTCAGTGGAAAGTACCTCTGTGCATGGTGGGGAAATGGCGCTCACTGCGCTACCGTGACGGGCCTAAATTGTCTCTGTGCTCTCAAACACAAGGTCGAGCACTATGTCATCCTTGACTAACTCGTGCACCAAGCCAATGATTAGCCACGTGACTGGGGTTAATCCTTGACCAGCTTTGAACCCAGAGGGGTCCTCAATGGCGCAAGTGATGGCAGGCTGTCTTCAGAGTGAAAGTAGGCGTGTTTCTGAATCAGAGACATACATAACATGTCTCTGTCTGAATGGACAGATCTATTATTACATTCAGTCCTAGAGCACGGGTGTGTATGCTTTTGTAATCGTCTCTTATTCCACCACAAGGCAGGTACGTGATGGTCTGCACCGTGCAATAATACTTACCTGTAGAGTGCAACACCCTTGCCGTTTACTCACATCCTGTTGGATCAGTGTACCACGTAAACAGTGCCACCAAAGCGCAACAATAATTGTCCGCTGGCAAAGATTTTGCCCAAACGAAAAGTGGTCGGATATTCAAGACTCCGTTTCAAATCGAATCATATGACACACAAGTCTTCGCTTTTCTAAAGAAAAATTCGCCATTTTTGAAAATGGCGCTGGCTGTAAGCAGTCACATTTTCACGCCCCGCCGAAAAGGGACTGCACTCTGGTGTCTAGTTTCAAACTTCGGAGAGTTACCTCTCGTATCCGATTGTGTACATTTGGTAATTGTACTTTTAACTCTTAAAAGCCCATCGCAATTTTACTTGAACTCTTCAGATCGCTAGGAGCCACTTCAAGCCACTACTATGCAGTCTGAAGCGGTCTCGGGACTAACAGGAAAGGCCCACGCCTTGCGTAATAGTGGCTTGAAGTGGCTTCTACTGGTGTGCAGTGGCTCGTTCTTTTTTTACCAGTCTTACCGTATAGTGAGTAGGGGATGGTAGGGCTTGGATTCTTAAGAGTTAAGTGTTTCCTCGACATTCAGGGCTTCACCCCACGTCAGAGAAAGTTCCATGGTATTAGTCCGCGGGACAAGTAACCAGTCAGGGCAGAAAATAGTCATGCGTGGCAGGGAAAGTTTTCGGATGAAGCCTACTCGTAAATTGCAAGTGTACTCTTTTCGTTTACAGGTCCATTTCCTGATATGCGTGAGCGCCAACATCACCCACCTGCGAGACAACCGCTTCGCCACGCTCAACGCATACGAGACGGAAGAGATGCGCAACTCCAAGCACTCCGTTCTTGACACCAACATGTAGTAGGACCATGGGCACCGACACCGCAAAAAGTCAGGGGGACGGCTCAAGAGAGCCAGGATGTTAGGATCGGACCAGGTCACCATGGCAGCTTTTCTCTTTTTTTTTACTTTGCGAGGCCCTCAGCAAGGCCTCAGGGAGGTCGTTTTGGTTTGCGATCGGAGCTTGTTTCAGGACCAGGTTACCATTGGCAGCACTATTTTCCTGGGGCCCAAAACAGGTTACGGTCGGGTCCAGTCAGGGTGGGTGAGGCCGACAGGACAGAGCTTTTGTTCCAGGACGCAAGGAGGGATAGCAACCAACTCGGGATTCGTGAAGGGAAGGCTTGCCCATGACAAAGTCGTCAACACAAACTCACGTATTTCATGTGTCGTCCGCTTCGGTTGCAGAGGCAAGAAACATGACATTTTTCAAGGAAAATATAACGTATTTCATGAGTCGTCTGCTTCGGTTGGAGAGGCAAGAAACATGACATTTTTCAAGGAAAATATGTCTTAAAACCCCGGGAAATGCATTAAAACTTTCACTGGGCACATTCTAACAGAAGACTATGAAACCCATCGTAATTTGTTTGTTTTTGGACTCTTTCAGCATTGACAGTCGGGGGGTGGGGGGGGGGTCAGATTTCAGCTACACATTGTTCTCGTTCTGCCACAGCAGCAAGTTACAAGGCTTACATTACTTCAGCGTTGTGTTTCTTTGGACACTCTCACACCAACGTTGCCCCACCGCTCAAAAATTGAACACGCACCTTTCGCAGCAAGCGCTTGTGACACCAGCACGTGACACCAACAAGCGAACACATCTTGGCCTTTCACCCCCCCCCCCACCCCCACCCCCCTCAAAAAAAACCACCATCGTCCTGGGATGCTCGCCCACCGGTCAAACAGTTCGCCCCAAGTTCTGTCTCAGTCATAGCAGTTCACATCGCCATGTGAGAACGGGTAGTCAGAGTGTACAGAAAATAGCCCGTGCGTACCCAGCAAACGCGCAGTTGTATGCGGCAGGGTATGACCAGTCTCCGCCAGATGCCTCTGCACCTCTGTTGCTTGCAAACAGCGTCAGTGTTTGACACTGCGTACGGAAGTGCGGTATTGCGTCACAGTCTTTGATTATACGGAGAATCCTCGTGCTACTATACTCCCATTTCACGTCGGTACACTTTGGTTACTTGTGATGAGGACGTTTTTGCTTGTGTGTGTCTATGTACAATGCAGTGCTCAGAGAACTGGCTTCAGGCGGTATCATGGTGACCGCCTGATCACTTCTACATCATCAACAACAGCTTCTGGCCACCACCACGCCGTGCAATATGTTGCAGCATTCGCCATGTCTGAACTCGAAAGACAAACCGGCACTATTCGTTGCGCTTCTAGCTCTGTGTTCGCCATCTTCGCGCGTCATCTTATTGCACGACAGCATACTGCAGTCATACGGACATCGTCCACAGTGTCACATCACCTCATCATTGCGTTTTGTGCATCTCGACACGGTCATTTCTGTCGGGAATATCTACAAAGTCTGCAAGATCCTTTATACAGATGTCTGGTATTTCCAGTGCTGTTAAGGGAAGATCTGTCATTTTGTACTGATTATATCTTCGTGGCCATTTTTTTTTTTAAACTGGAGATACCAACAACAGTGTGCAAAATCGTTTCTACAGAAGACACCTGATGTTTCCAGGGCTGTGAGAGAAAGATCTGCCGTTTTGTACTGATGATATCTACGTCGCCATCTTTCTGGAGATATCAACAGCAGCAATGCCATCTGTGTTTGAGATATCTGCAACAGCACGTTTAAGCATCAGTCGTGTTTTGCAACTTTCATGCTTTACCGTCTTTTGCTGCCATACTTTATACTTCTTCTGAACGGGGTGGGTTGGGGATGGGGTATGTGGGAATCAAGTTTTTGACATTTTTGTTTTCACGTTCACTTTCATCTGTCTTTTAAACATCGGGTGTCATCACCGCTTGTGTCAGAAAAGACCTACACATTCAACAACGTTCGTGGCTGCACTGGACATTGTGCTTGCTTCTGATTTTCAGAAACATCGTCTACTCGAAAGCAGATTTTTTTCTCACGCGATTTGTTCAGCTGTGTGTTCATTGCGAGGACTACACAGATAATATACTGTGCATTACATTTTCGTCTTTTTGTGTTGTTGTTCTTGTTAATAAATCTACGCTCTACGTTACACCAGTTATGCATATTCTCGTGTATATTTATCATTTTGTTGTCGTACCTTTCCTGGCACAGGAAGGACCTGATCTGACAGTCAGTCTCAGAGAGCTGGTGTTTAGGGATCAGCATAAGAGGTGTAAGCAAAGACGTTTTTGTTTTTGTTTCTGTTTCTTCTTGCATGCTTTGGCGCCTGTATCTCTTTCACTGACTCCCACATTGAGACAGAATGTGCATATGTACTTTGTTGTCGTTACGAATATTGCTTTATCATGAAATCATGAAGTTACTAAACTAAATTCTTTGCAACTTGCGCGCATTTGACGGATTTCAACAGTCTGTTTTCCGTAAATAGACGTACTCTGGTAAATTTTGTCCAACTCGGGCATTGTACATAAGGATCTTCTGTGTCGTTGATTCTTGTGATCAAAAATATTAATTTTCTAGCACTGTGCAGTTTTTACCCAAATACAATAATGATTCCGCGTTCACGGTGGAGTGAAATGCATATAAATCATTGCGATATTCATTTTAGACCGTACTCATACACAATTACTGTTCACACATGTCTATGTGTCAGCCTATTATCGCTTTTTTGTAATCGGGAGTTCGAGAAATTAGCATGAAGGTGCAGCGTCTCCTGCATGTCCTGGGTTTATACTGCCCCGTAGACCAGTTTGCATCCTTTGTCCAACGTGACTCTTTTTCTTTTTTTTTCTTTTTGTAGTGCAGGCACACTCAGCCGCGTATTAGTCTCTGTGGCTTGCGCGGCATTAAGCTCTAAAAACTCACTCACTCTGGATAAAAAGGGACTAAGCGTATAGCAAATGTACGACGCTGTAATTGTTTTCTCCAGATAATGGTAGCGATGCAGGACAGAAAGCTCACTCTGATATACCCAAATGTTTATAATGAAGGTTTTCAAGTTTTGGGGTTTTTTGTTTGTTAAGGATCGCTTGACCTAATTCGAGTGACATTACTTTCCTGCAAATGCTTGGCTTTTCGTCCCATCTTTCCCGAAAAGCATTGTGCCAGACATATACAGACAACTCTGTGTGTGTGGGTGTATGTGCGTGTTTCTGTGAATACACACACGCTTAGACCCAAAGAGCCACGTCAGGTTCATAGTTCGTTTTACCAACCCACCGTTACCATTTGCCACTTTGATGAATCCATTTTCCATAGTATCGCCCAGTCTTTTTTCTGTGTAATGTTTGCAGTGCGGCATCTTATCGTGGAAACTGGACAAGGCGAGCGGCCAGTTTTCCTGTTCATGGAACAGGCTGTGTTAGGTTGGTCGTTATGAGTTTTACTTTGTCACACAAGCTCCAGTTTTTCATGATTTTTAAGAAGTTTGCCATGTGCCTAAGGAAAGTTCTTGCCGTTGTTATTGTATCTTTAAAAGAAAGAAAGAAAAGCTTTTAGACAGTTTCTGTCTGTTTTTCGTAAGTCTTGAAAATATTCACTCGGAAACAAGTTCTTTTTCTTGCAAACGTGAGAGTGGTTAAGCGTTTTCTGGTGGAAACAGTTCAATTTACGCTTCAGTCGTCAGTCATATATAAATGTATATCGGGACTACTAAACATTCATTATCAGCACTCTGTACAATTGTTTAGCTTATCTTTTTCGTTTTTGTATCTGGAAGTGCTAAGTTCTTCGGCAGATATCCCTCACAAATAGCTTATCTTTTTCGTTGTTGTATCTGGAAGTGCTAAGTTCTTCGGCAGATATCCCCTCAGTCACGAATAGCTTATCGTTTTCGTTGTTGTATCTGGAAGTGCTAAGTTCTTCGGCAGATATCCCCTCACAAATAGCTTATCTTTTTCGTTGTTGTATCTGGAAGTGCTAAGTTCTTCGGCAGATATCCCCTCACAAATAGCTTATCTTTTTCGTTGTTGTATCTGGAAGTGCTAAGTTCTTCGGCAGATATCCCTGAAATAAATTGTATGAACTCCATACCTTCATGAACTTTGAATCTCACAGGATTGCTGTGAAACGTTTTCTGAATGCGAAACTGATTCTAAATTCTGGCAAATCAAATATACACTGTACTGTTTTAGGGAAACAATCACACATGCAACCTGTCCTGTTTGTTTCAACATAAATACGCTTTACAGGCTGTTAAAAGCGGCTTACAAGAAGTCTAGTTTTCCATCATGACGATGTTGGTGCTGGAGTAATCTCTACCTTGAAATTGTCCAAAGGATGCAGAGTAAGGTGAGATCGAACAAGACGGTCAGTGATACACCTTAATATGAAAAACATAAAATAAAAAAGAAAACAGAAGAAAAAAATCATTTGAAAAAAATGAGAAAGGAAAAAAAAAAGAAAAAAAAGAGCAGCAAGTGTATTCAGCGCGCAAACTTACTGTAAATATAATCTTGTACATAATCTCTTTTTTAACTCTGATTTTTTTTTTTTTTAAATCTTTGATGCTTATCAGTCAGTCACATAGTGTTGATCTCTATGTTTCTGGTACCTAGAGTGTGCTTACAGTTCAAAATCAGATTTCATCAACCGTCTCCATAACTGTGTGTTACACATGAACATGTTCACCCAGTGTACAAAATGAAGTGACCGAATCTCAACTCTGCTCAACCGTTGTGATGTATCGGCTCTCGATACGGACAAACACTGCATTTAGCGTGAGACAGACTTGTGTGTAATATGTGTATTGACAGTTAATCAGAACTAAATTGAATAGAGTTAATGCGGAATCTATCCAGGTTCTTGTTTCACTTTGCATTATCCTAGGCAGCTGAGTTAAGCAGTCATCATACTTTTTTTCTGGAGAAAGCGAAGTCGTAGTCTGGGTCGTTTTTTGTTTTTGTTTTTTTGGTTTTTTTTTTTTTTTTTGGGGGGGGGGGGGGGTTGTGTGTAAAAGTGATAACCAGGTTAAAAAAAAAGGGGGGGGGGGGGGAGAAGGGGAAACAGTTAATCCACTTGCTGGACTTCCAAAGGCTACCTTTTAAGTTTTTCACTGGGCACTGCGGAAGAAATTTGAGATCTGATGATTTCACAGGAAAAGCGTCCAGATTTTCCTAATTTAAAACCCTTTGTGCAATGCAGACTCATGCGACTGAAACTTACGAATCTCAAATCATTTGTATTTTAAGGTTATCAACCAACTGAGACCACGGTGGATTTAAATACATGTGCATTTATCAACCACCACTTGTGAAGACACGTGCCCATATTGTGTAACACAAAACATCGTGTGTGCAGAACATTCATCCCAGTAATCGGTTTGTCGCCTGTGTACACTTTTATCAGTTCTCTGTACCAACGCTGTTGTCAGTGTGCATACAATTCCATCAATGTTCACGTTGAAATGCCGCATGTGCACACCGGTGCACACACACAGTGTACACTGGTGCACATACAGTGTGCATGATCAGTCTGAGTATCCATGAAATATCCGTACATTCTCCCTACTGGTCTATGCTGTTCAGTTTGGTGGGTTTTTTGTGGGGTTTTTTTCCCCTGTGGACCGTTACAGGTGGTTTCTTTGGGAGTGTGTCGTCTTGACAACTCAGGTGGGTTTTTTCTCGTACACGATGATTGTGTTTTAATGGCAGTGTGTACGCTAACTTGAGAGGTTTCAATCTTTAAAAAAAAAATACTGGTTAATCACAAACATGTTATATTTCAAGTGCTGGAGATACAACAGGTGCGGAACACCTGTTTCAGTAGTTCTGTGGTCGCTGGTCAGAAATGAAAATATGTCGAGCGCTTGGGAAATTGATACAGAATCGGTTCATTACAAAAACTCGTTTGTGTCGACAGGGTGTACATTTTCACTGATCATTGATACGTGAACATCCAACAGTTGTCTTATTTTCGTACGGTGCTTAACAGGTTTACTTGTAACAGTATACACTGTACTTATTATCACGGAGACTGAAAATTTTATGTCAGAGAGGGGTAAATTGTATCGTACATCAGTCTTCTCTTGAAGCTTTTGTTATTATTCATCTATAATGTCCTTGCAAATCGTGCTCGTTAAATTGCCTTCATTACTTTCTTTCATCTGAAAAGGCTTAAGTACACATAAATATGCCTGAAACGTGTTTCTTTCAAACCGATATCGGAGAATAACCTTGATGGAATTTTGTTATCATCGGTGTTTTCAACGTTTGACTTGGGAAGAGGATGGGGAAGTTTAAACACACACATACACACACACACACACACACACACACACACACACACACACACACACACACACACATATTTAGTGTATCGCCGCATGCTCACCTGATGAGGCTCCCATTGACCCAAAACCATGGTCGTGAGCGGTTAAAATCACCAATTCATATGGCCTTGGTTGTACCGACCACTTTCCTCCCGCTGGGAGGGGAATGGGGGCCCTATGAATGGTGAGATACCCTTAGGTCTGTTAGACGTGTCACTGTCAGCGGTAGGATGGTAGAACATCCCCCCCCCCCCCTCCATTGTGGCTTGTAGCCAATATAGGGCAAGGCGGACTTGTCCAACGGCATACAAAGCACACATCTCCTCTCTCTCTCTATAAATATATATAGTAAGCGTCATTTCAAGATTACCGGTATCCACAGTGCATCTTATTGCGGATTGTTTGTACGCCTGCTTTCCTTTCCAGTGTTCATACATTGTAATAACCCAGACTCCTCTTCTTCATTTCAATGGACTTTAAATGCGGATTTTTTCCCCCTTTCTCAGTGGCAGTTCGTTGCGTTTGACTTCTTTAAGTGTGATGTACAAAATAATTAAACAGTGCAGTGTCTTTGTGATTCCATCACAGGACAATCTCGCCTATCTCCAGTGGGTACCGTCACAATAATTACCACCTTCTGTGTGTGTGTGTGTGTGTGTGTGTGTTTTGTATTAAACCTGACGTAGTAAAGTCACGTTTTGCAAGCAGCTATTCACCTTCTGTTCACGAGCTAAACCGTTGCATTACCAGTATCACACGCGCTTAAAGGTACATACATCAGTGTGTTTCTCGGTACATCATGTACCACGCATTATGTACCGCCATCTGCTTTCACTGTGTAGGCACTGTGTACACAGGTTAACGTACAGTGAAGGTACAGTTCAACATGATATATATATAACATACTTTGAACTGTGGAAGGTTAGATTTCGGCCAGGTCAAGGTCATTTGCTTGTATCATGTACAATACTGACCCTGTGTATAACCTGCAAATAGCGCCACGACTTGTCTGTGAATGATTATTGCGCGCATTTATGGTAACGCTCATGCCAAGCACACCATACTGTATACATCCGTATCATGTACTGTTCTGCTAGATGAGCAAAATACCATCAGTTTCTTTACAAGGAGTGAGGTATGTATAAAGTTGCTATCTGTAGGAAGACCTACCATGGAGTACTCAGTCGCTATAGATAGTTAGGGCTGTCATTAACCCTTTCACTGCCAGACGCGTTTCGGTTCACTCACGGATAACATCTCTTCACGTCACTCTGCTGTAAACAGGAATCAAAACCTGTACTGCGTCAAACAGCATTTTCCCCTAACTACTGGAAAGTACAGATTTAACATTTTCAGCTAATGTAACAGGTGGCCTACCGGTATCAGTCATGGAATAATGCGACAGCGGCAGTGAAAGGGTTAAGCGTAGCTGCTATATATGTGTATGAAGAGCCATCATTGCTATCAGTAAAACTGTTACAGAAAGAAAATACTCAGTAGCCAGTCATGGCATATTCTTTGCCAACTGAATTTGACAAATGAAACAGTTCTTGTCACACAGTTTGTTGTCTATGCTCTAGATTTTTTACGTTACAACAAGAAAAAGAGTATACTACTAAACAAGTACGCTACTATGTACAGAGTGGGATGAGATGCATCATTGTTACCAGCTGTTTTGTTTTAAATAAATACGGCAGGAATGTGGTAAGTGAAGGTGGGGGTAGGGATAAAACTGAACAACCAGGGAAAAAAAACAAAAACAAAAAAAACCAGCACCAACAACAGTAGCGAATGGGTTAGTAGGAGACTGTAAAGGTCATTTGTATCTATGAAATATGAAGGACTGACAGTTCACTTCCTGGAAAAACATAGCACCTCCCTTTTACTTAAAGGTGACTGTACCAAAACTTTGTCCATTGGAGGAGTGCTGTTGTGGCCCTTTGTTCCCGAGCGGAGCCAGAGGCGTAAGTCAAGTACCAAAACTTGACAGTGCAACAGTAACCATGGTACATGTACTTGGAGCAGTTGGGTGGGTCACTAACGAAATTCTAGGCACCCGTGGTCTCCCCCACCCCCCCAAAAAAAACAAAAAAAAAACAAAAAAACAAAGGTGTATGTGAATTTCTCTTGTTGCTGATTTTCATACTGATCTTTTTACCGTTCAGGGAAGACATTGTGTTAAAGTACTCTTAGTATGTACGTCATACACTGCAATGCTGAAAGGAAAGCACAGCTTTTCATGATTCAACTGTGAAAAGTAGATAAACGGGTCTTAAATTAGTGTTTTGTGAGGGGGGGAAACGCGAGCAGGAACTGCTGAAATGGCATAACTCCTTTGAGAGGCACTTTTCTTCTTGTTAATGTTCAAAATGTTAAGTCTAGTACCCTGAGCTGTTACTGGAATATTTGTGATCTGAAAACACTGAAGGATAGTTTCTGATGGCAGAGGCAGATTATGAAAATTAATCAGTTGAAATTATTCAAGTGATCCGTTTCAAGCATATTGCTGTTATTACCCTGTTAGTTGTTATTCCCAAAACTTTCTGTACTTTTACTGTTGTGTATATCACATCTCTTTCTACTGCTACCAGTTTGGATTTTAGATCCAGTTTTACCTACGTGTTGTTGATGGCTTGGTGTGGTGTTTTTTTTCCCCCAGAATTGGTAAACTGAGTGTTAAACACTGTTTGCTGGAATTTCTCTGCTTGTGTGGGATTATGTCTGCATTGCGCGGAAACCTGAAGCTGTACCATGTGTACCAGTATTTCAGAGTTCTGTTGCAAATGGTTTGGTGAGTTCTGGCTTTGTAAAACTGTTTTTTTGTTTGTTTATGCTTTCGGAAATTGCTAGAGAACAGAATAAACAGGAAAGCTTTCAGAAAATGAGGTATGCTGAATCAAAAGTGCATTTCTGAAGTGATGTGATTTTCACACATAATTATATGCATTTTCATAGTGTATTATCATAAATAATTTCATTTGCGAAGTAACTACAAAGAGTTGCAATGGTTACAGCTAAACCAGAGCTACAATTAGGACGCCAGATATGCACACACTAATGCTACGCATTTCTCTTTGGTAAATAAAATGTAAAATAGTATATCTTACACCTTTGTATTTAAAGGGAGAAAAAAAATGTAATCAAGGCACAGTATTATGGAGTCGGAGGAATTAAATCATTTTCGTTCACCTTTCGTGGGTGTACCATGAGAGGCAAGGCAAAAACAGCTGAAGTCAAAGTGACTGTGTGTTTATGTAAATTCCCCCCCCTTAGTACATTACAGGCTCTGCTCATTAACATATATACATGTACTCTATTTCCACCTGTGGAAATTTTTATCATTGAGTTGCTTTTATATGCTTGCTAACTTATGTTCATCTACACATTTTGCATTTTATGTACAGAGTGTATTCATACATATAAATATATACATGTAGTAGTGTTTGGTTTTTTTTTGGGTCAATTTTTCTGTGTTGTGTGTATGTACGTCTTGTGTGCCTAAGTACAACAACAATTTTTTTTTTCATGTCATCTTTTCAAGTGTTTTGTTCACACAATTATTTTTATAACTTGTTTTCATGATTTGATGATTTTACAAGTTGATGTCTTGTTAGCTCAACTAGGAGTCTTGGAGTATTGTGATTGTCATAAATAAAAGAAGAAAAAGAAATTGTGTGCCTCTGTGTGTGTGTGTGTGTGTGTGTGTGTGTGTGTGTGTGTGTGTGTGTGCAAAGTTAGAGACATCTGACAGTGTACAAGAGGAGGTGCTGTCTTGTGTGTGTGTGTGTGTGTGTGTGTGTGTGTGTGTGTGCAAAGTTAGAGACATCTGACAGTGTACAAGAGGAGGTGCTGTCTTGTGTGTGTGTGTGTGTGTGTGTGTGTGTGTGTGTGTGTGTGTGTGTGCTAAGTTAGAGACATCTGACAGTGTACAAGAGGAGGTGCTGTCTTGTGTGTGTGTGTGTGTGTGTGTGTGTGTGTGTGTGTGTGCAAAGTTAGAGACATCTGACAGTGTACAAGAGGAGGTGCTGTCTTGTGTGTGTGTGTGTGTGTGTGTGTGTGTGTGCTAAGTTAGAGACATCTGACAGTGTACAAGAGGAGGTGCTGTCTTGTGTGTGTGTGTGTGTGTGTGCAAAGTTAGAGACATCTGACAGTGTACAAGAGGAGGTGCTGTCTTGTGTGTGTGTGTGTGTGTGTGTGTGTGTGTGTGTGTGCTAAGTTAGAGACATCTGACAGTGTACAAGAGGAGGTGCTGTCTTGCATAAAATGTAAAATAGTATCTCTTACACCTTTGCATTTAAAGGGGAAAAATGTTATCAAGGCACAGTATTAGGGAGTCTGAAGAATTCAATCAATTTTGTTTACCTTTCACAAATGTACCATGAAAGGCAAGGCAATAACAGCTGAAGCCGAAATGACTGTGTGTTTATGTGGGCAAGGTTAGCGACATTTGGCAAGATACAAGAGGAGGTGCTTTTTAGCATGTGGCTTTGTACTTACTTACTTAGGCCCTTGGCTCCACGTGGAGCATAGGCCATCGACAACCCTTCGCCATCGCACTCTGTTCTGGGCTAGTCTTGCCACTCCAGTCCAGTTGGTCCCCTGCTTACATAGCTCTGCCTCAGTGTCCCGCCTCCAGCTGTTGCGAGGCCGGCCTCTCTTCCTTTTCCCCTGCGGGTTCCATGTCAGGGCTTGGCGTGTGGTGCTGGATGCTGGCTTCCTGAGGGTGTGTCCAATCCAGCCCCACTTCCTCCGCAGGATCTGCTTGGCCACTGGTTCCTGCCCCGCTCGCTCCCACAGCTCTTCATTCCGGATCTTCTCTGGCCATCGGATGTTGAAGATGCGCCTCAGACAGGTGTTGAGAAATGTCTGGATCTTCTGCTGCATTGTCTTCGTTGTCCTCCATGTTTCGCATCCGTAGAGCAGAACTGACTTCACGTTGGAGTTGAAGATGCGAAGTTTGGTTCTTATGCTGACAACTTTGGATGCCCAGACGTTCTTCAGCATGACCATTGCTGCCCTTGCCTTGCCGATTCTGGCTGTGACGTCTCGGTCTGTGCCTCCCTGTCCATCAACCACACTCCCCAGGTAGACAAAAGACTCCACCTCCCTGATGGGCTCTCCACCGACTGTGACTGGTGTGTTGGCAGTGGTGTTGATCTTCATCAGCTCGGTTTTCTTCCTGTTGATCATGAGCCCTGTTCCGGCTGATGTGGCTTCCAGGCACGTAGTCTTGTCCTGCATCTGGCTGTGGCTGTGAGACAGGAGCGCCAGGTCGTCCGCGAAGTCGAGGTCATCCAGCTGCGTCCAGAGTGTCCACTGTATCCCGTTTTTCCTGCCTGCTGTAGTGGTCTTCATGATCCAGTCGATGACCAGGAGGAAGAGAAACGGGGACAACAGGCATCCCTGGCGGACTCCGGTCTTCACCTCGAAGCTTTCTGACAACTGGCCGGCATGGGCAATCCTGCAGCTCATGTCTTGGTAGGTGCACTGGATCAGGGAGATGATCTTCCCGGGAACTCCATAGTGCCTTAGCAGCTTCCACAGCGCCTCTCTGTCTACACTGTCGAAGGCCTTCTCATAGTCTATGAAGTTGATGTAGAGGGGGGAGTTCCACTCCAGTGACTGCTCCACAATGATGCGTAGGCTGGCAATCTGGTCAGCGCAGGACCTGTTCCTGCGAAAGCCTGCCTGCTGGTCTCGGAGCATGGGGTCGACTGCCTCTCTCATCCTCTCCAGTAGAATTCTGTTGAGAACCTTGCCTGGCACTGACAGGAGCATGATCCCTCGGTAGTTGCTGCAGTCCCTGAGGTCCCCTTTCTTTGGCAGCTTGATGACGATCCCTTCTTTCCACTGGGCTGGCACCTCTTCCTTCTCCCAGATCTTGCTGAACAGGCTGTGCAGCATGTTGACGGCTGTCTCTGTGTCTGCTTTAATGGCTTCTGCTGGTATCTCGTCCGGCCCTGCAGCTTTCCCATTTCTCAGTGTCATGATGGCTTTCCTGATCTCCGCCTTAGAGGGCTTGTCGCAGTTGATGGGTAGTTCTGTCTCAGCTGGTGGGATGTCTGGTGGTGTTTCAGGGATGGGGCGATTTAACAGCTCCCTGAAGTGTTCTGCCCATCGCTTCAGCTGTTCCTCAGTTGTTGTCAGTGGGTGCCCGTTCTTGTCCTTCACTGGTTTGTCTGTCTGCTGAAATTTGCCCGCGAGCTTCTTGGTCACCTGGTACAGGTCTTTTAGATTCCCTTGTCGGGCTGCTTCCTCTGCTTGACTGGCCAGGTTGTCGATGTAGTCCCTCTTGTCCTTCCTGGTGCTCCTCTTCACTTCTCTGTCAGCTGCTGTGTATTCCTCTTGTGCCTTTGCCTTAGCTCTTCTTGTTCGGCTCGTGTTCAGTGCAGTTTTCTTCTCTTTCCTAACTTCCAGCTTCTGGATGGTATCAGCAGAGATCCATTCCTTATGTTGGGTCTTTCTCTTGCCAAGGACCTCTTCGCATGTGTCGTGCCAGAGTTTCTTGCTGTGTTCCCACTGTGTCTCGATGTCCATTTCACTGTCTTCTATCAGGTCTTGCAGTGGCTGGAACCTGTTGGAAAGGCTGATCCGGAATGCTGCTTGTGTGTCTGTGTTCCTGAGAAGTCCAACGTTGTACCTGGTCCGTGTGCTGTTGGCGTTGGTGTGCCTCTTAAGCCGAAGTCTCAATGTTGTTGCAAGAAGGTGGTGGTCTGATGATACATCGGCACCCCTCATCACGCGCACATCCCGCCACGATCTCCTGAACTTCCGGCTGATGCAGATGTGATCAATCTGGTTCTCCGTGACATGGTCCGGCGATCTCCATGTGGCCTTGTGGATGCGCTTGTGTGGGAAGATGCTGCCTCCTATCACTAGCTGGTTCAGGGCACAAAAGTCTGCAAAGCGCTCGCCATTTTCGTTCATCTGTCCCAGTCCGTGTGTTCCCATGGTGTCCTCATAGCCTGTGTTGTCTGATCCAATCTTGGCGTTGAAGTCTCCCATCAGTATGGTCATGTCCTTGGCTCCTCCTCTGTCTATCACTGTCTGCAGTTGTTGGTAGAAGTCATCTTTTTTCTCCTCTTCCGCATCATTGGTGGGAGCGTAGCACTGGATGATGTTCAGCTTGATGTCTTTTTTCTTGGTGATGAATTTGGCTGTGATGATGCGGGAGTTGACAGGTTCCCAGCCGATGAGTGCCCGCTGTGCCTCCGGTGCCAGCATCAGGGCCACGCCCTCAGTGTGGGGGGCTCCATCCTCTGTGTGTCCAGAGTACAGCAATTGCTCTCCCGATGAAAATCTCAGCTGTCCTGTCTGTAGCCACCTTGTCTCACTCAGTCCCAGTACTCCTATCTTGTAGTTCTTCATCTCTCTTGCTACTTGTATGGTCCTTCCTACTTCATACATTGTCCTGATGTTCCATGTGGCTACTCTCGTTGTTGTCCTGGGTGTTAGAAGGGGGGTCGGCCTTGCAGCTTCCTTTCGGCTTTCACTGCAATGCGTCATAGGTCTCCGGGATGGAGACCCTTCCTCGCCCAGGTGAATGTCTCGGTTTGTTGCTGTCGATGCTTCTGTAACGTTATGTTTTTTACAGGTAGGGCTGTTAACCCTACGCAAACCCGTTTAGCCTCTTGGAGAGGTGGTCCACATTCGTCTGACCTCTACCCTTCGACCTGTCCAGCTTGGGTGACCCTGCCAGGAGCATGTGCTCCTGCTGGCATAGTTCTCTGGGTCATTGAGGTACACAAGCCACTACCCCACGACAAGGGTTGGACCATGTAGGGATGTGGCTTTGTGATTCCGTGTAAATGAGCTGCGTTGAGGTGTCCGCACAGCTACATCGTGTATGATGACATACTCTGGCATACATTGCTGTGTAGAACACCATACGCCGTTTATGCCAACCTACCTCAGTTTGCAACACACGACCAGACCTGCCTACCCACCAAACATGACATGAGTAGTGCCGAAAACGAAACCAGTAGTTTCCTGGCCAAATGAGTAGTCCTAACGTATCCCAACCGAAATGTGCCAGCTTGTTGCTTAAGCTACAAACCAACTATTCTATTCTTTGGCTTGTATGATTCGACTGGTTACAGTGTACTACCATAGTATCTCAGTATGTTTGTTTGCTGTTGTTTTGTTTTGTTTTTTTAGTCAAATTTCTTTCTACCGGGTATTTATACATCGTTAAACTTTGAATGAAAAAAGCTGGATCAGCGCGAGCAAAAGTTCAGATCGGATTTGACGAAACGCTAACCCCTAAACTATGTAGATTTAGGAAAAAAATTGTGTAGTGGGGCTATTAAATGCATAGTTGCATAGTAAGCCCAAAATTACTTAGTTTTTTATGGTCAATGCATAGTGTAGGCAGGTCTGCACGACCAATGCTAACCTGCAGCTGAGGTATAGCAATTCACAAAGTAGGATATAATGACAACAATGCTATCTGCTTTCACTTGTGCACATGTGAACTTGAACAGAGTTGACACCCAGACAAGAGAAGAACAGATTACACAAATGTTTTACTACAGAAGCGTACCTAGAAAAAGTGTGTGTATTGTATAATTATTATCAGACCTTCAACCATGAATAGAAATGAGAAACCCCACAAGTGTATTAGACTACAAACATTGTCATACATACAAGTACATGTATTCCCCTTGTCACGCATACAACACTTGCCTATTCCCCTTGTCACGCATACAACACTTGCCTTTAGTCTGTTGAATGTATGCTCATCCCTAAAAAAACCTTGAAAAATTTTGACCAACCTATGCAGACCGGGATTTTCACTGTAAACTGAGAAACGCTTCACTTCGCACTTGACAAATCGTCGCATGCAGGCACTGCAAATGTACACATTCGGTACAAATCCTTTCCTGACTCCAACACAAATTTAGCAGTAATGGCAGACTGCTTTTCATTTACAGCGTGTCCACAATTAAAAACAAAAGCCTGTAATATGGGGGTCGATCAGGCTTAGAGTGCGGCACCGTCAACAAACACTGTAGTCAATGACAATGACAATCTTTTTATTCAGTAGGCTAAAAGCCCATCACTGAAGACGCACTTGAAGGCGCACACGTGCAGCCAGAGCAGACTGAGCTGAAACGTAAAATTAATAACAATCAAAATGTCGCTATTCAGTACCACCTCATGGTTCAACTAGAAAGGCAGAAGCCTCCACGGCTCCCTTGTGACACAGGTCAAGGTCATTCACAAGAGTATGTATCTAAAGCTCTTATTACTATCCATTATCATGCCAAGTAAAGTGTCTCTGGCGCTCTGAGTCCTTGGCAATATTACAATTTTCCCCGAAACAGTTTGTATGGCCTTGACCTTTGGTCAAGGTCATTCAAATGAGATCTCATCAATGTCTATTATCATGCCAAGTTCGATGCCTCTAGTATTTGTAGTTCCCCCGAAAACAGTAATGTTAAAATTCATAACAGACAGCTTTAATGACCTTGACCTTCAGTCAAGGTCATTCAGAAAGGTAGGTCTCATTGCTGTCTATCATCATGCCTCGTTTGGTGCCACTACTGTTTGTTGTTATGGACAAAATGCCAAGGTTAAAGTTTCCAAAAAAAAGGCTTGCATGGCCTTGACCTTGACTAAAAGTCACTGAACACAGGTATGTCTGTAAAGGTGCTGCCAATGACAATCATCACACATAGTTTGAGGCTTCTGATCCTTCTAGATTCTGAGAAAATGCAAATGTAAAATTTCCCAACGGACTGTTTTAATGACCTTGACCTTGAGTCAAGGTCATTTAAGATGGTATGTGTGCATAGGTCTTATCACTGTCTATCAGCACGCCAGGTTTGGCACCTCTGCTGTTTGTTGTTTCTGAGAAAATGCCAATGTTAAGGTTTCACAAAAATAGCTTGTACGGCCTTGACCTTGACACAAGGCCACTGAACACATGTATATCTGTAAAGTTCTTATGGATGTCTATCATCATACAAAGTCTAAAACCTCTGGTGTTTGTAGATTACGCGAAAATGCCAATGTAAAATTTTCAAACAGAGAGCTTTAGTGACCTTGACCTTGAGTCAAGGTCATTCAAAATGATATGTTTTGAAAGGTCTTGCGGTTGTCTATCAGCATGCCAAGTTTGGTGTCCCTGCTGTTTGTAGATTCTGAGAAAATGACAACGTTAAAGTTTTCTGGACACACACACACACACACACACACACACACACACACACAGACAGACAGACAGACAGACAGACGGACGACGGAGGGTTAAAACATAGACTCCCATTGTTACACAAGGGAGCCAAAAACAGTGTTTTCAAAGTTAAAGGCATTCTCCGCCAGATAGACACGACCATTAAGGCTTTCTTATAATTATACTGTACATGTAAACTCATCCTTTATTACGTAACTCCATGGCATAGTATAAGAACTTGGCAAGCCGAAGTGTCAAATTGGGACTATTATCTGTCATGAGCACTACCAATCTAAACTGAGATGGATTTTTATAAAATTTGGAGGGGATGTAACGCTCACGGAGTTCTTTGTACCTTGGGCACACAAAGAGAAAATGCATTTCTGTTTCCTCCTCAAAACAGTATGGGCAGTGTAGGACATTTTTTTGTGTATCGAAACGCTTCTTGTGACATCTCAAAGCAGTTACACCCAGTCTAAATCTCAGAAGTGTATCCCTCATCCCAATGTGTCTGAGGTCAGTAAGAAAAGCACTCTGCACCATGTCATGCTTAAAGAGCCTGTAGAATGAAAACACTGTAGAACACTGTAGTCGTACAAGAGAAAGTGAAACGAAGAGGCATACTGGCTGGGCAATAGCTCACTACTTGGTTACTTCAGTTCCAGGGTAAAGCAGCGGTGGTGTTTGAAAGACGGTAGTTAGCAGGCAGTTATTACGGTCAGTCCCAAAGACTGCTGAACGTATCTTCTTCTTTTTTTCTAATCATCTTCATCATCATCAGTCTCTTCCTCTGCCTCTTCCAGCCAGTTGATGAATGCCTCCATCTGCAAGAAAATGAGAAGTTCATAAGCACCTCTTCAAAGATTCAAAGATTTTATTCCTTTCTCCCCATCTGGGGTATGGAGGAATGTCAAGTAATGCATCGTACATGATTTTCATACATACAGAATTACAAAAACACATGTAGGACGGAAGAAATCACAACAGTCCAAACTGCACATCGCATATGTTACAAAAGAACAAACAAAAACAATAGTGCACGTGTGTAAGGTGAAACATGCCAACATACTTACAAACACATCTACATGACATACTAGACGATTTTACAATTTCTAATGAATTTTGCCAGACTAAGCAATGTTTTCTTTGGTAGTTCTAGTGACATGTACCTGCAGAAATTAAAAGATGAAATTGGTCTGCGAAATGTGGATGGTATAACATGTTGCCTTTCAGCTTGACATTTTGGGCATTCCATGATAAAATGCAGTTCATCATCAATTAGGCCCGATGCACACGAGCGTCAGCGTCATGATGCCGAGCGGCGGATCTGACTCCCGGCGACAGTTTCAAGGCGCCGCCATGTGTGCATGACATCGGCGCCTGGCGACAGGCAACGGCATCAATGATGCCAGGCGGCGGAATCCTTTGAAGCCGCATATAGAACATGTCCTATGCATGCAAACGGCGCACACCGCGCGCTCACGCGAGGCGTATGATGCGAGACAGCCTTCGCTGCTTGCTTCATGGTGCTGACGCCGACGCTCGTGTGCATCGGGCCTTACTGACGTATCGCATCTAGAGCAGAGTCTGTTCTCTTTGGGTGTGCCATTTCGCCTACCAAGTTCAATAGCTAATTTATGACTGCCACACCGGAATTTCATCAGAGAAATAACATAGATGTCTTACTACAGCAGTTAGCATTAACATTTCTGACACTGCACCATAGATTTTTGCCATGCTCTGTTTCTGTTGAAAAAAAAAAAATCCCCTGCAGGCAAGCCCAAAATTAGATGATTTCAGGGTCATCACAAGAAAAAGAACTGTACGCATCTTCACATAAGCTTCACACACAGTGGCACACAAGACAACATACATAACAACATAAAACACACCTGTTTACGTATACGTTTGTGGTCCTCCACCTCATGCATCATGTCCGGTATAGTTTGGTGCCACTTCAGAATGACACCCTCATCCAAGATGTCGCGGTTGTACAGGTGGTGAACAACTTTCACAAGGATGCTTGATACAACTTCATTGTCTATCGCAAAGTCCTGGACAATCAAAGGCAGGAATATCAATTGATACGAAACACACACACACACACACACACACACACACACACACACACACACACACACCACAACACAACACAACACAACACACACACGCACACACACACACTTGACACAAACACACGCCGTCACACACACACACACACACACACACCCCTCAAACCTACAAACCAGTGAGCAAACTTTTGTATTGCATGGAACACAAAATAATCTGGAGTGTACAAAACAAACTCATTGTCACTGATTGTCCGATATTTAGAGTTTTCAAAGAAAACAGCTGTAGATCTAAGCACACCTGCACGCTCAAAATAATCTATCTCTAGGCTGGTAGAGCTGCGAATGCAATGCACTGATGTTTGCTGTCTGTTTGAATGAGCAGAAATTCAACAGCCCAAATCTCTTTCAGTTAGCTGTGTGAGAAGACTGGCATTTCACAAAGACAGCAGGTAAAACCGGCCCCCGTAGTGTAGTGGTTAGCACTTCGGATCATGGACCGGGAGACCTGGGTTCGAATCCCAGCTGAGGCAAGCGGGATTTTTCCAACCTAGGTCAGCTCCTACCCAGAGCGGGTGTGCTATGGGCCCGATGGGGAGGCTGTTGCCACACAGCCGAGTTTCACCCACTTCATGGGTGCGACTTTGAGGGTGCTTCCCTTAGTATGACACGTCTAATGATGCGGATGATTACACAGCCGGCACCGCACGTGCCGTAGTTCCCGGGCCTGGTTAATGCCGGGATATTTATGACAGGAAGCGTGGAAAGCGGCCCTGTCCCGTGGTCCCAAACCACATGGACCTCCATAACATCATCTTACTATCATCCTCATCTCCATCATCATGCATAAATAAAAATTGTCCCAGCTTCCGAGTCCTCCGTGGGTTCCACCCATGACCTGGGAGGAACACCACTGGAGCTGGCAAAGAGTTGGGGGCAGCAAAAAAAAAACAAAAAAAACCAAAAAAAGACAGCAGGTAAAACTCACCTCCAGCGAGTGCAGACAATCAAGCTGAGCCTCTGCACTCTTGATGTAGTTCTTGATCAGAGAGAGATGACTGTCCAGATGCTGAATATACACAAAAGCTGTACTTGTACGTCAGCGACAATCCGCATATATATGGTGATTACTTGCTAGCATCCACTCACTAGCAAGTCTGTTCACAGGTGAATTACAAAGGCTTCGGCACCACTAGTACTAGTATTCAAAGTTAAATAAATTGATTATTATAAAACTACAGCATGGTAACATGTATGAAAACACACGCACACACACACACACACACACACAATTAGAATAAGTGTAATGAATCACTAAAAGCGCAGCGCAGTTATGAAACGGAATAGGGTGTCAGTCATTCGTGCACGGTTTCTCTACTTTCAAACAAGAAAACCAACATCAACACTAAGGTTAAAGAAAAGCCTACCAATAGCTGAATATCCGAGTCTGAGGCATAAAGACGCACTTACCTTAAGAACAACGGTAAGGAGTTGTGGGCCCTTCTTGTCTGGATTATCCCTCAGTGGCTGGTCGATGAGAACCTTGATCACACCATGGTGCACATCACTGATGGCAATATTGTAGGCGTGTCTGCCAACGCAAAAGAACAAGGCGTCAGCAACATCCATACAGAGCTTCAATCACTTGTTGGAGATCAGTCACTGACCGATTCATTTTCGAAATGTCCGAGTACTTTTCTACCAAGGTTGACCTGTGTCCTGTCATATTCAGGACAAATGTCCCACACTTCAGGGTTCGCGCTAGGATTTTTCAAAACCAGTCCCCTCGCCTCCTACCCCGACCGTTTTTCAGCGACTCTGAGCCAAACCAGTCCCTGTGAAAAAAATTTCGGTAGCACTGCAAATAATGATATAAATTTTTGCAAGCACAATTCAGAGAGATAAGGCAAGTGCCGCTAGTCAAGCCTGGGCCACAAAATTTGTATGAACGATCAACATTTTTTTTTCTTTTTACGATCAGCCTGTTCATTTTTATTTTTTCTCCCATAAATCTGTAACCAGTCCCAGCAAAATAAAACCAGTCCCCAGGACTGACAGCTAAAAAATTTCCAGTATTTCCTCTTTATAACCAGTAAATTACTGGTAATTGCCAGTTAACACGAACCCTGACACTTATAAGGTCAGCTACGACATTTGTCATATTATAGTTTCCATGGATATAGTAATCCCTGTCCATACTTCCTCAAGCATGGGATGAATGCACAGACCTTGACTGTAACTGATGAGAATTAATTTATGGAAGAGATTTTTGAAGGCTCAACTTCAAGCCATATCTGTGGGGTTAAAGATTTGAACGATCTGTCAGAAACGAAATCCCAACTTTTCATGCATCACAAGACATAAATTTTCACAGAAGGCGGCTTTCAAACCTTTACGTACTCATGTGCTTTCAGTGTTCCTGATTACACACAGGTGTGTGTATTTGTACGCGCAAAACTCTTAAACTGACACACAAATTTGAGGACAGTGCGTCACATCGGACGCACGTTTTTCCATCTTGCCGTGACAAACAGTATTTTTTCAATACTCTCCCTGAAACTCAATGATCAAAAGGCAGACAGAATCTGATTGGCTTAATCACTCTGGGACACGTTTTGACCAATCATAATGCTCTATCTGGAAAGCGTGCGGGTTCCTCGTCTTGCTGATTCGCTAGGGATGACATACATCTCTCCTACCTGAATACTTTTGTACACAACAACAAACTGTTTTGACTTTCAGACCATGGACTCTTACAAATTACAAAGGACCCTCAAAAATATGGAGAGAGGGTTGCAAGAACCCTTGTATTTTTTAAGTCACAGGGAACACTGGCTTCCACTAGCTTTCTCCTTAACAACTTACTTGAGAGAGTTGATTTCCAAGATGACATTGTCTGTGCTAATGTTTTCCTCCCTTGCTCTCTTCAGAGTGTCCAGGACCTCTCCGTAGAACACTAAAACAGGGAGAATATCAAAGGGTTAGAATCACAGGTGGCATGTTGTAGATGACACACAACTGACCGACGTGATATTCCATCTGTCACTAACAGTGAACATTTGAAAGACTAAAAAAATAAATAAATAAATGAACAGTATTTTTACACAGAGATACAGAAGATATAGAGATACAGAGAGAGAGAGACGGTTAGACAGAAAGAGCATGCATTGTTACCAGTAACTAATAACTTATTTAACTTATTTCTGCACTTGCTCTCTGTATAACTAGAGATCTAAATATCAAACAATGCGTGAAATTATTTAAAAAATAAGCATTCACTGGGGCAAAACATAAGAAAAATGAAGAAATTCCCGCATCGAACCAATCTGTGAGTTACAACCAATACATGTTGATTTCTGAACGCTGTCCTGATTTCTACTTGCTGGCGCTGAAGGAGAGCTGTGGTTCTTCCCCTTCTGTCCGTCTCTGACGGCGTACTCCACAAAACTGCAGGATAAGCCTGGTTTTGGGTCTGTCTTTCATAAAGACAATAAACTCGGACTGAACTAAACCAAGAAAAGTCACAAAAAAGTTAAATCTCATTTGAGTATCGAACATTTTATTCTCTTCAAAGATGCACAATAAACTCCGGAACACGCCATGTACAGTGCACATATATATATACTGGTAATGTCTTCTTGGTTATTTTACAAGCAATTGCTTAAACATGGACTCTAAAACTGGTATATAAAGGCACTTTCAGTTAAATCATTACAAAACATTGTAGGCAATAGAAAACTGATAAATACAAAATGCGTGATTATAAAATTAAAATGTCATTTTCAGGGTACTGTTATACCACAGGCATGCTACTCCCAAAAAAGAGTTTTCACTGAAAATCTGGCGCAGCCAGATAATCGAGCCGGTGTAGCCGGCGAGTCTGCTAGGGGGGTCCGGGGGCATGCCCCCCCCGGAAAATTTTTGAAAAAATCGTTAAAATCTGTGCAATCTGGCGCATTCTGAGTACTTTTTCCAGGATAAAAAAAATAGTTTACTAAGAAGAAAATCATACCTGAGAATGCAGCAACTTGGCAATTTCATGAACTTGGTTTATTTCTTCAATCCCACCAATCCCACCTCCATTTGTTTTTCAGCCCTTTGTCCCAGTCACCAGCTTTGTTTCGTTCCACTATGTCGCTTCGAAACATCGCAACTGATGGCTTTCACGGGATCTACAAGCACTGGATAGATTCACAAAACTTGAAAGGCCCTTCACAGATATTCGATTCACACAAGTTTTGCCTAAATGGCATGCGGTATGCCTAAATGGCGGCAAAACCCGAAGAAGAAATGGTTCGCGTAGTTTCATTGGACGGAAACGGCAATCGGCGGCCAATCAGCAAGCAGCTTTGTCCAATGTACCGGAAGAGGCTAAAATGGGAGAAGTAGCAGACGATTTTTTCGCTCGCAGAACTCGGATCACGGAAAGCAATCCTGGAATTCAATCGGACCCGGATTTTCTCGGACTTCACGGAAATTACAATTTTCAAATTTTCATTTTCGCGGATTTCCGCGAATTCACGGAAGAGTAGCATGCCTGTACCAGTAAAAAATACCCAAACAAAGGAAATGAAAGAATAACACCTCTCCAATGGTAAAAAGTATCAATGACAAATAGAAAATTCTATTTTAAAAAATTAGATAATAAACCCTATAAAAAATTTTTTAAAAAACACAATAAAAAAGATCTCTGCTTATAAAACCACTGCTCATAAAACCATTTGTCTATTAAACAAATTGCACAAGCCCCTTTGCCTTACCTTACAAAATTCAATAATGGTAAGCTGCATTCTCTTATTAATTTGTGACTTCCCCTGCATTGTGTAACCTTACAAATGATTAGTTAACTGAACAAAGACGGTAACAAAAATTCCAAGAAACGGAATACACGCACTTCACTGTCATGGAACATCTACATGTATACATGTATCATGATATGTATTACAGACCGCAAGAAACTTTCCTAAAACAGTATCCCAAAGTACCATGGCCATACATAAACAACACCATTTCACTGAACACATCCAGCTGAACGTATTGCTATGGCACATGAACTTTCATGAAACTGAGTAAAGTTACACTTAAAGCTATGACATGCCGCAAAATGTCTGAGAGGAAGAGAAGGTTAGCACCAACTTCGACTGAACGCGCCTGTAACTTTTCTACAATACATAAACATGGCCTAAAATATCATAACAAGACTTAACACACTGATCAGTCTTTTACAAAATATTCTGTAAATGGGCTTTGTAACTTTCTACTCAGTCAAGCAGCCAAGAAACAGCAAAATCATGAAAATGAAGTTAATGGAACTTTACCTGAGTACAAAGAAAACATCTACACTCAACATCACTGTGATGAAACTGCTGATCTCACGCACTCATACACATTCAAGAAAAGATCTGAAACTAAAGACACCCACACATAAACAAGTTCCCAAAACACACCCAAAACCTCTTCCACGCATAAAACAGCATGTGATGCATTCTCCTGAAAGAGCGAAAAATACTGCAGAATGAAGTCTGCCCTACTACCTGAAGTATTCACCACAAAAACAAGCTCATCAAAAATATCCGACAAAACTTTAGCAATCATTTTCACAAATGAGTGTACATGATTGGCGAGGAAAACTGATGCATCGGACAGTTCTTTGACGAAGTCAGCCAAGGATTTCCCTGCCAACAACTTACACACAGGCTCAAGACCAGAAACCACACGTTCAGATACAGGTTCAAAAAGAAACCCCAACCACTCGTACACAGGCTCGGCATCGAACAAAGCTCCCTTCCCATCAAACCGAAACCCCTGAAATAGGACAGCAAAGATGGCCACCAAGCAACAAAGAGAGAAAAAGCTGAGAAAGATAGCAAGACGCTTACTGCCAAAGTCATCCGGCACTGGACTGTCGGCAGGGGAGATGTCCTCGTCAAGGTCCGAGTCCGACAAGATGGCGTCGTCCTCCTCCTCGTCTTCTTCATCATCCCCATCCTCCTGTTTGGGGATAAGGGGCTCCCCCCACTCACTCCCCAGCTGCTCCTCCCCTTCATCCTCGCTGTCAGTCTCTTCCCGGAAAGGGAACGCTCGACTTTTAGACCCGTATTCCGGTGTGACGTCTGGCAATGAAGAAAAATTAATGCAGGTCATCTGGTCAAAAACAATCCCTAAATTTTCTCTGAAAATTTCTCCTTACAACTTAGGAACCTCCAGTGATATTTGATTTTCTTCCTTGACTAGGTAGGCCACACACTACTGAATTCATTCCGGGTGTTTTCTATCCCAACTGTTTTACGTGCATGACACTGACAGTCAAGATTCGGCAAAACGGCATTTCCGCTTATGCAAATGAAGAGCTAAGCACTTAAGGTACAAACCTGGCACATCCTGGACAGCTGTATCAGCGAACTCATCCACCTGTGGCTGGGCCTGCAGACGGAGATTTGACGGCAGCTTGATGTCTGGACCTACCTTCACCTACAAAAACATCAACAGCCATAAAGTTGTACAGATAATGTGCAAAATGGGCGCTAAAGGACAAAAGAACCTGGTCTTACAAAAAAGCATAATAGTTAAGAGTTAGACCGATATCATGGATACACATGATTCTGAAATTTAAATAGCTGAGCTGACCCTTCGCACCACATGATGGTAATGTGTTTATGTCCAGTGTATGAGAGAATGTGTGTGATTCACATGAGCGTGCGTGTTGGGTTCAGTTTGCGGCGCTTTGAGCTGGGTAAAGCACCTATACAATACTCATTATTATTATTATTATGATGTGCAAAGATCTCATGTAAACACACTGAAGGTGGATAAAGTCAAATGCAAAAAGACCTAAGTCCAGGAAAAAGAGTAGACATCATAAGCACAGTGCATGTGCCCAGATCCCAGCTTACATTCCATGAGAGAATGGTCCGGTGTTGAACGGTGGTGTTTGTGTAGATGGTCACGTTATCACAGATGATAGCACCTTCAAGAACACAGTTGTCTTCCACAGTCACACTGTCCCACAGATAGCATCCCTTGATTTTTACATTCGCACCTGCAGGGGAAAGATATTCACAGTTATTGGCACGTGTCACAGTTTACACAGTTGATGATTTTAACAATAATGGAAGCTCAATGCAAGAGCCAGGGTAGAGCAAGTTTGAATCCCGGCTGGGGCCAAATATTCTGCTGGCCTTTTTCTCATTGCCCTGTCTTTGATATCACCCTTACCTGGTGGGGGAAAAAAAAAACCTGTTTAACTCCCAAACGCCCACTCACCCACCTGGGAAGCTGAATGCAAGTACATGTACCACGAGCCAAGGAGCACAGCAGTGATTAACAATATGACAGAAAAAGTGGTCATGAAAGGATATAAATCAATGGTTCCTAAACGGGGATGGGGAGCTGGGAATAGGTGGAACAGGGTAATGCAGAGAAGGGGTTGGCTAGAGGTGTAACCAGAACTGGACTCTTGACCCTTCTAGCATAAATGCCAGTCCTGCCCATCTTATCATTAATTGTTTTCAAAATAGAATTAAAAAAACAAACAAAAACTCTGAAACAACAACGAACAAACATGGTTTACACAAGTCTTTCTCTCAGCAGATTAACTTTCAGGGCAGATGTCGAAGGTTGCATCTTAACAAAAATGTGCCGAAGACTGGTACGCCTTACCTATTTTACAGTTTTTCCCAACAACAGAGTCAGTAATGGTCGTCTTTGTTTGTACAGAGGTTCCACCAGCAAGCACCACATTCTGCACCAGAACACAGCCCCTGCACAGCATTACAAAAAAACCCAAATGATCAACTGTGTTTGAAGTGTGTGTGTGTGTGTGTGTGTGTGTGTGTGTGAGAGAGAGACAGAGAGAGAGAGAGAACCTTACAGGACCCCTGGACGATGTATGGGGAAATGCACATACCTGGCTAGAGAGACATCTTTGCTGAGGTAGACATTGTGCCTGCACTGAGTGACATGGTCAGAGCGGATGATATTCATCCCGTCTGCTGTTTGTGGTACGACCCATCGCTGAATGATGTCGCGACTGGAACAGTTTCAGAGAATTTAACATAAAAAACACTGCCTGGTCTGTGGCTTTAAGAAATGATAAGAATTTTTTTTCTAATGCAGCTATTTTCAAAGCAAGGAGGAAGCCAAATTATTTCAAAGTGAACCACCACCAACCTGTTGAACTGAATGGCTCCACACACACTAGAGGTGGAAACTCCCCGAGCAGGATTTGAACTCTTAACCTCATGCACTGGTGACAGGAATTACTACTACTCCGCCCATCACTCCAACATCTACTACCGCCAACAAGTTAATGTGACTCATAAGATTTGCTTTTTAAAACATACCACTTTCTGGCTTTTTGTTTGTTTGTTTGTTTTTGCTGCCACAACTCTTTGCCGGTTCCAGTGGTGTTCCTCCCAGGTCATGGGGTGGAATCCACGGAGGGCTCAGAAGCTGGGGCAATTTTTATTATGCATGATGATGGAGATGAGGATGATGGTAAGAGCTATGGAGGTCAGTGCGGTTTAGGACTGCGGGGACAGGGCCGCATTCCGCGCTTCCTGTCATAAATATCCTGGCATTAACCAGGCCCGGGAACTACGGCGCCTGCGGTGCCGGCCGTGTAATCATCCACATCATAAGGCATGCCATACCAAGAGAAGCACCCCCAAAGTCGCACCCGTGAAGTGGGTGAATCTCGGCTGTGTGGCAACAGCCTCCCCATTGGGCCCATAGCACACCCGCTCTGGGTAGGAGCCGACCTGGGTAGGAAAAATCCTGCTTGCCTCAGCTGGGACTCGAACCCGGGTCTCCCGGTCCTTGGTCTGAAGTGCTAACCACTACA
Source organism: Batillaria attramentaria (assembly GCA_018292915.2). Taxonomy (NCBI): domain Eukaryota; kingdom Metazoa; phylum Mollusca; class Gastropoda; family Batillariidae; genus Batillaria; species Batillaria attramentaria. The sequence goes on along the minus strand of JACVVK020000569.1, from coordinate 177,253 downwards.
CTACGGGGGCCGGTACTTTCTGGCTTTCAGTAGAAACTGTAGAAAGTATCAAGCACTCACCTGATTGCATCATACATGTATGGGTTGGAAACTCGGGCGCAGTAACTGTCTTGAACCACATTAATGTGGATTGTGTTTCCGAGAATCTGGTGTAAACAAGAAATAAATAAACAAATAAAGTAAGTGGGAACAAAATCGTACAAAGTGCAGTCATACAAACTTTCACTCTTTCATGAATTTGAGATGCTCCGAACCTGGAATTGGCAACAGGAAAAAAAAAAGAAAAAAAAGAAAAGAAGAATGAAATAAATAAAGATCTGCTCTACAGCTGTGCCCATACAGCACAAGTCTGATGCTTGAGAATCAAGCAACTCAAAAAAATTATTCATAAATTCTGCACGTAGACCATATTCCATTTCAGGCAGTATCTTTCTTATATATTTATAGGTTGAAGTTTGCAAAAAAAAAAAAGCATAAAATAATGGATTTCGACATTTCATTAATGTTCCTAACAGACAACATCGCTGCACGCACTAGCTACATTTAGACACCATTATGTACCTCTTCATCAATAAGAATACCCCGAACAAAATCATCCATGGTGGAATAGTCAAAGTTGTCTGTGAAGAGTGGAGGCACAGCCGGCGTACACACGCAAAGTTGACAGTCCAGCAAGTCCTGCCGCAGAACCAAGTCAGGGTTCTCTTCCCACAGCTCCTGCAAGAACAAAGATGCTTTGTGACCATACCAGCGTTCGTGAGTGTTCCTCTGAAATTTTGAAAAGATTCAAACCCTTGCCCAGGCACAGGGACCATTTAGAAGTTAACAAAGAATCAGATAGAGGTGTGTGTGTGTGGGGGGGGGGGGGGGGGGCGTGTCTGCTTCCCCAGAAATGAACCACATCTTTGTGTTATCGTGGCAAAACAGAAAAAAAAAACTTGGATCGGCACTTTTGTGAAAAACCCACCACCAACAACCAAAAAAACCCCCAAAAAACCCAACGAAGGAAATCAGCCCAGCAATTTCAAAGCATTCTTTCTCCTTCTCTATCTTTCTTTTCCATGACAGTTACTGATGAATTTATCGGTTGGTTATCAGTACCTCAGTCTACAGGAGGATCAACTCTACTTTCATCCACCCTAAATGCCCTTCACAAGACAGCTCTGAAAGAGACGTAGCAGAGGATGAATGTAAAGGCAAAACAGATGTATGATTACCAGTGGTATCCTGAGGTTCTTGTCCAGAACCGTCTTCTGCCAATGGTGGACACGGTTTGTGTTTGGGTCGACCGCCATCAACACGTTGTCCTCTGCGCAGCGTGTCCTGTGTTTGGGTGGCGCTTTCTTGAACAGCATGGTCATCACTGATGACTTTGTCTTCTTGATACGCTGTCTGTACAAAAATACAAGTAACACGAGTGAGTAAACATTACGCTTCTGACGTTATCCGAGTCTGAGCGAAGTGTAACTTCAGGGTCAGCTATATTATTTTTTTAAATAAACTGTATATATATTCAACAGAACATTAGCATGCAATGTACGCGCACCATGGCAATTCATAAGATTTACTGGAAACCACCAAAAGGTTGTGATTTCACACCAAAACTACCATGAGCAATGCTCTTTAAAAGCAAACAAAATACCATCCTTGTGAAAACTGGGTTCAGCACCTCATATCACTATTATCAGACAAAAACTTCACGGCTGCAATTTTGAGAGTGCTTCCCTTGCGATGACACATCTCCTAATGTGGATGATTACACGGCCGGCACTGCACGTGCTGTAGGTCCCGGGTCTAGTTAATGACAGGAAGCATGGAATGTGGCCTGTCAGTGTCACAGTCTCAAACCACATAAACCTCCATAGCAGCATCATACAATCATCCTCATCATCATGCATGATACATTTTGAGGACATAACACGGCTATTCTTAAATACATGTAATAACCTTACAGTTTCATAAATAAATGCGTAAATTACTTATGCTCCTCCATGACTTCCTTCAGGTTCAGGTTTGCCACAGCATCTCCAAGCAGGAGAAAGAAGTCATTGCGCACGAGCGACTTTGCATCGATTTCGCGAAGAGCATCACCGACAGAACGGCAACCGTCTGACAGCACCGGCCTGACTTGCATGGAAGAGCTGCTACGCCCCCAGCGGGAATTTCTGCAGATCAAACTTTATTTATAAGGTCTTAGTTTCTGATGCTTGCTTCATATGCAGTTCAACATCTGTCTCAATCTGCTCAGTTTAACATTAACACGAACGAGTAAGTGCAATGATAATGTGAAGCAAGATTTGACAAGAACACATATGATATGCAGCTGCACAAACATAACAGTTAAAAATGGCAGTAAAGGTACTAAGACAAGACCTCCCCCCCCCCCCCCCCCCACCAAGACACACGCTTTTCTCCAGATCCGTCACTACGGTACTAGTCTTGCATTATATATTCACAACTCCGTCAGTTTTCCTGTTTTTCAGTTGTTATGAAAACTGTGAATGTTACAGGAACCACACAACAATCCTTCTCGGAAGTACATGTAAACTTATCGCAGTGCGATACTGCCTGTCTGATAATGATACCTGATGTGCGTGCGTATTTGGTCAGCGAGATGACAGCAGAAGACAAATGTTTCCTGCACTCCAGCTGAGGCCAGAAAATCTAGTGTGTAGTCCAGCATAGGTACATTGACCAGGGGTAGCAGGCTCTGCACAAAATATATAAAGCAATGAGAACAAGACTGAAATCGGCTATGTGTATCTAATCGCTGTGGTCATAGGTCGTGATGCCCACAAACCAGATTGCATCATTTGGTAACGGACACAATGAAGTCCGTGTACTACAATTTGATTCGTTTTAAGCCGATTTTCACATACCCGAGGTTTCTCTTGTGTGATTGGACCGAACCGCACATTGAAGCTATCTGCGATTACTACAGCTTGCAAAATTTCCTCTTGTTTCAAGTCGTCACCACGAGCACCTGGTTTCCCTTTGGGCGCCATTTTGAAACTTTTCCTTTCCCCAAGAAGATTCCAAAATTTTAAGGGATGGGTGGTGTTCCTTTTGCTGAAATCATCATATTCTTATGCAAAACACCCAGAGTAACTTAACAAAGTAATAAAATATTTGGAACTGCTGTCTTTTCTTTATTTTAAAGATAACTTTGAACAGGAATTTAGACACATTGCGACATTTAAAGAAACAACACCCCTTGCAAATGGTACAAGCCAACTAGGGGAGGCAACGCCGACATTATTTCCGGTGCTTAGAAACCAGACAATACTTTCACTTGTTTTTGGAGAAGGTAAGTGGTTTTACCTGTATCACGAAAATATTTGTTTCTTTTTATGTTTTGAGGGACGTCATGTGTCAGTTTTGTCTTACTTGCTTATCCTACGTCTAACAGGTGATACGATATGAGAGAAGCGAGTTGACAGATCAATTTCGAGAGCACCTGTCGGAACATCTGACGCCAAATCAATGGAATGTGTATGGGGGTAGGGCTTCAGTAGAGTGTAAGACTGGTATATTGGTCACAGTCATAGAAACAGATGAATGGTACATTGATTGAGTTAGAAAGTGTCACGTCTTGATATGAATATCTGAATCAACATTTTTATTTTTTTAATTTAAAGATTCTGAAAAGAATAATTTAGAACACTAGCATAATGGAACGAGAACGCCATCGGGTCTTGTGCACAAAAACCATGTATAACATCTGTGGGCTGGAAAAACGTGCCCTGCCAATGGCCCAATAAAGTACAACAAATCTTGTGTTTGCCGTTCAGCAGAACAAAACAGTAGTACTTAGTTACACTGGTCTGTATCAGTTTCTGGGGTTCAGCCTCAGTGACCACACCATAGTAGCCAGGCAAGATACGTATACATACATGTACAGGTCTCTGAAAACTAGTTAATTTTTATCCCCCCCCCCCTCCTCCCGAGGATTATTAAACCCCCTGTCATGGCAGATCGGCTCCTATAATTTCTCCTGCTTTCACTTCTGCCCCCCCCCCCCTTCACTCCCCCCCCCACACACACACACACACACTCACCCCCCTCCTCCAATATACAGAAGTAATGGTGCTTGACTTTTATACTTGAAGACCCTTTACCAGCTATACACTCTTGTTGGCCAACACTAAAACTAAAAAGGACTGTTGGAGAAAAATTAGCATCCAAAGCAAGGGACATCACTGTTGGTTATAAATAAATTTACAAATAGATTTACTCCCTATGTCCCATATAGATAGATCTATCTATCTCCTGCAGGCAACTATAGCTCTGAACTAAAACATCAAGGGCAATAGTACCAGCAGGAAGAAAAGAAAAGTGCTTTGTTTTATGTGGTGGTGTTGGGGGGGGGGGAGGAGGTGTGTGTTGGTCAGCTGCATTGATTTTTTTTTTTTTTTAAATCAGGCATGTGGGGGAGAGGGGGGGAGAAGACAGTTGTGCCAGCCTGAGTTGCTGAACTTGTGCAGGTGTCTAAATGGTTTGATGTTAGACACAACAGAAATGACTAGATCTAGACCTGTAGCTGCACCTAACTAGATCTGTACATTTCTACAGATCGGCAGGCCTTTTACTGGTTCAGGGGTTGATAGTTAATTGCATTCTATACTGTTCAGTGGGTTAGTGCATGATTTTCTCCCGTGCATTTTCTGTGCACAGCTGGCCAACCTATTTACCTCAGGCTTCGTTGAATAATGGCATCATGTAACTGTATGTCACTTGGCTTTTTAAAGCAGCCAACCTTAGCAACTCTGTGTGTCAGATAAATGTTTCCAAAATCAGACAGACGCTGTCACTACTGCATTAGGGAACTCTCCTATGAATTGAACTTAGTTGAAGCTCTTTTAGCTTTACAGTTCAACACAAGTATTGTAAACTGGGATTCCTTGTCCTGTTGTTGTTTTTTGTTTGGCCACCGACCACAGCTTTCCTTTCACTTTCGTTATTGTTGTTGTAGTGTGAGGCATCATTCTGGCTCAGAGTTTCTTTTCTTCAGCATTGTTAAATGTTAGCTAGGCTTCCAGTCTTCTGTACTGGCGTTTGCTTAAGCCATGGAGTATGTTCCTGCACAACTTACTCTGTATAAATTGAGTTATGGGTGACGTGTATGCAACAGGAAGGTGTTGTCTTAGTCTGCTCTGACTTTGTATCCTCCAGCCAGTAAATACATGTACACACACTGGGTCGTATCTTAGTAATGACAGCCCAAAGAAGGCCGTAATTTTGCAAGTGCCTTGCTGTTGTCTTCACACAAGCCCAGGTCAGTCTGTGGATATTTGATACATGTATACAGTAGTTTTAAAACTCACCCTGGTGAAGTTTGACTAATCATTCGGTGTACACTTTGGGAAATACCCTGGCATTGGCAAGCCAGAGAAGACTGTAGTTTAGCAAGTCATAGTCAGTGTTCCTGATCACGCACAGATGTGTGCATTTGTACGCGCTAAACTCTGAAACTGCCGCACAAATATGACAACAGTGCATCACAGGGTACGCACGTTTTTCGTCTTGCCTTGACAAACAGTATATTTCCAGCACTCTCTTGGACTGGCTTAAGCACTCTGCTGGGGATACTTTGTGTCCAATCATAATGCTCTATTTGGTAAGTGTGCGGGTTCTCCGCCTTGCCAGTTCACTTTGGCTGACACGCTACAATTCACATACATTTCTCCTACTTGAATACTTTTGCAAACAACAACAGATGGTTTTGACTTTCAGACGTTGACCATGGACCCTCACAATTTACAAAACGACCCTCAAAAATATGGAGAAACGGTCCCAAGGACCCTTGCATTTTCGGATCACAAGGAACCTGTCATGGTGCCTTGCTGTTAATGTTGTCTTCACATGAAGCCCAGGCTGATCTGTGAGCAGCAAAACATTAACTCACTGTGATGCATAGGACCAATCGGTGGATGAACACTTTGGCTTATATCTTGGCAATGACAGCCAACAGAAGGCCATAATTTTGCAAACTTGTGTTTTGCTGTTGTCTTCATGTGAAGCCCAGGTCGATCTTTGAACAGTGAAAAGTGAACTCATGTCGCTTTAAAATAAGTTCCATCAAACCGTCAAGAGTGGTGGTGAAACAGCTTGCAACCATGGAATGATAGAGGTGCATAATGTCGCATACATTTAGTGTCGATATTCCAAAAGGGAATGATGGTGTGCTAACTTGTCACGTTTTACAGGATGCAAACATTGCAAGTTTCACACATGATATATATATATTATCCGCTTTCACTTCTACGTATTCACTGTTGTTCTGTTTATCACAGTGTTGTAGAGTGGCGAACAGACTTTGTTGTTAGCTGTCATTTTATTTTCTGCTTTCTTGTAGTCAGTTTGAAGTTAGCTGAATTTTGTTGGTAATTGGTGTTGAAGACATGGCAAGCTTTCCAGACTCGGTGAGGTTTTACTCAAGAGAACGTCAGGGCTCTCTACATTGTTCATTGTGGTATGTGAGAAAAAGAAATAAAAGAGACAAAACATATAAAACAAACAAAATAGAGGCTTTCGGAGAACAGGTGCAGATCTTTTAATTGTTCTGTTCTGTTTAGTCTGCGTGCTGGCCAGCCCTCACCTTGATACATTTGTATACTACAGGTACATGTATCTCATGTTACTTGCTATATCCGACAGATTAGTCTCCTGTCAAATTCCCAAAAGCAGCTTGAAATCTTTTGCTGAGGGCTCTTTCAGTTTTGTCATTTCAACCTTTCAAATTCTCTGCTTGCAAATCTGAGAAATGCTCCCACATTCTCTGGTTTTAAGAGCAATCTTAAAACGCTCCTTTTTTGTAAAGCCTTCCGTTAGTTTTCTGTGTAGCTATTCAGCTTCACCAGTGTATGTCTGTTGATCATTGTAAAACGTGTGTGAGTCTGGGTGAGTGATTGGCGCATTGAGTTTTATTAAAAGAAATACGCCCTACCAAATTTTATTTTAATACCTTTTCTTTTTTCTCTTAGTGCGCAGACTGCAGGCTTTTGGCGGGCACTTTTGTTTGGCATTGTTGTATCGTAGGACTGAAATTGTGACTGTGCTTTGGGATTGTGGAGTTCCGTATCAAATACAACTGTGTACATGTGTGCGGTTTTTAAGCCCTGAAGCTCTTTCAAGCTCCACTGATCGACTGTAGTTACTGGTACAGTAGTTGATATATATATACATGTATATAATATTATATTCAAAACTTCAAGTTTTCTGATTAGTGATTGTATCAGCTTTGCCTGAAGAGAGAAAAGTTATTGATGTGGTGAGTAGGTGCTGGATGGCATGGTCTGAGTCATTTCTGTGTATATAAGGCATTATGCAAACATCAAAGGGAGATGAAGTGATTGTTATGCTAAACTCATCATTTACACCAGTGAGGCTTTTTTGTAGAGGCTCTTCTGAGTCATAGATGGTGTATGCAGTGCACGCCTGCCTCCCCTCACACACCACGGTTGTGTGCCCCATATTCACATCACAATTAACAGGGCCGTAGTACCCGGGTCTGGCAGTCCGGGGAGTGCTGGACCAAATAATTATGAAAAAAAAAAGGGGGGGGGGGGGGGAGAGCGAAGAACATATTTGGTCACATTTCACAATGAACGATTGCATTCGGGGCAGGAGTTGGGTATGGGAGGGCGTGTGGGTTTCCGCCAGACCAATCCTGAAGAGCCTGCTCGGCCCTGATTAACAGCATGTTTTTTTTTTCGTTTTTTTTTTTTTTTTCCAATTTATATACAAATACATCTGTCATAGTGGATTTATAAATAGTAATAAGATTCCTCCAGGAAAGGTCAGTTTCAATTTCCTGGAACAAAAGAATTTTGGGGAGGGGGGGGGGGGGATATGTACATGTATTGTTTCGTTGCAACCCTTGTAACAATTAATCTCCTTCTGTTCATTGTGTCACAGGTCACGACATTAAAATCACACAGGGCCGCGAAAGGTGAAATGCACATAGCACTGAAAACAGTGTTAATACTATTGTGCATGCGGGGCTTCGCCGTTGTTTCGGATCGCAAACAATTTGAAAAAGAAAGAAGACATATGGACACTATACATGTAGCAGAACATGAGCTGGTGATTTCGGGTGAGGCAGGAAAGTGTTTGGAGGGAAGGGTTGAAGAGGAAGGGAGCGGGTGGTGGTGGTGGAGGGAGGAGGGGATGTCGGCTTCAAGAACAAGGTCAAGCTGGTTTTTCCTTTCCTCATGCACCACATGTTCAACTGTTTTAGAAAATGCCAACTCCATCGCTTGAGGAAGGGGCTCGAACCTCTGTTTCGAATTAGAGTGCTGCAGATACAGGGGTGGGGTTGGAGGGGGGTTATAGTGTTGATGTGGTGGGTGTAGTTTTAGGTGAGGGAGTGAGGGAGAGAAAGGGATTGTGTGCATACATGGACTGATAGAGCATTCTGTAAAGAACTTGGCTTTGGCAGAAGTATTTCTCATGTTGCTTGAGACCAGACGGGAACACTGTCTCTGGGTCTTTGTTCCCTTGTTTGCCGAGCTGCTCTGTGTGTGCGTGTGTGTGTCAACCTGTGAGAGGGGTGACTGTAATAAGTGTTGAAAGACTGCTGGTCGGTACATTGTGGACAGCACTTTAACATTGCACAGTATCTATAGACACAGGGGAAGAGTCAGTAAGGCTGCTGTGGACACTGCTATTTCGGACATGTCTGTGGAAAGATGGTAGGTACTAACCTAACTTTCACACTGAATTATGGTACATGTTGCGTTGTCTCTTCCAGTAAAGCAGGTCACTCAGATTAGATGTATTCTTTTACGTGTACGTGGGTCACGTAAATTAATCAACATGATCTTATGTTGGGTGTGTGTGTGTGTGTGCAAGCGCGCAAATTTTGAAGACTTTTTTTTTGTTGTTGAAGTGACGCTTTTTTGAGCACAATTATTTATGGGTCATTCGCCTCAGAAAGTTTCTGGTCAGTAATGTGACACTGAGAGTCAAAATTCAGATTAATTATTTTTAAAATGCTGTTGTTGCGAATTGTAGCTTAAACTTAAAAATCTACAGATAACAGAAAGTTAAGTAAGAAATCGGTACCGATGGTGCTTGTGTGTCTTCTGTATGATGAAAACATGCTGTTCTGCGGTACGTACACGAAACCCCGGCTACCGTTTTTGTATTTAAAACATCTGAATTTTAGGTAACAGTTGTAACAGTACGTGTGATGAAAGAAAAAAGAAAAAAAGGTTCATGTACATCACTACATGTACAGTGGTATAATGCTGTAAATGTGCTATCGTAGTTATGCATGTATGTCATCATATTGACCTAGATGCTCTATCACCACTTTTTCTGTTCTGTGTGTGTGTGTGTCACACAGTGTGTGTGTGTGTGTGTGTGTGTGTGTGTGTGTGTCTGTCTGTCTGTCTGTCTGTGTGTGAATGGCGGGGGAGGGAGAGCCTGGTTTTAATACATGTACAAATTACAGTGTGATCTACAGCGCTGCCCACATGATGTCTTCTTATCAGGCAGGATGGTTTGTAGCCTACAACTCTATACATGTAGTGATGTACATGTACTGGCTAACCCGGCCCGGACACTTGATAGCCGAAGTGAAGTGTTCCTTCTCTCCTGACCTTTTGTTGGTTCGCACGTTGACACTTCAACAGGAAAGTGTTTCCACACTGCCCACACATGGCAGCTGATTCACATACGGGCTGACCACTGGACGCGTTGTAAAGTTTTCAAAGAACAGAGTACTTAAATCCTGGTCAGATTGTAGGGAAAATTTATGTATTGTGTAATACATACATGGTTCAGAGAGTCTTTGGTTGGGGGATGGTGTACATTTTTTCCGCATCGGTGTCTGTTGTGGGAAGTGTGCGCTAGAAGGAAGGTCACAAAACAAGCACACGGGTGTGTGTTGGGGGGGAGGAGGAGGGTAGAATACTAGGACATTTGTCGGCCTAAATCAAAAGAACTCTAGCGCAGTGCAGGAATAATAATAATAATAATAATAAATTGCTTTTATATAGCGCAGTATCCCAGCAGACGCCGGCGCAGAGCGCTCTACACTTACGATTACACACACACACACACACACACACGCACACACACACACACACACACACACACACACACACACACACACACACACACACACACACACACACACACATCACTTTCATAACATACAGCTGGGATCTCGATAAAATGAGCGAGGGGAAGGGGGGGGGGGGGAGCCGAGTATTTACAGATGGATAGAGCTGCGCAAGCAACAAAGACCATTCAAGGAATGATAGGACATATATATATATCAGGGCATAAAATATTCCACCTTTTGGCGGATTTCCACGTTTGGCCGCAAATTGGAGTGGCTAGGATTTGGTTTAGGTTTAAGGTTAGGATTAGGTTTAGGGAGCTCTGGGGACACGGAGCTCCAGGGAACATAAACATGTAAACTGTAATATCGACTCGCTCCTCGGGTACGTACCGGCATACGTATGATGCCGCCAGCGACAGGGTGTGCAGCCTGCCGTGTCGCCAGAATTGTGCAACGATGACCACTGATTTCACTGGTGGTGGATGGGTGGGTGTTTAAGGGTTTAACGTCTTGTTTCCACCACATATGGGTGATACCAAAGAAGGGGCAACGAGAAAAAGGCCCGCACAGATATTTGGCCCCAGCCAGGAATCGAACTCACGACCCAAGCATTGAAAGACGAATGCTCTACCTCTCGACCGTCCCGGCTCCCCTTTCAGTGACATGGTGTGCAAGAAAGGTGTGTGTTAGTGGGAGGGGGGGGGGGGGAGGGTCATTCCTTTCTTCAACTGGATGTCTCTAGGGGAAGTAGCTTGGTATTTTGTCTTCAACTGCAAACATATCTGCAGATCAAACATCTGCGGATATGATAGACTAAACCCCGTGGTGCCTCACAGTTTCCAACACCAGTTCATGTTTTCCTTGCCCAGTGCCCATTCACACGTGTGTGTGTGTGTGTGTGTGTGTGTGTGTGTGTGTGTGTGGCATCGCCTTTGCTGTGTGCGTTGCACGTTCGTACGTGATCTGGCATATTTCCGCGCAGTTAGCCAGTTAAAGCTACAGTCTTCACAAAAAGTTAAGGACCAGTCAACATAATGGGTGACAGTTTCAATAAATCAGAAAAAAAAACCCGAATTAGATTTTCCCCGTAATATTCGGTAGCAAGGTTAAGGGGTAATCAGTGAACATTGCGACAACTGTGTGTATGGCACTGACGTGCGCGTCACATAGCATGCTTGGCGCGTTTGAAAATCTGCAATTTCGGCAAAACTAGACCGAGTTTCAGTGTTCGGTGAGCGATACCTGGGGCTTTCTGCACGGCAAAAATGAGATGCAGGTCAAAGAATGCATCTCTGGTTGTGAACTGTGCTCATTTGTTTGCCTACATAAGCCGCCGTTTCAGCGATGTTCAGCACTACACCAGCATGCCACCACGACAAAAGTTGAGTGCTATTTGCAAGTGGTCCGTAACTTTTTGTGAAGGCTGTATAATCAGCAGTAAACCGCCGTTTCAACTCTTGATGTAAATGTACATCACATTTACAACTAATATAAGTATCCCACCACCATTTAATTCGACTTGTAGGTCGTCATGTCAGCGGCCAAACAGCAGTACACTGTGAAATGGTGTACGCCTGTGGATGTTGGTAGCGCATACATACTTGGCAAAACGGCATGTTTTTGCCATGTCATGTGGGCCGCCTGCATAGCAGGATTTTGTTCTTGTAATTACGTGTATATATATATATACAGTGTTTCAGTAGATTCTGGGTGTTACTGAAAAATGTTATGGTCAAAACGTTAGTGCGCCTATTTTCCACAAATATCTGTGAACCACGGTGTTGCCGTTTGAGTACACAATTTAGACACTGAACAATAACTGGGGTTTTACTCGGAGAAGGTACTTTTTACCTTAGAAGCTCCGAAACACCTCTTGCGAACGGGCGACAGCCGTTACCAGAGGGGGATGAGCAGCTTGTCTGTGGGCTATTGATCCAACGTAATGCGATACGTATTTAACCCCCAAAAATTTCACTGAGCTAAGGAGATCTAAACGTAAGATAGGTGGCGCGTTGTTCGAGATGTGGGAGATGGGGAGACTAGGGCGGCCGGCGTCTGTTGGGGGGGATGTCCGCGGGCAATGGAGGGGGGAGGGGGTGGGGGGTAGTTATCCTGGAGTGTACATGTATATATATATATTTATATCCGTGCATAACTTCATTATGTATCTGCTGCACAATGAACCATTGCTTTTGCTTTTTGGCGGAGGCAGAGTGGAACAATACTGTCAGCAGCTGCAGTGCTTGTCTTTTTTCCACGTTCTTTTAAAAAGTCCATCGAACAATCCGTTCTCAGCTGCCCGTATCAGTTTTCGCCGTACAGCAGTGTCCACTAGTTGGACCCCATCGTGTGTGGTTCGCTTATCGCGGGTTGTGATATAGATAAGCAGAATGGAGAAACAAAAAGACAGTGTACTTTTTGCCCCGCTCAGGTACTGGACAGGTTTTTAAGTTGTTTCTCTATAGAGAAACAACTTTATGAGACGGGGCAGATTTTGCTACGCGCAGCAGCAAGTTTCAGTGATACAAAACAAGACTATGACGTTTCTCCACACAATACTTACTTTCACGCACACAGTGACGTAACGAAATCTGCGTCATAGACACCTTACGTGCACACTTTGCTGCTGCGTTCTTTTTGGCGGGAGTGACGTGTGTCTGTGTGTGTGTGTGTGTGGACGGATGTCATGATGGCTATCTCCTAAACCACCTCGTTGGAGGCCTTTTTACTTTGAGATAAAATGGGAATTCACCTTCTCCAGACCTACTTTTCACGATTTTTAGCCTACTGCATTTTCAAAAGAGTTATCGCCGATTTTTAAAAATCGGTCATGTTACGAATTTTTTCGAAAAAGTGTTCAAATGGCTTCATTTTCTGAAATTGGGAAGATCATCCAATTATACTGCCTGTTTTCGTAGCACAGCTATGTAGCTCTGACAGGTTTTGTGTAAGAAAAATATTTCCGAGGTAGGGGTGGTTTGCATATAAAGCCAAATATCTATGAAAAGACTCCTTCAAATTACTCATCATTCCGGTATTTTTGTCACTTGTGCCAACTGCACATATGACATAAACACTTAAGTCCACGTTTCATCAGCTCTCTAGATCTTTTTCCTTTTTCTTTTTTGCAGTTGCTGGGGGATGAGCCTAAAGAAAATTTGCTGTATTGGGGCGGGCTACGTGGGCGGCCCCACTTGCGCCGTCATCGCCTACAGATGTCCGCAGCTTCAGGTCACGGTGGTGGACATGAGCCACCAACGGATCGCAGAATGGAATTCCGACGAGCTGCCCATCTTTGAGGTCAGTCTTTCCTTTGTGGTCACTTTAGGGAAGCTGGGAGCACAGGGAAAGCCAATCTGGTACAGTGTTGGACTTTCAATGCTCAGGTTGTGAGTTCAAACCATGACTGGCAGCCCAAAATTTCTGCTGGCTTATTTGAAATTATTTCTCGTTGCCCCTGTCTTTCACGTCACCCTTATTTGATGAAGAAAAGGATGTACATGTATGTAAAACCTGCAGACAATCAACCAATCAGTTAAAGTCCCTGTGTTCTTAATGGGTTCCAGGGATGTCACTGGTGCCCGGACACAGGACTATGACTGATAGACTTGGCCAAATGTCCGATGAAAAAACTGTCCAGCAGGACAGATGTCCGATTGTTTATTTCAAGAGGAGGTCATATGTCCGATTGCGTTTCGGTTGATCGCGAACAAACTAGTGACATTTTTCCGAGTGAGGGCTGCCGCCTTGCGCTACTCTGGGAGCTTGCTCGCTTGCGCAGAGAATATTTTTAATTGCACGCACACAAAGCGAGTGACGTGTGGTATGTGGTATTCCCAAAAAGAAGCCCTCTGATTGGCAAAGAGTTTAACCCTGACCTGTGTTTATGTGGTTCCTGTTTTACAATGCTTTATTGTCGCGCGTCAGAATGTCCTATTGTTTCGTTCCAATTCAGGACAAATGTCCTATTCATCTGCCACCTTCCAGGACATTTGTCCTATAGGTTTCAAGCTCCAGTGACATCCCTGGGGTTCTTAGGTGAAAAACTGCCGCTTACAAAGCTCTATCTCTACGGCTGTTTGCCAAGTGAACAGCTGTTCCTTTTGGCCACTGCGACCATTTTTGTGACTTTGCGGCTTGTAATTGTAGAGAAATATGTTTTTCTTTGGCCTAACGCAGCCATGTATACCTGTAGTACACTCCGATCGACAAAGTCACTAAAAATAGCCACCAATCAGTGTTGTCCAGTTGGTCTTGAGTGCACAGCCAAATAACGTCTGCTGAGCATGCGGTAAGCTTCTTCATAAACAGAGCAACATGGATATACAGTCTTCACAAAAAGTTATGGACCAGTCAACATAATGGGTGACAGTTTCAATAAATCAGAAAAAATAAATGAATAAGATTTTTCCCGTAAAATTCGGTAGCAAGGTTAAGGGGTAATTGGTGAACATGGCAACCACTGTGTGGATGGCACGTGCGCGTCACACAGCATGCTTGGCGCGTTTGAAAACCTGCAATTTCGGCAAAACTAGACCGAGTTTTAGTGTTGGGTGAGCGATACCTGGGGCTTTCTGCACGGCAAAAATGAGATGCAGGTCAAAGAATACATCCCTGGTTATGAACTGTGCTCATTTGTTTGCCTTCATAAGCCGCCGTTTCAGCGATGTTCAGCACTACACCAGCATGCCACCACGACAAAAGTTGAATGATATTTGCAAGTGGTCCGTAACTTTTTGTGAAGGCTGTATATGCCAACCAGAGTCATCGCAGTGGTTTCGGATGCCATATTTTGCCCCAAGTAACAGGTTAATACATGTAGCTTCCGGGTCATGTACAAGCAACTATGCTAAATATAGTAGAAAATTTTCACAAACAAACAAGACCACATACATAAAAACAAGGAGGAACGGCCCCGTCCTACAAAGTCGTTTCTCCAAATTTCATTTTATTTTGTCTGTTTTGTTGTTATTGTTGCCGGTTCTCCCCTCTCCATGTTCTACCAATGACACTAGATCCTCTACGACCTCGACCGATTAGTCACGTGACTGGGGGTGGGGCCGGGTGGGGGGAGAGCGAGAGAGAGAGAGAGTGGGTGGGTGGGTGTTTAGGAGTTTAACGTCCTTTTCCACCACGTAAGGGTGATATCAAAGACGGGGCAACGAGAGAAAGGCCAGCACAAATATTTGGCCCAAGCCGGGATTCGAACTCTCGACCCGAGCATTGAAAGTCCAACGCTCTACCATTCGGCTACCCTGGCTCCCCAGAGAGAGAGAGAGAGACGTCAGTTCCGTGAACTAAACATTTGACGTCAGCCTCAGGCAGGTCGTCATACACAGACGGAGAGATGACGTCAGTTCCGCGAACTAAACATTTTGACGTCAGCCTCTAGCACTGAGATCGTCTGAGGAAGCTTGTTTATGTCTTGTGATTTCCCTGTTGGCTTTGTGGCTTCCCCGATTGAATTATTTTTCACATGAAATCTGGAAGATCTAGAGGGCTGGTGAAATGTCGGAGGCAGTGACGATACTTGCTTATTTTGTCTGGGAACTAAGCGTTTGACGTCAGCTTCACACTGGTGGTATGACAGATGATGCTTGTGCATGTCTTGTAATTTCCCTGTTGCTTTTGTGACTTCCCTGGCTGAATTAATTTTTACATAAAATCTGGAAGATCTAGAGGGCTGGTGAAACATGGACTAGAATAGAATACCTTGTATTGTACTTATGAAATCGAAAATTTGGAACTCTTTTGACTGGTGCTTTTCGCAGAAACTTGAAAAAGTTATGTTTATCTAAAAGTTCAGTTATTCTAAATGCTAAAGCTATAATAGTGCAGTAGTTCCTGTCATATGTGCAGTTGTCACACTAGACAAAAACGCCGGGATGATAAGTAATTTGCAGTAGTCTTTTCATAGATATTTGATCTTATGTGCAAACCACCCCTACCTCGAAAATATTTTTTTTACACAAAACCAGTCAGAGCTACAGAGCTGTAGCACGAATACAGGCAGTGTGATTGGGTGAACTTCCAAAGTCTAGAAAATGAAGGAATTTGAACAACTTTTTCGAAAAAATTCGTAACACGACCGATTTTTTAAAATCCGCGATAACTCTTCTGAAAATGCGGCAGGCTAAAAATCGTGAAAGGTAGGTCTGGAGAAGGTGATTTCCCATTTTATCTCAAAGTAAAAAGGCCTCCATCGAGGTGGTTTAGGAGATAGCCATCATTACATCCGTCCACACACACACACACACACACACACACACACACACACACACACACACACACACGTCTCACAACTCCCGCCAAAAAGAACGCAGCAGCATAGTGTGCAGGTCAAGTGTCTATGACGCAGGTTTCGTTACGTCACTGTGCGTGAAAGTATTATTGTGTGGAGAAACGTCACAGTCTTGTTTTGTATCACTGAAACTTGCTGCTGCGCGCAGCAAAATCTGCCCCGTCTCATAAAGTTGTTTCTCTATAGAGAAACAACTTAAAAATATAGAGCCAACAAACAACACCACAGCAAGTATTCACATTCATGTACATTGGCTCAGTCTTTGGCAGAGACAGTATCACACTACAGGCACTTTTTCATTACATCAGGTAATTAACATCTGCGGTTTTTCTTTATTAGGAAAATGCTAATGTGCCATTGATGTACAATCAAATTATTCCACTGTTCCATTTTCACTTCTATATTTGTACACTGTATCAGATTGCATGCGTAAATTCAAAGGTGCAACATAGCCTATTGTACTTACATACACGGTTGATAATTCAAGCTTCTGTTCATCTTTGCTTTGATGTTCTCCAAAGATTGTTCTTTCCCTTAGGATGGTTTGCATACCTTTTAAGATATCACAATGCCTTATTCAGTGAAAGAAATGTAAATGTTTGTGTCTGCTTTTCCCGGAGGGAGAAGGTCTGATCTATTCTCTTCTCTTTCATCTATTGTAGTTTGTCTTTGGCAATGCAAACAGTGAATCCATTTTCATCATGAAAGGTTGCGACATCTGCTGATGACACGTAGCGAGCGTAGGGTGTCAGTTTGTTGCACATAGCACGCGTCAACACTAGCTCAGATTATTAATCACCAGGCGGCTCATATCCATCTATGCACATCAGACATGCACATATTTTAGGAAATTTGAACATTACCCCATCCCCTCCTCCACCCTCCCCCCAACACACACACACACACACACACACACACACACACACACACACACACACACACACACACACACACACACACACACACACACACAAAATAAGATAATAATGAATGAATCAGTGACAGAAAACGAAACACCCGTCCCCCCCAAAAAAAAACAAAAAAAAACAAACAGAAAAACAAAAACAAAAACACACAAAACAAACAAACAAAAAAATCAACATTATCAGGTATTTTTCACATGACAATCATTGTGTGTCTAACAGCCCAGACTGGATGAGGTGGTAAAGACATGCAGAGGCAGGAACCTATTTTTTACCACAGACATTGACAAGGCCATTGTGGAGGCGGAGCTTATCTTCATCTGTGTCAACACACCCACCAAGACATATGGCCTGGGCAAGGTATGAGTTCAGTTTGTGAATGCAGGTTTTGTTTGCTGTGATCGAAAAGAGGATTTGGCTTAGTGGATGAAGTGGTCACTTGTGGATCTTGAGGACGAGAGCTGGTGGACAGCAATTTGTTGGGGATTTCTTTTTTCCTTTTTTTTTTTTTTTTTAGCTCACCAAATGGAGTCAGAACTCCCTCCGCCCCCACCCCACCAACCAAACCAAAAAAAAAAAATGCCAAAAGCATAGTCCAACCTCCATAAATATTTTCACATACATACATGTACATGTGTATTTTATTTCTATGAAAATTATTTTGCCATTGTAGGGACGAGCAGCTGACCTAAAGTTCATTGAATCGTGCGCTCGACGCATCGCAGAGGTGGCCCAAACTTCTAAGATCGTGGTTGAGAAAAGCACCGTTCCTGTCAAAGCTGCGGAGAGCATCTCAAACATTCTCAAAGCCAATGTTAAAATGGGGGTCAAATACCAGGTGAGTTGTGCCGTTTTCCTTGTAACGCCTACAGTGCTTATGGGGGGTTTGCTAGGCTTTCATAAAAATTTACGCAACACACCTTGAAATTTTTTTTCTTCGGTTTTGCTGTTTGCTCATGTTGTATCTCCGTTCAGAAAGTACCATCATGGGGTGGTCGCTGGAGTAGTGGTAACAACTCCTGCAACCAGTTCAAGAGATCAAGGTTCGAGTCTTGCTTCTGGGTAGCAGATTTTTCACCTCTAGTGTGTGGCAACATTCATTCAGGCCAGTCAGTGGGGGTTTTCTTGAAGTACTCTTTTTTTTTTTATCCCTCTCTGCTTTTAAATGTGCCGCCCATGAAAAAAAAAAATCACAAGTATGTATATCTAAATTTTAAAAAATCTAAATTCCAAAACCTGGATAGCAGAGCTGACCCTTCACACCATGTGACCGTAACATGTTGATGTCAAGTGTGTAAGTGGATGCACATGATTCACATGAGCGTGCGTTTTGGGTTCAGTTTGAGGCGCGTTTAGCCAAGTAGCTGGGTAAAGTGCATACATTATTCGCATTATTATTCACAGGTGCTGTCAAACCCAGAATTTCTGGCCGAAGGGACAGCCATTTCTGACCTTTTCAACCCTGACCGTGTTCTGATTGGCGGAGAAACGTCACCAGAAGGGCAGGATGCTGTCAATGCTCTCTGCTGGGTGTATGAACATTGGGTGCCAAGGGAGAAAATCATCACAATGAACACTTGGTCATCGGAGTTATCAAAACTGGTAAGTTTTATGTGTGACTGGTGTAAGTCATATCCTACCCGTAATCAAAACAGTACTGACATATTGTTTTGAGTGTCTGGCTGCTCTCACTCTCTCTGTCTCACTCTCACTCTCTCTGTCTGTCTGTGTCACTCTCACTCTGTCTCACTCTCACTCTCTCTCTCTCTCTCTCTCTCTCTCTCTTATGCACACACAGGGTGGGTGTTTGGGGGTATAACATCCTTTTCCACCACATACGGATGATATCAAAGACGGGGCAATGATCAAAAAGCCAGCACAAATAATATTATTTGGCCCCAGTCGGATACAAACTCACATCCCGAGCATTAGGAGTCCAACACTCTACACACACACAAAATAAAGGAAACAAAATCATCACTGATCAAAAGGAAACTGATCATCACTTTTATCCAAGTGTATGTTTCCTTCCCTACATGGTCCACCCCTTGTCGTGGGGTAGTGGCTTGTGTACCTCAATGACCCAGAGAACTATGCCAGCAGGAGCACATGCTCCTGGCAGGGTCACCCAAGCTGGACAGGTCGAAGGGTAGAGGTCAGACGAATGTGGACCACCTCTCCAAGAGGCTAAACGGGTTTGCGTAGGGTTAACAGCCCTACCTGTAAAAAACATTAAGTTACAAAAGCATCGACAGCAACAAACCGAGACATTCACCTGGGCGAGGAAGGGTCTCCATCCCGGAGACCTATGACGCATTGCAGTGAAAGCCGAAAGGAAGCTGCAAGGCCGACCCCCCTTCTAACACCCAGGACAACAACGAGAGTAGCCACATGGAACATCAGGACAATGTATGAAGTAGGAAGGACCATACAAGTAGCAAGAGAGATGAAGAACTACAAGATAGGAGTACTGGGACTGAGTGAGACAAGGTGGCTACAGACAGGACAGCTGAGATTTTCATCGGGAGAGCAATTGCTGTACTCTGGACACACAGAGGATGGAGCCCCCCACACTGAGGGCGTGGCCCTGATGCTGGCACCGGAGGCACAGCGGGCACTCATCGGCTGGGAACCTGTCAACTCCCGCATCATCACAGCCAAATTCATCACCAAGAAAAAAGACATCAAGCTGAACATCATCCAGTGCTATGCTCCCACCAATGATGCGGAAGAGGAGAAAAAAGATGACTTCTACCAACAACTGCAG
The DNA here is from genome assembly GCA_018292915.2 of Batillaria attramentaria. NCBI lineage: Eukaryota > Metazoa > Mollusca > Gastropoda > Batillariidae > Batillaria > Batillaria attramentaria. The sequence continues at coordinate 157,190 of JACVVK020000569.1, read as the reverse complement.
ACAGTGATAGATAGAGGAGGAGCCAAGGACATGACCATACTGATGGGAGACTTCAACGCCAAGATTGGATCAGACAACACAGGCTACGAGGACACCATGGGAACACACGGACTGGGACAGATGAACGAAAATGGCGAGCGCTTTGCAAACTTTTGTGCCCTGAACCAGCTAGTGATAGGAGGCAGCATCTTCCCACACAAGCGCATCCACAAGGCCACATGGAGATCACCGGACCATGTCACGGAGAACCAGATTGATCACATCTGCATCAGCCGGAAGTTCAGGAGATCGTGGCGGGATGTGCGCGTGATGAGGGGTGCCGATGTATCATCAGACCACCACCTTCTTGCAACAACATTGAGACTTCGGCTTAAGAGGCACACCAACGCCAACAACACACGGACCAAGTACAACGTTGGACTACTCAGGAACACAGACACACAAGCAGCATTCCGGATCAGCCTTTCCAACAGGTTCCAGCCACTGCAAGACCTGATAGAAGACAGTGAAATGGACATCGAGACACACTGGGAACACAGCAAGAAACTTTGGCACGACACATGTGAAGAGGTCCTTGGCAAGAGAAAGACCCAACATAAGGAATGGATCTCTGCTGATACCATCCAGAAGCTGGAAGTTAGGAAAGAGAAGAAAACTGCACTGAACACGAGCCGAACAAGAAGAGCTAAGGCAAAGGCACAGGAAGAATACACAGCAGCTGACAGAGAAGTGAAGAGGAGCACCAGGAAGGACAAGAGGGACTACATCGACAACCTGGCCAGTCAAGCAGAGGAAGCAGCCCGACAAGGGAATCTAAAAGACCTGTACCAGGTGACCAAGAAGCTCGCGGGCAAATTTCAGCAGACAGACAAACCAGTGAAGGACAAGAACGGGCACCCACTGACAACAACTGAGGAACAGCTGAAGCGATGGGCAGAACACTTCAGGGAGCTGTTAAATCGCCCCATCCCTGAAACACCACCAGACATCCCACTAGCAGAGACAGAACTACCCATCAACTGTGACAAGCCCTCTAAGGCGGAGATCAGGAAAGCCATCATGACACTGAGAAATGGGAAAGCTGCAGGGCCGGACGAGATACCAGCAGAAGCCATCAAAGCAGACACAGAGACAGCCGTCAACATGCTGCACAGCCTTTTCAGCAAGATCTGGGAGAAGGAAGAGGTGCCAGCCCAGTGGAAAGAAGGGATCGTCATCAAGCTGCCAAAGAAAGGGGACCTCAGGGACTGCAGCAACTACCGAGGGATCATGCTCCTGTCAGTGCCAGGCAAGGTTCTCAACAGAATTCTACTGGAGAGGATGAGAGAGGCAGTCGACCCCATGCTCCGAGACCAGCAGGCGGGCTTTCGCAGGAACAGGTCCTGCGCTGACCAGATTGCCAGCCTACGCATCATTGTGGAGCAGTCACTGGAGTGGAACTCCCCTCTCTACATCAACTTCATAGACTATGAGAAGGCTTTCGACAGTGTAGACAGAGAGGCACTGTGGAAGCTGCTAAGGCACTATGGAGTTCCCGGGAAGATCATCTCCTTGATCCAGTGCACCTACCAAGACATGAGCTGCAGGATTGCCCATGCTGGCCAGTTGTCAGAAAGCTTCGAGGTGAAGACCGGAGTCCGCCAGGGATGCCTGTTGTCCCCGTTCCTCTTCCTCCTGGTCATCGACTGGATCATGAAGACCACTACAGCAGGCAGGAAAAACGGGATACAGTGGACACTCTGGACGCAGCTGGATGACCTCGACTTCGCGGACGACCTGGCGCTCCTGTCTCACAGCCACAGCCAGATTCAGGACAAGACTACGCGCCTGGAAGCCACATCAGCCGGAACAGGGCTCAAGATCAACAGGAAGAAAACTGAGCTGATGAAGATCAACACCACTGCCAACACACCAGTCACAGTCGGTGGAGAGCCCATCAGGGAGGTAGAGTCCTTTGTCTACCTGGGAAGTGTGGTTGATGGACAGGGAGGCACAGACCGAGACGTCACAGCCAGAATCGGCAAGGCAAGGGCAGCGATGGTCATGCTGAAGAACGTCTGGGCATCCAAAGTTGTCAGCATAAGAACCAAACTTCGCATCTTCAACTCCAACGTGAAGTCGGTTCTGCTCTACGGATGCGAAACATGGAGGACAACGAAGACCATGCAGCAGAAGATCCAGACATTTCTCAACACCTGTCTGAGGCGCATCTTCAACATCCGATGGCCAGAGAAGATCCGGAATGAAGAGCTGTGGGAGCGAGCGGGGCAGGAACCAGTGGCCAAGCAGATCCTGCGGAGGAAGTGGGGCTGGATTGGACACACCCTCAGGAAGCCAGCATCCAGCACCACACGCCAAGCCCTGACATGGAACCCACAGGGGAAAAGGAAGAGAGGCCGGCCTCGCAACAGCTGGAGGCGGGACACTGAGGCAGAGCTATGTAAGCAGGGTACCAACTGGACTGGAGTGGCAAGACTAGCCCAGAACAGAGTGCGATGGCGAAGGGTTGTCGATGGCCTATGCTCCACATGGAGCCAAGGGCCTAAGTAAGTAAGTATGTTTCCTTGAAAGTCATGTTGTGGTGGCTTTTAATATTGCATGTGGAACCTCTGTCATTTCTTTTAGGCAGCCAACGCCTTCCTGGCCCAGCGTATCTCCAGTATCAACGCCATGTCCGCAGTTTGTGAAGCCACAGGAGCAGATGTGTCAGAGGTTGCTCACGCCATCGGCACGGACAGCCGGATAGGGCCCAAGTTTCTCAAAGCCAGCGTTGGTAGGTATCTGTCTTAATAATAATAATAATACTAATAATATTTATAGGGCGCCTATCCCCAGGGAGCGAGCTCTAGGCGCCTTACATTCTAAAACCGAAGTTTAAAAAAAAAAAAATTCACTCAGTGTACACTACGAAAAAACAACTAAAAAAAAGTAAGAGAGCACACACACACACACACACACACACACACACACACACACACACACACACACACACACACACACACACACACACACACAAACACCACTGAGTAGAAATGACAAAGGATAGAGACAATTAAAAACCAAGATCAAGTACCAGTGATAAAACCCAAAAACAAAAGGATAGATTGAAATGAGCCAGATAAAACCTTAAAAGATAGCAGTGGTGAGGAGCGAAATGTAAGACATTAAAGATGGGACCTTGCGCATTTTGAGGTCACAGCTCATTGGTCTTCCGCGGAACTTGGATCTGTTGTACAGGGAATGCGTCGCTAGAGATTGGTGTCTTTGTCAGCACATTGTCATTTGTCAAGTCAAGTCAAGTCAAAGTCAAAAATACTTTATTTATCCCCGTAGGGCAATTCATGCGGGCGAGCATAAGACACATAAAGAAGTTAAGATCACTAAATTCATATAATTGTACACACTCTCTCTCTCTTTCTCTCTCTCTCTTTCTCTCTCTCTCTCTCTCACTCACACACACACACACACACACACACACACACACACACACACACACACACACACACACACACACAGACACACACACACACACACACACACACATTGCTGATTGATATAAAAACACACACTACCACCCTGACCTTTCCCTGTGATGTTTTCATCTCTATCCAAGCGTATGGGGTGGCTGAATCCAGACAAATACAAATCATGATGTCTGTCTATATCACAGTCAAACCAAGTCTCTGTAAAAGCTAAAATGCTTGTAGATTAACAGTGGAGATCACATTGTAGTCGGTCTTTCACTCTTTGTTCAGCTGGTGGCCATTGGCAGTGTTCCTTACAGCTTTCAAAACTGTGGGTCACTTTGACAATCTCTGTCAAATTCAGAGGGTCATTTTTGTAAAATCAGTGAAGTACAGCCTCAAAATCTCTGCGTCAGACTCTGAAATCTCTGCGTAAATGATGCGCGTATGTGCGTAATAAAGAACACCACATTAGCCTGAAAGAAATCAGTATTTGAGACATACGCCCGAACAAAAAAAAAATCTGTATTTGAGAGGTAAGGGGTGGGTGTTTGGGGGTTTAACATCCTTTTCCACCACATACGGATGATATCAAAGATGGGGCAACGATGAAAAAGCCAGCACAAATAATATTATTTGGCCCCAGCCGGGATACGAACTCACGACCCGAGCATTAGAAGTCCAGCACTCTACCATTCGGCCACCCAGGCTCCCCCATTTGAGAGATAAATAGGTGAGGAAAAAAAATAATAAAGCAGACAAGTTCAAGTTTATTCTTGCTGACTTTACATTTACATACATAGTCCTGTCTGTATTACCGAAAGTGTCAGAGGTACCAGTTTTGACAGGTGGCTTGTGTAAGCAGGCATTTTCCTGTCTATGTTCAGGTCCCACATTTCCCACTCAGGTATTTGTTGAGCGTTTCTGCTGATTTATGTGACACCGTGTGAGTCCGGATTTCATTCTTTAGTGGTATTCCTCTGCCTTTTTTCCCTGTTACTGTACATGTAATCTGCTTAGGGTTGTTAAATCAGTGTTGCTGTGGAATTTTGGCAAAACCGGAGTTTGACAGTAGCACAGGTTGACATGCGTTCTTCTTCTGCACTGCTCTCAGAATGGAGTTACACCAAACTTCTATGATGTACTTTGAAATGTTCCATGGATCCATTCTCTTCTCAAAGACTGGTCACTACGCTTGTCATTATGAAGTGCCTTCTAAATCAGGTTGTAGTGTATGCGTGCAGACGAGACCGCTCTTTTTCTCATACTTACAGGATTTGGAGGAAGCTGTTTCCAGAAGGACGTGCTGAACCTGGTCTACCTGTGCGAGTGCCTCAATCTACCTGAAGTGGCAGTGTACTGGCAGCAGGTAAGAGAAGTGACATTCAGTTCACAGGTCCATCTTGTGAGATACATGTACTAGGGCTCACAAATCATTTCGATCGGTTCTGGTGCTCATACCACTTAGATACCTGCATAATTACAGCTTCACAGTCACACGGCCTGGCTTTGAGGCAACGGAAGCAAAAACGCTAGGTGAAAGAGCACTGCATCTGCTTCTGCTGGGAGACTAACCCCTTTGTGACGGGACACTTTGATCAAAGGTTCAGCCTCGTATTTCCCATGGCTAAAAAAAAAAAAAATTGAATCCTCCATCCGTTTTTTCATTAAGTACACAAATTAAGCGAAAATGTCAAGTCTGCGTGTCTTTAGTGAAGCTTGCTAGAGAGTTTTTTTTTAAATCATGTAGTCAGTTTACTGCAGTTTTATGGAGGCAGACCCAGGCATGGGCAGTGCTGAGACAGCAGCAGCCCCAGTCACTGTAGAGTTAAGAGAGGTTGAGTGGAGTGCATAATGGGGGTTTTCTGAGTGCAGAGATGCTGCCGTAATGACATGAATTGTAACAGCATCCCTGAAAAAGACATTTTTTGTTGTTGTTTGTTTTTGTTTTTTTGCTGCCACAACTCTTTGCCGGCTCCAGTGGTGTTCCTCCCTGGTAATGGGTGGAATCCACCGAGGGCTCGGAAGATGGGGCAATTTTTAGTATGCATGATGATGGAGATGAGGATGATGGTAAGATGATGCTATGGAGGTTTGTGTGGTTTGGGACTGCGGGACAGGGCCGCATTCCACGCTTCCTGTCATAAATATCCCGGCATTAACCAGGCCCGGGAACTACGGCATGTGCGGTGCCGGCCGTGTAATCATCCACATCATAAGACGTGTCGTACCAAGGGAAGCACCCCCAAAGTCGTACCCGTGAAGTGGGCGAATCTCGGCTGTGTGACAACAGCCTCCCCACTGGGCCCATAGCACACCTGCTCTGGGTTGGAGCCGACCTATGTAGGAAAAATCCTGCTTGCCTCGGCTGGGACTCAAACTCACGTCTCCCAGTCCATAGTCTGAAGTGCTAACCACTACACTAGTGCCGAGGGCTGGTGAAAAAGACATTGTAGTTGAAAACTGAGACTGTAGTGAATATGTCTTCTCGTGAGTTGAGCGAGCATGGAGTGTTTTGTTATCTTCTGATCTTGTAATATGATGCACTTTAGTTTAAAAACACATGCGTCCACAGAAAGCTCTTATCTCCATTTCTGTCTCGATACACCGGGCTTCAGATACTGATTTCGTGGAGGGCATTGCTGCCAAAGCTCCCTCGTTTGTGAATCAGGTCAGTCACGCCAGCTGGTCACAGCTGGTACAGTTGCACAGTTACACCGTGGGCAGAGGGAGAATAATTTAAGTTTCACGCACATGGCGCATGGTGGCGTTCATGTGTGAAAGGTGCAGATATACAGAACGGTACTGTACATTTACATCGCCAAGGTTGCCTGTATCTCTTCTCAAATACAGACTAACACAAAGAAGAAGACCAAACAAGAAACAAACAAGGGGGGGGGAAAAAAAAACTTCCTTTATCTGCTTGGTTGCTTGGTGCTTGGTTGTTTGCGTCCCTGCCACAAGAGTCACTGAAAACAGGCCTTGGTAGTGATAGGGAAGAGAGGGACAGTTGCCCTAACTGAACAGTCCAGCTGAACACTACCGACAGGTCAGCCATCTAAATGTATAAGCGAACAGTGTCTGCGTATCTGTATAAAACCCAGTTTAAAGGTCTCACATCATGATCAAAAGTGGTGGCTGCACTCAGGACCCTGGAAACAATCTGGCAGGGAAAAAATTTGGAAAATCGTCAAATTTAACATTCATGCGCTTTTTGGAAGCACTTGCTCAAATCACCTTGCTAGGTCCACCAGATATGGTCCATGGGAAGTAACTCCATTTGTCAGTTCAACGACTTATTACCTCCCTTATTGGTGCCAAACAGAGACAAGAAAACACTTACTACATGTACCTACTAGATAGATCACATCATCACCTGAGCAAAGCCAGGTACATCCACTGCAAAACCATATCCAGCATGTATTAGACCTAAGGACATCTGATGATCTTCAATAGATTAAACAGGACACAATTTTTAACATAGCTGTGTGAAAACAATGATTATTGATAGGAGTCAGTTCAGTACTAGCTGGTATCTAACTCCTGCCAGAGTTTAAGTTCACAACCATGCAGTTGCGAGCACAACATACAGTGACTGAGCTATTCCAGCCACAATATTTGCGTTTAATGTGTCAGTCATCTTTCATATAGGAAAACAGATTCAAGCATTTCTTTCTGGGGAGAAAGTTGGTTTCAAGCCATGTCACAAGAAATTATTTGTCATGAAAGTTTGTCTTCAGAATTATGCTTCACCCACATCGTATCTGTTTCACCGGCACCAGCAGTAAATTTTTTACACTTGTACATGCAGCTTCTTTGTTGTTGTTTTTTGTGTTTTTGTTTTTTTTTTCCTTGTTTTTGTTTCATCATTGGTATTCTTTGACAGGTGGTGGACATCAACACCTACCAGCGTCGTCGCTTCAGCAACCAGATCATCCAGCGCCTGTTCAACACCGTCACCAGCAAAACCATCGCCATCCTTGGGTTCGCCTTCAAGAAGGACACTGGAGACACAAGGTACATGGACAGAATGTGTGTGTGTGTGTGTGTGTGTGTGTGAGTGTGAGTGTGTGTGTGTGCATGTGCGTGCGTGTGTGCAGAGCTTCATGTCTTTGGGAACAATACTAATGTAGGACAGTAATAGGACAAAGTGTCCCAGCTTATACTAAAAGTATAGGACATTTGTCCTGAATATTGTCCAGTGGGGTGCGGAAATGGTCGAACACACGCCCACCTTTGTAAGAATTTTAGAAAGTATTCCCATGTTCTGAAAATGAATTGGTCCATGACCAGAAGGGGGGAGGGGGGGGGGGTGGATTTTGCCTCTTCTTTTCTTGGCGTCAGTTTTCATTTTTCTGTGTGTGTGCACTGTAGGGAATCATCTGCTATCTACATCTGTAAGTACCTGCTGGAAGAGGGTGCACATCTCAACATCTACGACCCTAAAGTCAAGCGCGAGACCATTCTTAGGTAAGCACACTGGCTGAAGTTGTCGGACTTTAACAGTATGTACAGGTATTGGACTGTTAATATGTTCATTAACTTACAATAATAAAACAGCATAGAGTTTCTGCGTACATTGTAGAGTACCATTTAAATAGAATGAGGACACATTTTCACTTGACAGCTTTTTGTTTCAGGGACCTCACACGACCTGAGATCACTGACTGTCCAGAGAGAGGTATAAGTTCATTTTTCATTGAAGATACATGTATGTAGATTTTGTAGTATTCTCCACTATTTACAACTGGTTTAGATGGAAACACGTGGGCGTGTCATGAAATTGCGGGGGCGTGACATGAAATTTTGTGGTTTTTGCCTTTTTTCCCTGCTTTACTATCCCTTTCGGGAAATTTGGGCTGCTTCCCCTGGGGGAAGCTCGTCACCACGGTGCAGCCCCACCCAATGCCTATCCTTTTTTTTTTCTTTTTTTTTCCAATTTTACCGAAGGAGAAAAGCTGGATAACTCAGAGAGAAGACCCCGATGAGCAGCCGAGTAGCCAGGAAAAATTGGTTTCACATATCGCAAGCTTGACCTGGGCTCGAACCCATGCTTCGCTGTGACAGTCGTTCAGTAGCGCTGCAGCTAAGTCCGACGTGCTATCTATTAGACCACCCAGTGATTTCTTTTGCTGAAGTGCAGCAAAAGAAATCACAAATGTGTCCATGTACATCCCGTTCAAGACATTTCTTTCTGGTGAGGATTTGGATCGAATGCATCCTGTGTGCTTGGTTGTGTTGCAGTGTCGGAACTGGTGAACATTTGCTCAGACGCTTACTCGGCCGCAGCAGGCAGCCACGCACTGGCCGTGTGCACCGAGTGGGATGAGTTCTCTGTGAGTTTTGCATTTCAGTTAATAATAATAATAATGATAATAATATTTATAGGGCACCTATCCCCGGGGACAAGGTGTAGACGCCTTACAACCTTTAAAAAAAAAACAAAAAAAAACCCCAACAAACATTCACTCAATGTACACTGTGTAAGAACAACTATAAAAGTAAAAGAGCACAAACACACACACACACACACACACACACACACACACACACACACACACACACACACACACACACACACACACACACACACACACACACACACACACACACACACACAACTGAGTAGAAAAAATAAAGGACAGGCAGAGACCAAGATTAAAAACCAAGAACACGTACCAGTGATAAAACCCAAAACAAAAGGATAGTTTCACCTCTTCGTGTCCTTGTTTTTGCTCCATAGCCATTTCTCTCTGTCTGAACATTCAGTTTTACTCTAGAGACCCCATTACTTGTCAGAGAAAGGAGGTTGTCACTCATAATAATTCAAAATTGACTCCTATTCACCCCTTGAATGCAGTTTATTAGCTGACACCTAGTTGTGTTATGTTTGAGTCTTAATTCAGATCTGGGAATTCATGTACAGTATAGTACAGTGTGCAAAAGGGGTGTAATTTTATTTTTTTTTATTTTTTTTTTTTTTTTTGCAGACACTTGACTACCAGAAAATCTACAACAAGATGCTCAAACCAGCGTTCATCTTCGATGGCCGTCTCATCCTGGATCATGGTGCCTTGATGGACATTGGGTTCCATGTGGAAGCCGTTGGAAAGCGCCTCACGCGGGACATCTCCAAGGTCGTTCGAACCCCAGCAGCCAGCGGCCAGTAGATCTCGGATTCGGGGGGCAGCAACATTTATTGCTTTTATACAAATGTTATGCGCAAAACAGGGTTTTGTACAAACATCAAGGGTCTGGACAAGAGGGTCAAAGCTGAGTCGTTCATTATAAGCATTTTTTTTTTTCTCTGAACCCTTTTTATGTTGTTTCCATAGTAATGGAAACAACATAATAGGACGGGCTAAAATTTCCACGTTCATAGGCAAGCATCTGTGGTACAAACGCACGTCACTGCCGATCTCCCGCAGAGACGATTTTGCAAGTGTAACTCTGACAATGACGTAAGAAAACTTGCGTCATCGATGCTGACGCGTATGATGTTCCGAACGCACTTCTCCTCCTCAGTGAGTGCCGTCTGTGCGGATGTGTGTGCGTGTGTGAATTGTGTCCGGGCCCGTTTCTTCGAAGATACTTAACCGAATGGCTTCAAATTTGGGGTATCCAAATTTATCAAAATGTTACATTAGACGATTCAAGCGTGTGATGATTGCTTAAGTGATTTGGGAGTTATCGCCCTTTTGAGACAAGTTGGTTGTCTTTCGTGTACAGGCGTAATATTTATTTAAATCACTCAATTTTTTGGCAGTAGATAGCTTGAATACGGACTCTGAATTGACTCACTACTAGAAAATGGTCGCTCTTATAGTTTTCATGTAAACCGAGCCTGAGTTGACATTGCATGTGAACCCAGTTCAGATGCCTATTTCTCCGAAAATACTGAACCGATCGATTTCAAATTTGGGGTTTCTAAATGAATCAAGATTGTTGAATAGAAGGCCCGATCCAGGTACGATTGCACACATGATTTGCGAGTTATCGCCCTTTTCAAAAAAAGTGGCTTTCTGGCGTTTAAAGGCGTAATATTTACCTAAACCACTCCATTTTTGGGACATAGATAGCATGAATACGGACTCTCAACTGAGTGAATTTTGGAGGTTGTCGCTTTTGTACTTTTGGCGTAAACCGTACCTGATGAAAGTGCTGGTGAACACACTTTAGATCTCAAAATCGCTCCTACTATACATAGATAATGAGCCTGGGGTGCCATAAAAAATATACAAAAAAATTAGAAAAATTCACTGCAGCCGTTGTCGTCAGTTGACTCGAAAATTTGTACTCGAAGCACATTTCCTTTACACAAGCCACACGCCTCACAAACATCGCAGAAAAGGCACACGCGCACTGACGCAAAACTGTATCGGCGTCAGTTTGCCGACGTCATGTTTGATTGACGTGGGGGTGTGTCGTCACTTTTCGGAAGTTCTCTATTTGTAGACGGGGAAAGCGGGAGTTTCATTGATGTAGTGAGCTTTGTTTTTCCCACTGACTCTCACTCAATAGCATAGTAGAGTGAGAGAACACCACATAGGTCTCAATGTAGCACATGCACAAACGCGGCTCGCGCAAGTCTGCGTGCGTGCGTGCGTGCGTGCGCGCGCGCGTATGTCTGTGTGTGTCTGTGTGCGCGCGCGCGCAGCAGACATAACACATAGTGAAAAAACGTTCGCCGCGCAGACTTGTCTGTTATACACATTGAGCCGGTATAAATTCGATCTTTACACTGCGCAGCAGCAACACTTCAATTTTCATGGGGCTGCTTTCATTGCAAGAATTGTATCCGAGTCAAAGTTATTACGTCAAATGTATTATGCGTCATCCCAATGAGGAAAACGTCATAGATTTCAAAGAAAACAACTTGACGTCTCTCTTCCAAAACCAAGATTGGTCTGACAAGCCCGGTCAGTTGTTTCCATTGAGAGAGAGAGAGAGAGAGAGAGTGTGTGTGTGTGTGTGTGTGTGTGTGTGTGTGTGTGTGTGTGTGTGTGTGTGTGTGTGTGTGTGTGTGTGTCCTCCCGTATACATGGCATTACAAAAGAACGACCGTGACGACAGCAGGTGATTAAATGGAAACAACATATTGGGCTGGTCAGTGGCCATCTTGTTTTTTTTTTCCTGTCTGTTTTAATCCAAATGGTGTGTTTGCATTGACATGTGATGATCTTGATTTTGAGGCATTTCATGAGTTTTATCCTGAAAGTATGGCTGTGCCAAATATGCAAATTGTGAAAGTAAACAATCCCGTTTTGATCCCAGATTATTAACAATGCTTTCACCAGCATGTGTTTGTACTCTTTTTTTTTTTGGGTGGGATGGAGTTTGAGGGGCAGGGTGTTATACATTGTGATAAAGCATGAGTAATGTTGACTTTGTCAGATATTTGTAAGCGGTAGTTTAACGTAGTATAATGACTTGTTGAAATTTTTTTTCTAGGGTTCATCTCAACCTTTTATACAGAAAACAAAATGACCAGACTGTTGGATTTATTTTTTCGTTTTAAAAAAAAAAAGTTTAAATCCATGAAGTCACACAGTGACTACATTGACTTCAGTTATAAGAAACCAGCAGAGATTGTACATGTATGTAATTCTGCAAGCAGAATTTTCAGCACAGCTGCCAAATTGAAAATTGTGATGTGATCATAATGATTATGAGTGTAAATGTTTTAAAACAAAGTTTTGGGACCAAGTTCTTCATGTTTTGATTATGAATAACAAGTGTGTCCTCTATATTTACTTGATTGTCCGACATAATGTTAAATGTGTCAGGAGATGAAAGTGCACCATGTTATCCGTCACGAGTGAAATTTGAACCCGTTTAATGAATTTGAATTTGCCGCTTTGGATGCCTCTTACATGTTCCAAACATTTAAGCTCTTCAGTTTTGAAAGATCTGCGTTTTTGTTAGATATACAGTGTTTTGTGTCACTCCAGTTTGAATACTCAGTTCTCGTGCATTTTACATCAAAATCCCTAGGTGGAGAAACCCTGCCTTGAGTGGGCCTGCTAGTTTTTGCCAGAAGCGACTTTGAGCAAACATGCATAAAGCTTCTGGGGATTCTTCAAGTTCTACCGACACAATCCTGTGCACAGTTTGATAAAGTACATGTATATCAAAACTGTTTATGTTTATGCAAATCCTGTTCATTAAATTATAAACCCTTTTGCTGAACCAGAGCACTCCAGTGATACAGGACACACACACTTTTCAGTGTAAGTTTGTGGACATGGTAACATTTCATTATGTAGATTAATCTTCTTGTCCAAATATTGTACACGTATGATGTTTTATGACCATAAATCCTGTTCCACAAATCACCCAAAGCATTTAGAAGTTGAATGGCATGGCCTTTTCTCATGGAAACCCAGCTCAAAATTCATCAGTACTAGATTTTGTTCTTTTTGTGATTTGAGCGCTCTGTGTTTTTGTACAGTGTATCTGTAAATTTTCAGTGGGGATTCAAAAGACCGTGAAATTCATTCTTACGGGATGGAATTGCCTTGTGCAGTCATTAACTGTGTTGGCGTATCTAAGCAGGGTGGCATATGTACTTTGCAAAATATTTTTTTGCACAGTGATTGGGTGCTTGAATGTTTTGTTTGTGGGCAACTTTTTTTTTGCACAGGGTGGTGTCCTTGTTTCAAGTCAACTTTTGTCGCATGGGATGTGCAGAGCAGTGGTTGTTAGGTTGCACGTGGGAGTTCACTGCACATCAAACTGCTTGTTATTTACTTTCTAATTTGAAAGAATGTGATACATAACATGTATTCTTTCCAAGCATCTTGACATCTCAGAATCCAAGCTTTATTTGTAATTGAAGTGTACACCTGTATGTATAGTCCCATTGTTTGCATCTGAGTCGTCTCAATCGTCACCAGATGTTGACTATTTAATTTTGTTAATGTACCTAAGTGCATACATTGTCAGTACTACTGTTGACCTTTTGTTTGTTATGAGTTTGTTTTGTTTTATCAAATGGAGGGTTGTGGAGGGGGGGGGGGGCAGAGGCAGGGGGTGGGAGGGTTTCAGTATTAGATTTGTAAATACTGTTGTATGTACTGGAAATATTGGGAACACCTGATTGATGTAATTTGTAGAGTGTCCAGTTTTTCCCCCAGTACCCTTACTAATCTACAATAATTTGTTTTTGTATTTTGTTTTATTTATTTTGTTTGTGTGTTTGTGGATTTTTTTGGTTTTGTTTTTTGTTAAATGGTGTTTTAGAATCTGTAGCTTCCGCAGTTCACAGCAAGTCATCAGTTTCCGCTTTGCTTCTTGCTAGTAAAAAGCAGTTTCATTGTGCTTGAAAACAATAGTAGCACCCAAACCAGTATTACTAGCAGCGCACCTTATGCACCTCACTGTCTACATTTGTTGCAGCCGAGTTTCCCTTGTGTGTTGCATCAAGACAGAAATATTTGTTAAATTGTACATCGTGATGTGGCTTTGTGTTTTTTTTGTTTTGTTTTTTTAAACTGTCCGATTACTACACTGTATAACTGACCTACATCACCATGGAGAATTTCTTCAGAGTTTTGCTCTTGACCAGAACAACAAATTCAAGACAGATTCTCCTATAATGAGTTGACGTGCACAGTATTTATAGCTAGTCTGGATCAGTATTGTTTAACGCTTTTCGTATCATGCACAGGGATTTCCCGTTCTTCCGGTGCCCTTCCATACTTTCAGTTACGGCCAGTGTATGCAAGAATCAGGGAGGAATAACCAGGCTGGGGAATTCTTGAGAACAAAAAGAATGACACCTAGACCGCGGTGCAGAGGCAGTGCCCTGCTTGAGGACCAGGAGGGCAATACCCCACTTAAGAAGACAAATTTCAGTATTGATGAAGGCATTCAGAAGCATCTTCTGGCACCCAAAAGTAAAATGCTGCCTTGATATTGACATGCAAGTAGTCAAAACTAAAGTGATGCATGACTGTTTGGACAACTTCCCCCCCCCCTCCCCCCCCTTTGGCTGAAACTTTGATGGGGGGGGGCTTAAAGGATGGGAAATTTGGCTGAAAATGCCAAATGACTGAAAAATTCCCCGGCCTGAATGACAGATGTTTTGCAAGGGAGAACTCTCTGCGTACATGCGGTGTTGCAAATATTTGCGTCACTGATTTGGCAGAAATACTGTAGGTTCGTACGCAACTTGCATGATATGGATTGTGTTAATAACATTGTACAATCATACATTCACAGGCCTCACACAGGCTCTTTGAGACAAAAAAAAAAACCCAGACTATGGCAGAGGTTAGAGCACGGGTTACACTCAAAAAATGAAATTTTAATTGTCAAGACATGTTTTGTTGCCTAGATTTCATACTAGTCCCGACTCATTGATAGTTAATACTGTATACTTTTGTATGCAAAGTTATAGCACTTGTTGTCAACACTGGGTCTAGTAGATTGTCATTATCAGCATGAATAATACCAATGTTATAACTTAAAATACTTACAAACTGAATTTTTCATGGGTTTGGAACTCGACCTTGCATTTTAACTATTGTATACGTTAACTTGCACAGTTCATCTCGATCTGTGCTGTGCACACCACACTGAAACAACTGTGGTGTGTGTGCCTGTGACAAACTCCAGCAGGTGTGTGAAGGGTATAATATACTTTATACCACTCTACCACTATTACAAGTCATGGTATAAAATCCATAATTCACCACATGTGGTATAAAGATTGTACCCATGACAACCACGCGTGTATTTTATGGCTGTACCTAAAGGCCATGTCACACGAGAGGGCAAAAACACTTGAAAACATTGTTTTCAGATGTTTCGCTGCGAAACAGTGTGTTTTGTCGTGTGACATACTTCACAACAATGTTTTCAAAACACTGTTTCGATCGTGTTTTCAGTTTTAGAGCCTGCCCTAAAATCCGAAAACATGTTTTGTGTTTCAACCAATGAAAGCCGCCGTGCGGAGTGTCAAGTGACACCTTCCCGTATCCGCTCAGTCAACGTGTATGTTTAAGGAAAAGAGACATCGACTTTACCCAGAAACCCCATCCAGAGGTATTTCATACGCATTGAAGTTCTACATACAAGAAAAGGGTGTCTAGTAAGGTAGGAATGTCTTGACCGTAGCAGGGAAACTTGTTTTCAGTGTGACATCGCCTTAAAGAGTGAACAGGTATTACCCCTAGCAGTGTTCCAGCAGTGTGTTCTGGTGAAAGGATTTGCGTCACAATATGACGCGAAAAGGGACTAAAGAATAATTTACGTCACGACATGACGTAGTTCGACTTCGTACGGAAATGGGGACGAAGGAGCTTTGCCAGTCGCTTGACGTGGAATTGTTGATCTTTTGCTGCGTGTTATCAACAAGCGGTCGTGTTTGTGACAAGCGTAAGCCTAGTTCCAGTTCTCTACTAAGACGGAGGCTTCGAAACAGAAAAGCTGACTTCTCAAAGCCTATGGACAAAGCGAGGTAAAGCACCTCAGTCAGTGATGTCGCGTGAAGCATTTGGATTGCCGATGTCAGCTTTCAAATCAAAGACTTGAAATGCAGGTAGGGACGTGGTATAAATAATTTTCCCAATTCGGTGCCCCCGATTACGTAAAATACACCACACTCGTTTGTTGATTTCGACCGTAAAACTGCTCGTTAAAACTCGCAGTTTTACGGTCGAAATCAACAAACTCGTGTGGTGTATTTTCCGTAATCGGGGGCACCTCATTGTGAAAACTCTATATATATGTACTTGTACTTGCGTTACAATCACAGTGCTGGAGTCCTTTTTTTCTGAAAATTGCAGGTAAATATTGTCCTGGTGGCATAATGTGTCATAAATACAATGGGCGTTTTTGCTCTGAAAATGATGCCTTTGATGCTAAGTGGAAATTTTGTGAAATACACATGAAAGGTTGTGTCTTGTCTGTGAATTTGGTGTAATGAGCGGGTGCAATAGGAAATTGAATTGCTGAGTAGAAAGCTAACTTTCTGAAATAAAATTGCATTTGCAACTACCAGGGTAGTGTTTCATGAAATGTTTGTTTGGGCTTACATAATAATAATAAAATGGGTACTTAAAAGACGCCCTCCCTCTCGCGGGAGCTCAGGGTGCCTTACAAAGAACACACACTCACTTACCCAGAAACACGCACGACATGCCTCCACACATACATTTAACTAAAAACACATGATGTGCAGCAGCATACACGGGCTGCCCCTGGCTTACACACACACACACACATAAGGCGAACGTTGTCACACAAGTTGATAATGTTCTGCAAGTGTATGCCATGTGCTCTGTGCATGCAAGTGTTTTATGTTGGAACATTTAACAAGTTCACATTCACAAGGAAAACGCCACTACTTAGAGGTACTTTGTGAAAATCACCGCTCAATCCAGCATGTTCTATCCCTTTATTATAAAGTTCACAGTATAGCACGTGATGTCACACAACCACGAGGGAAATGCAACCACCATAGGATCCTGTTTAGAAGTAACTTGGTAAGGGCGTACACATGTACCGGTAGATGTCAATTTAAATAAATTGTAAATAAAATGCGAAATCATAGTGCTCTTAAGGATCAGCTATCTGAACAAAAAATGACAAGTACACGCTGAGGCCTGCACAAACAAAATAAGGGGGGGGGGGGGTAATAAACAATTATAGCCCTGAATGTAGGTTTACATTAACTTGCAAATCATAATCTAGGTACATAAACATTGTGACAAATATTGTAAAAATAAGAATTATTTGTGATCAAAAGTATGTCAACTGGTAGTGTAAGTTTTGTCATTCATAAATAAAATGAAAGATACAAATTTACAGAAGACTTTCATATAGCCACTATTTCCCACTACAAAGCTTCCGATGAAACAGGTAGGTGAAACCTTACTGGAATTTTCACATTCAAGATGGTTATGAGCTAGCAGTACCACATAAAACCTGATGTGTAAGCAAGTTGTGTCACCACTGTTGTCACTCCAGCACCAAACCACAGTTTTCCAAAAATTGCCAGTGAACAAGCACCCACGTGTCTGAATGTACAAGTGCACCCTTGCGTCTGACAGAACGAAAATGTGCATCCAAGAAAACACAATGAATGCGAATACTGTGCCACAACTAGCAGATGCAGTATTGCTATCATTCAGCAGTACTGGTACATGTTCTTGTTAACATTCCACAAGCTGACTACAACTCTCAATCTTTCAGTTATTCTAAACTGTATTTGTGATGAGAATTTTAAACTCTGCTCTTACTAGTTCACCTGACACTTGTGAAATGGTCATCAGGCTGGTTAGTTGGTTAGTTATTTAAGGCTTAACGCCGCACAAGCAACAAAGACTAATTCGCAGCTAAGGTCATCAGGCTGGTATGTATGCCCAGAATCAACTTTAAAAAATAAAAAAAAAAATCAACTCTGAAATGCTAACCTGAAATGATACATTCATGTGTATTGCAAAAATGTCCCTGACAAACACATTACAAACGAAATATGAAACAAGACATGCGAACCAGCAATTGAATTCCCATCCTTTTCTCTCCCCTCATGAATTACACGTATCACAAATCCTAAACACGAAAACAGTATTTTTGAAACCTGAAATGGTTCACCCTGCATTAAAATAAAAGAGAGTATGTGTTGCATATGTACAACTTGCCGGATACCCTTAGGAGTTTTGATCCAGGGAATACACCTGCGGGATACATCCCGCGTAGCAGAACCCACAATGCACACCATAAAAACCAACTGACTTCTCTGATGAAGGAGTGTATTACATGCGGTACAGGAGAACAGTCACCCATCTGTGATCAAAGACTCAATACAAAACAGGAAGTTGTACACGTTGACAGGACTTCATAACCGGTCATCGGCCACAGACCAATTCATTTTCGAAATGTTCGATTTAAGGCGGACACACGTCCTATCATTTCTGGGCCATTGACAGTGGACAATATTCAGGACAAATTGCTATATTTTTACAGTAAATTGTGGTTCGCACGGACGTAATTCTGTATTCCAAAGCCTTCCTTCTCCCCATCCCTTTGTCTAACATGAGCTGCATGTTTTGTAGTTTCTCTAGCCACAAAATCCCTTACCTGCTTTTACAGTAAATTGTGGTTTGCGCGGACATAAAGCCTTGGCCTGCACTGGAAGGAAGTGGTAAAAACTGTCCACAAATCATGTCCACCAATCATGGCTCACAGCAACACAAACTGAACCCAAGATGCAAGCTCACATGAATCACACACATTCTCTCTCAGACATCGACGCTTAACATTCACAAGGTGCAAAGGGTCAGCTCAATCATTCAACTTACAAGTTTAAGGATTAAGAATTGCATTTATTTATTTTTTTTTTTTTTAGGGCCGAGCAATTCCAAGAGAATTAATAGTTGTGGAAAAACTGAAATTTGTTACTATAACACCTCTGGCCTTATTGCTGCAAAATAGAAATTGATCCTGCGTTCCTTCTGTCCTGGTACTCTCATAGCAACAAAACTGAAAAGTCTCAGAGGAAAGGTGCATGTGTATTTTTTTGCACATATTTGGTAACGCTGTCATACATGACAAGATGAACTGCATACTCCATGAGTAAATTGCGTTGAATTGCATGCACCATGAAAACAGTAAAAAAAACCTGTACACAAAGTTGAATGTGGTCAGCAGTAAAATGCACCTATTCTTTATTCCCAAGAGACATAAGCAAGTCTGTCAAAATCACATACTGTACATGCAGTGGAGATGGCACGTAAGAGGAGACAACTTTTTCAGTGTGTGTGTGTGTGTGTGTGTGTGTGCGCGCGCGCGTGCGTGTGTGTGCGCGTGCGTGCGTGCGAGTGAGTGATTGTAAATGTTTGTTCAAAAGAGAAACATGGGAAAATATCCATATATACAAGTAAATATATACACACGCTCCTTTTTATTTTTTCCAAACCAACCAACACCAAACTACATCTTCATTTTATATACCGGCTGAGTTCTTGCTGTAGTTTACAACGAATAATGAGAAAAAGTACAAACTACAAGATCATCCACAATCACATGATCAGCACATTCTTGGTTTTGAAAGCTGGGCTGAATAAATACATGTAATGGTGAGTATTAAACTAGTTTATCCAAGTCTGACCCCCCCAAATTCTGACTTCTGCGCCAAGTTTAATGCCCGATTGTAGGACAGCTCATTCAAAATCTTGCTTGTACACATCCACTCCCACAAAAAAATTAAAACAGAATAACTATTAACTAGCAACACACACACCACACACACACACACACACCTCTAAAAGACATAGAAGAGCTCAAAAAATATTTTTTTCAAACATTTCCAATGCTTACCAATCAGTCATTACTAAACCAAATACAGTGGACATGCTGTTATAAAGAGCTCAACTGCACTAGAAACACAAACGTAATCCTAATTCACACACTACCCAAACGCTATGTTAACTGTGAAACTGTAAATCAAATCTACACAAAATGTCATGTATACATGCTCAGCAGTAACACGCACCAAGTCTGTATTCCAAAGCCTTCCCTCTCCCCATCCCTTTGTCTCACATAGGCTGTTTCTGTAGCCACAATATCCCTTACCTGCTTTTACAGTACAAATTATGCATCATAAACTAGACCTTCAAACTTTCTCTACTGATTAAAAAAAAAAAAAAAAAAAAACCAAGGAGGAGGGACAGCAAGGGCAAAAGCACATCAGCTCACAGATCTGGTGTATGAATAAACTTTTCAACAGGACTATGCAGCCACCTCTGGAGACTAGAGAATGATGTTAATTTAAAAAAAACAAAAAACAGTCGCTTTGAATCAACAACTCCATGTAAATGTACAACCCAAGAACATAGGACAGCTAATAACTGACAAGTTTCTTCTCCAGATCACAGACTTCCCATCGCTAGGACTTGTTTTAGCTTCCAAGGTCAAGGTTTGGTGCAGCTGTCTGGCAAGTTAACGTGAGAGTGCAGTGACGCATCCAAGGACTGCAACACTTCAAAAGCATCTCTCCTTTCCCCTGCATCACACACACACATCAGGGTGACTGTGACACTGAAAGGCACTAGGAAAAGCCAAGGATATCAGACACCAAAAAGTTCAACCCAGTGGCATTCTGTATCAGCTGTCCTCTCCCACTTTTTGAGTCTCATCTTGGTGTGAGGGAGCCACGGCCGCCTCCGACGGCTCCACTGGCTCTGTCTCTTGCACCTGGCTCGGCCCCGACAGTGACCATGTTTGATCTGTTCCTCCTCCAGGCAGCAAGCTAGTCATCTGCTCAAGAGCCAAACAGGGGTCGAGGGGAGTCTTGACCTCTTGACCTTCAGCCTGACCTTCACCTTCATCCGTCCCTGACCCTGTCGCCACGGCACGCAACTCCTGAACTATGTGCTTGACCCCCACCAACCACTGGTTCACCTGGATATTGAAGTTGTGCGGTCAATAATTTAAATGGAGTCCAGCTTCACACTGGATACGGTATTCTCAATGTATGCTAAAAGATCACTGCATTTCCACCCCATCTACGTTGCAGGGCACCAGAATAAAATATATACTGTAAATGAACTATGAACAGTCTTTAGAATGTAATTTACACACAAACTGTATAATAACCCCTCACCCCTGAAAAAAAAAGGAAAACAAACCCACACACACACACCCCCCCCCCCCCCAAAAAAAAAAAAAAAAAAACCCAGCAAACAAAACACACACACACACACACAAACACAAACAAAAAAACAAACAAAAAAAAGACCCTCTCTCTGAATCCAAAATTTGTTGTACATCTGTAAATTAGTAATAAGGGAAAGTGCATCTTCTCATAGTCATAAAATGTTTGGTGCACACCTCAACCTGTCAGTTAAAATGCATGTACTGTAAGTAACGACCTTAACTTTTCAACCGCTGTTTACACTGAAATAAAAAAATCTTTAATTTGAAGGTCTGGTTGAAAACGAAGGAGCAAAAAAACCTTTCTAACACCAGTTTCTGTTTCAATGTTCTACCATGGCAGATTATTCCGTACTTCTTGCCTCACACAATGGCGGTATCAACAAAACGATTCAATGCCAGACTGGCAAATCGGCAAATTTAATCAGTTTGTTTTATATTTTTTCCTTGTTATCTGGCATTATCTTCAAATTGCTCCATAGTTTTATTGGTCTGCTTAAAAACATACACACAGATTTTTGGTGCCGGGTCAAAAACTAAGGAGATTTTTCCTCACATAACTTTCCCAGATTTGGCACGGTGGTTGAAAAGTACGTACGGCTGAAAAGTTAAGGTCATTACTGTAAGCAGTGTACTTCTCACAGAGTGAAACTCACCTCAGCTGTATGATTAATCATCAATGCCAGGTGAAGCTCATGAGCCTCCTGCAAGCATTCCCTCTTGATAGCTGTACAACACAGAGACGACACAGTATAAGTTTGACCTTGTCCTTGGTACAAGCATGCTAAAAACACGCTAAAAAAAAATAAAAAAAAAAGAATAAAAAAAATACAGTACAGATTGACATTAGCCTCTTAAAGAAAGAAGAAAAAAAAACCCAAAAGTAAGAATCTGACAGGTGAAAGTACGTGGGATTTCACACCTGAAACTAAGGAACCAAGTCTGGCCTTGACAGTGTCTGAAATCTTCCCTGATGTCCACCATTCCTCCATCATCGCCAGCTTTCTCTTCACATCTTCCAATGTTCGACCCTGGAGATAAAATCATAACACAATAAAAATAGTTTTATAAATTTATTTGAACACTAGACTGTAAACACACACATGTACTCATGAACACACACACTCACACACATCTGTTCTGATCATAGGTCAACTATATATATATATTATAATATATGCCTTTATATGGCAAAAGTTTTGGGCATTAGTTCACACCTACGGCTCATGCAAGAAAATTATCTCCCCTGATCAAGTTGCATGACTGACCCCCCCCCCCCCCCCCCCCACGTACAATTTGTGTACTCGTGAAACTGTACCCACAGCACAGATATAGCATTATGGTGCGACCCCCCCCCCCTCCCCCCCCAAAAAAAAAACAAAAAAACTACTCACTATAGTGAATCCGTCAAACCACAAAAACACACACACACACACACACAAACACACACAAACACACACAATTTTATTTATTTATTATTTTTTTTGGTACCTGTAGAGAATGTTTAACCGAGTCAGCCGCAGAGTGCAGACCATCTTTGATGTACTCCAGCAGTGACTCCTCGGACTGAAGCGACAACTCGTCCAGCACACTCTTCAAGTCCTTGACCTGTAACCCTGCTTTTGATGTCCCAACCGGCTGTGCTGTTCCAGGCACCACCGAGGCAGTGGGAGAGAAGATGGCCGGCTGCTGAATGGAGTCCCCACATGGATCAGTGGTGGGGCTGAGGGTGGGAACCACTAGCGGTACCGGAGTAGGGGTGGTGGTGGTGGACGTGGGGGGCAGGATATGGATGGGAGGCAGTCGAGGAGGGCCATCTGAAGGGTTCAAAAGTGGTGATGTCCCTGGAAGCACAGGAAACATAAGATTAAGGATGATACTGCTGCCAAAACGGTATCTGAAAACTGGTCTCCACAGTTACTGGCAATTTAATGCCTACTAGTACTAGTCCGAGTACTAGACCATGAACTTCATTTTAGATAGACTACATATATTTATTTTCACTTTACTTTACTTACTTCCCCTATACAATGACCAAAAAAAAAAAATCATTTTCATAGTCCTTCTTTATAAGGTATAACTGAAAGACAAAAACAGAATAATATGATCATCTCCATAACCTTACTGACAGGCAAAACATCAATTACAACAAAACTGTCATTAGTGCACAACTGAATACGATTGCTTCAATATCTGCAGTCTTACCAGTGGTCTGTGGTGGACCTGATGACATATCGTAGGCCACACGCTTATTGAGTTTTGTGTGAGAACTTGTATCAGACGAGTTTGTTACTCCAGCTGTGGGTCCATTATAATCAAATATTGGAGGGTCATTCCAGCCACGATCTGTGTTACCTTAAAAACACAACAACAAAAAACCAACTAACGCATTATCATGTATTCATATGGGTAGAAGTTAAGGATATTTGTTTTGAGTACTGTCCACTGTGGCGCAGAAATGACACATGTTCACCTTGGTAAAACAGTAACTGGCCATTTAAAACATGGACTGACCTGACCACATCTAACTGATCAACCACTGTCTAACGTGGATAAATGAAGCCTTGTTATAGAATGAATTTTAATTATGTCACTTTTGACCAGCTGATCATATCAAAGGACAATGTAACATCCCTAGACTTATGCTGAGAATTCACATTAAGATATTCTTTGATGGAAACAGCACGACAAGAAAGGTTGCAGAGAAACTGGGGTCCCATGAGGTGATTGTTAACTTTCATTTCCACACAGGCAATGAAGCACAAGTTAGTGTTCCCCCCACCCCAACCCCGGCCTGGTTAATAATCAAAACATCTGCATAAGAAATTTGTCTTTTCCATATGAATAATCATTGTTACATCATCAGGATTCATTGATAGTTTTAGTGTATACAGCCATGGACATCGCCCTGTATCAGCAGTGTATGAGGTTGTAAAGCTTGCTGCCCTTCCATCACTGGTACAGGGCACTGCTTTTTTTTTTATCAAGATACAACGCAGTCTCCTTTTTCAGGTGTATGGCATTTTCTGTTTGTTTTTGTTGTTGTTTTAACTGACAGCCCCAACGACACCATCTGAGTGAATGCTGACTGTCCCGGCGGCTGCAGTCTTCCGAAGATTCGTAAGTAGACCACAGTAATCTCCCCCTAGGTCGTCAAAATGTGCATTTTGAGTGAGGTCAGTGGCCAAAAATGAAGTTGTGATTTGGAAATTAGTTCCAAAATTTGAGTGTCTCGTTGTAATTATTGACGTCAAAGCCTCAGAGCATTAGATATAGTACGGTAAGCCTCAGAATACAGAAATTATCAGCACCAGTCGCCAACTCACCAGGCCTAGGCGCTGCCATGTTTGATCACGTGACTTCATTATCCAATCACATAGCACCAGATCGAGAACTTGCTGGCTGTTATACCAAGCACGTTTTCTCCCTACTTTTCGATGCAAGTAATGCGGCAAAAAAGATGTCAGCCGCTTATTTTCACGCTAGTAACCTCCAACTCTTCAAAACGAATGTCTATGTCGGAAAAAAAAGTACAATCGATGAAAGCTACCGCAATTCTACGGAGTTTACTTTAGAAATGGGAGTTGCTGCGGCAGTGCAGTTTGGTGTGTAGTTTTTAGCGGTTTCTCGGGTAGTAGCGTAGGGAAAGTTGGAACATATGACTATGGGACGCAGTCCCGTTGTGCACTGCTGCTGTCGCAAGGAGTTAAATGGACCAGGATCATGTGGTTTGCCACAATGGAAGTCTGGGAAGAAAATCCCAGTGTAGTGGTTCCGACCTAAAACAGTACAACCACCTCGGTTGTTAGTGAAATTTCGTCTGCTTCAAACTTTCGTGGTCGCAGAAATGGGGCAGATGACACGGAGACGACACATCTTGTGTGTCATAAGTGTGTTGGTGATAATTCTTGGTGAAGTCGTGGATGGAGCTACGCCGGATTCTTCTAACAATCAACGCCAGAAATCAGATAAACCCGCAGAATCGCCGCCAACCAAGAAAACTGACACCGCAGCCGGTGGGAACGGCAAAGTATCGGGCAGCCAGAAGGCACTGACGTTTGGTGAGTGCATACCGATACAACTGACGGTGATAACATCGCAGTTAAAGTTTCTGTTGAAGACGCTGCCAGTTGGATGATGTTCGTAATTTGTATCATAAACAATTCGCATCACATCACGTACTCTTCTTTTAGTCATGTACAGGACATGATCAGGGCAATGTTATATGACCCCGCCCTAGGTAAGCTTACATCTGTCATTTCGAGACCACATGCAAGCCGGCTGCACAAATTATTGCACTCGGCGTTTTTACGTGTTTGGTTCGGATTTGAAAGGTGGCAGGAGAAAAGTGACAGTTTCGTGTTGTTCCTACTTTAACCTGCAGTATTTGGATTGCATGTGCGGGCCTCTAGAAAGGTTTTTTTCAGCTTTGAGTCACTAGGCTCCTATTCCTATGATTTGTTTTTGCCATCATACATCATATATAATTTGCCTTAAAACTACATGGGATAATTTGTAAGTAATTGTACACACCAGAGTGAATGGCAGGATGGAGGTTTGCACCTGAAACATGTAAATGGCCTTCAGTCACTGTTTCATCCTCAAGCCCGACGGTGTCAGGAGCACATCAAAGGAGAGTTTTTATACTGCATTTGACAGTGAGCAGACATAAGTGATGGATAGGGCAACAAATTGTTCCACATCCTCAAGAAATAGACTACAAGGACTAAAAATGTGGGTATAAAACATGAACATCAAAAGACCAGTCACTCACAGGTTGCTTAAAAAAATTACTTAACCAGGTTATCTCATCAGATCAATACCATCTCGGTCAACTGATGGTCAGCAGTATTACTGTTATTAGTGTTACGCTTTGCAGGTTATCAGGACTGCCACAGCTAAGTTGTGGTTGGGGAAAAAAAAGAAGGGAGTCAGCTGCGTGCAATAACTGCAGTCATGAATGTGAATGTGATAGTGATAATTTCAGGATGATCATCACCCATCGTAATTATGTACATGTTATAAAGGTAATGTCTGCTGCTAGGGAGTGGGCACTTGGTGTACAGCATCAACTTATTCAGATCGTTTATGGTTGTGAGTAAAACTGGAACATCAGCATCTTGTGTATACAGTACAAATAATAAAGCATGCTGGTTATTCCACAGCCCAGACACCGGCTGCACTGAAGCCCAAAGAGTTAATCAGTAAATATTTTCTTGAAATGTAATGAAGCTGGAATTCAGCAGAAATGAATAGTAGTAAGCTTATACAAAGATTAGTAATCTGGCCACAGACCATTCACTAGCGTGACATGCAGTATTCTCCTCTTGATAGACCTGTACAAGGAATCGTGCCCCTGCGCAATCCCCGCCCCACCCCCTTTAAAAAAAAAAAAATCACTGGCTGGTTGAATGCCTGCTGGAAAAACAGGTGCTTCATCTAAAAGGTAAAAATGGTAATTTGTCTCTGGTCTAACCAGTGCACTGTTGGTGATGCAATAAATCATATGATGATTGCTACTTTGATTTATAAACAGAATGATTGCTCGTTTGATAGACAGGTCTTTTCTAATTTTATCATAGTGTGGTCCAGTGGCAAAGCATGAAACTTGATATAATTTTCAAACAGTAACAACAAATACCCACAAACACTTTTTCTGCCATACACAAGAGGAAAATTTTACACGGGTCTGGCATGTTTTCCCACAACACCTCTGTTTAACTTCTGTGAACACCGGCGCATGACATGTATCCATGAATTAATAATGTGCTGTGTATGTATGCACATAGCCAGGGGGTCTAGGTAGTCAGCTGACTCCTATTAGGGTGAAGGATGTCGAGCCAGCTCAGCATTCTGAAATGTGGATGGCGGGGACTGGTTGTCACCTGCCTAGACTGTTCTGCCCATTAAACCTCCTGGAATCTGTGTGTGTGTGTGTGTGTCCAATCCTGTGCATCTCGTTCAGGTCATGAGTTCAAATCCCGGCTGGGGCCAAATATTTGTGCAGGCTTTTTTTTTTTGTCATTGCTCTGTCCTTGATATATCACTCATTCATGATGAAAAAGGGCTTTAAACTTTCAAACACCCACCAACCCCTGTGCATCTCATACTCATAATGTTAATATGCGTGCTTGGATTATTAGGTGTGTTTGAAGTTGTTTAATAACACCCTTCCCATTTAATTTAGTTTTTTTCTTTTCCTTAGGCTTTTTTTCAGCCTTGTACAATATAGTTTCTGTAGTGCTTCACAGCTGCAGTTTCACTGTATGTGAACGATTTTACAGGACCGTGTAGTATACCACCAGTTCAGCAAGTCTAGACAAATTAAACCTCAGAGTCAGACCTTACTCTGCAAAAACAGCGCTAATCGGAATGAGTAATCGCCAAAACCCCTCTCTCTGTTAGGAATCAGTTTTAGAGCACCCGAGTGTCCTTCCAACGGTCTTTCTGGTAATGTGTTATAAAGAGCACACAAGCTCCCACTCCCGTGGCCGTGTCGGGCGGTGGTCAACAATAGGTCTTTATCACGGGTAGATGAGCAGGGTCTTGTTAACACAGGTGACCGGGCGTTGTGGTATCGCCGACAGGGGTTCTAGGAATAGTCGGATCAGCTGACAGGTGACTCTCCAGTATGACATTTGTGTCGTCTAGTTTATATTGTGTAAATGTTGAAAAACAGGTACCGGGTATACATCATGCATGCGGGGCAAGTGGGGAAGAAAAAAACTAATATTGGCGAGGCATTCGGCGGTAACAGCCGGGATTTCCGGGAAAGTGATGCGTGTACTAGAGATAACGATAACGATCCGTTATTTTACAACGCAACAAGTTACAGGCATGAAATACCATTTGCAAACTTGCCGTTGCTTCACTACCATGAAAAGAAAGAGCGAACTTGAAAAAAAAAGTATTATAAGACCAGAAAATCATACAGGATGTAGATCATACAAACACAAATGTACTACATGTATCAGGAAACAAAAACAAAAGATATCCCCGAAAAGGTCACACACACACACACACACACACACACACACACACACACACACACACACACACACACACACACACACACAGAGTTATGTAATATATATAGTCATATAATTAGCTTCGGACCCCCCAACCCCCACCCCTCAAGAAAAAAGAAGAGTCAAGTTTTGAACAAACATAGCCAGCACAAGCAATGTCAATAGATCTTCCTCTTTAGCGGAAATTCGGGTCAGCTGTTTAGTCGCCAAAACCACTTGACACAAAACTTATCACGCTCGACAGGCGCGGGCGCTAGCTGACTAAATATCAGGTGGATTAGGAACAGCCCGGAGAGGAGATTAACTTAAGCTGAAAGTTTTAATGCGTATCATTACATTTTTCCACACACCTCCAGGGTGACAGAGACTTGTCTGTGAAGTCAGTACAAGATTGGCTAACCACTTTGTGTGTGTTTTTGTTTGATAGAGTTTTGTTGTTGCTCTTGTTCCAACATGAAATCTGAAAATAAATAAATAGAATTTATGCACGAAAGATGCCCTTCTTGATCATTCACATACTGGTACTACATGTACTTTAGTCTGGAGCACAACATCGCCAGAAGTGAAATGAATTTAAGCACGCATGCACTGTAGAACAGGAAAGAAGAACCAGACAGGAACGATGGGCCGTTTGCAGTCCGCGCTTCCTTCCTGTAGCTGGCGCGAAATAAAGCAGTCACAGGCACTGTCTTTGACTTCAGACCAGGGCAACTTAGTCTGGTTTCAGACAAGCGGGCTCTGGTTGCTCCTGAGTTTTTAGTGCACGCTGTGTGCGTGGTCGGGAAGTGACTGAAAGTGTCAGTGTCCAGTCATTTGTGACATGTATGCTCCGTGTAATCGGACAGTAGCGTGTGCGGCTGTGTAATATGAATCTGACGTTGTGTGTGTGTGTGCGCGCGCGCGCGAGCATTGAATTAGAGCCAGTTGTGATTTTGGAGATCTATGACTACACACAGTTGGAGTTATACCAATGTCATGATGTATCTTGGAATAACTTGCCTTTTTGCTTGTAATGATTAGGAGCATACAAACACTGGAGCGATTTCAGAAATAAAAGACGTAATGGTCTTGGATTTGAAGTCACCTCTTGTGAAGAACCAGCGCATACATGCTAGCTTTTCTAACCGATTCATATCACCGGTAACTAAGTTGTAACAAGTACTTAAATTCAACCACGACTCTACTGATATCACCTACGCCCCCGTTCACTATTGTGCCGGTATGCTTAACTAGAATTGTACAAATACTACAATATTTCACATGGCCCATTGCTGTCATAAAAAGGGAAAGCTGTGCTTGAAGTGAGATGAATGAGGTATGTTTTAACGTGCTCAGAATGGCCCCTTTAAGGCAGAGTGGCTGTGTGAGTGGGGTGGCTTTTGTGTGCTCGCTCTTTCTACGGGATAACTCTCCAAGGGTTGCCTTTGTCAGTGCGCACCCAGATTTTTATTTCACAGACTGGCTTTTTGTAGGCCGCGGCGTGCACTTTGACTTCTGATGTCAAGCCTGTAACGTTGACTTCCCCCGCTTCAGTGATTTATCTATACTTCTGGAG
The DNA here is from genome assembly GCA_018292915.2 of Batillaria attramentaria. Taxonomy (NCBI): domain Eukaryota; kingdom Metazoa; phylum Mollusca; class Gastropoda; family Batillariidae; genus Batillaria; species Batillaria attramentaria. Next base: position 127,482 of record JACVVK020000569.1, on the reverse strand, counting down.
ACGTTCATTTGATTTCACTCTGACCAGTGACCCGAAAATAGGTAAATCGGTATGGCATAAATTTTTGCCCTTGTGTGCGTGATTGGATTAAAGCGGCTAATGCTACCATTTTTTTTAATGCTCACAGATCGTTCAGAGCTGTTTGAAGATCTATTTATCACACCACTAAGACACCTGGACAATGACAGCGCGTGTACTTTTGGCGCTGAGCCAACGGAAGTGTACTCGATGACTCAGCGACCACACTTAGCGCTTCAGTAGTCTGACAACAGTCATAGAAGCTGAATGTTTGACCACTCCTGCAAAGTGTTAACAATACTGTAGCGCATTACGAGCTGTACTCATCATCAAGATAGAGTATTTCGAGCCTACGGATATACACTCACGAGCGAAACTGTGCCGAAACACATCGCAGAATCTTTTCTTATGCAGAGATTTTCAGGCTGTACATCATTGATTTTACAAAATGACCCTCTGAATTTGACAGAGAGGGTCAAAGTGACCCTTAGTTTTAGAAGCTGTAAGAACACTGACAGGAGACTGTAAGACTTATACGCTGTAATACAACTGACAAGCCACTGTGTCTTCCGCTTGATCATGGTACCACTGCCAGCTGCATTTGGAATAAAGCTATTAAATTTATTTGATCTGTCTGTCCTGCTCGGCATATACCTGTACCTCTTGCTAGAGGGGAGGAGTTCAGAGCAGGAGTTCAGTGGATACATGTGTGTTATCTGATGAGATAGCCAGCGCTCTTCTTAGGTGTTTCTCTGCCAGTTCGGAACTGGGAGGCTGATGAATAATTATTTAGACACTTTCTGTGATTTGAAGAATTTTGTTCCTGTTTGTGTGAAACAGTGTCACAGACAGGGAGGGTACAAAACAAGTGCAGCAAGATGTGAGCAGAGATTGAAATTGAAATGTTCAGAATGACCCGACAACACACACATATATTTATATAATGCTGCTGACAGGTCTTTTGCCCATTCATAACCTGCTGACTGAAATGAGTTTGCGATGGATGGTGAGGCCTACATAAGTACATAATATACTTGAATTTTTCAACTTGATCAGTCAAGCTCAAAGATTGTTCTGAGTTGGTGTGGTGGTGTCTAACATCATAACACTTAGGCACACTCACGTTCTACCTCCCACAGGATGGCAGTGAGGCAGCAGGAGGCTAAACGCAAAGCAAAAAGCCAGACGTGTTCTGTAGTATTGTGGTCATTCAGTGAGTGAGCAGAACACCTTTGGTTGTTTCATTCTTGTTTACATAGTCAAATGGCAGGGTACTGCACTCAGAGGTCTGCTTTAAAAAAAATGGAGTAGGCACAGTCATTTCGCAACTGTTCCCAAACAGAAGCTGCTTCTTCTGTGAAGCCCAGTAATGTCGGAATAGGCATGTTTGGCGGAAACTGCATTTAGTACATGTGCACACATGTACAATAGCATGGTATGCGCTATATATGTCAAGAATGGTTCTCCTCACTGCCGGTTGGTTCAGTCTGTCGGATTGAATCTGAGTCATCAAACACAGCCTAACTGCCTGCGTGCGACTCGGGGCGGTTCCATAAAGATGTTGACTCTGACACTTGACACTATGCTGAAATGACATGTGCGGCCTCTTCAGCAGTTATGATGAGTTATCTTGTCGTCATACCAAGTACTGCCATTCTGGCTGGAAAGTGCAGGTATGAGAGCGTTACCCGCTGTAATTTAGTCCGCTGAACTGGGTCGTGTCACCATTTAAAGTCTGCGCTTTTGGAGAGAGAAAAAAAAATGACTGAGGAAGTTCAAACAGAGATATGTGTGATGTGTGCTTCTGAAAGAGTTCGATGTTTGGAGTTACAACATTAGAGGTCTGTACTTGTCTGGGTCAGAAGAGGGTCAGAGCGAGCCTAGCACTGTGTAGGCACATAGGCTTGTTCTATTCATAGCGCGAGTGTTGGCACCTGCAAAGCAAGGAAAGTGGGCCAGGTTTTCGAACACCTGATTTCTTCAGTGCTAGAGGTTAAAAGTTACAAAACAGTCACAATGTCCAAAAGACCATCACTTCATTTGCAAATTATACATGTATGCATAGAGGGAGAGCTGAGGAAGTGTGGGGGCAGTACATGTAACCCGGACATGTGTAAACTAGAACCTTAGTCCGATCTTAGCACCAGCCAAGACCATTATCATGCCACGATCTTTGTTGCCAGGATAATAATGATGCAATGCACAAAATGGATCCTGTTTGACATCAGTACAAGAGACTAAGTTTTAAGGCATCTGTTGATACTCACCCACTTGACATTAAAATGGAACATGAATGGAAATCCATTCAGAGATGTGAGTGAAATTTTGGAAGAAGAAAAAAATGTAATTGCCTTGCAGTTGAACCTTGAGGTATAAGTGCACAGTTCTGTAAAGAGACCCACTGACCAACCCACCAGACTACAGTCAGCAATGGGTAATCAAGAGGAGAGTAGACTAGAGTGATTGCCTAGGGTCATTTTACCTCTTGGGGTAGGGCGGGCCGGCACAATAGGCCGAGTCACTTGATGGTCAGAGACTGGTCAGTCCTGATTGAATCGTATCCTGTTTCATGGGTCAACACCACCCTTGTAGTACTGGTAATCAGTAAGGTCGTTTTAGTGACCGGTGCCCCGGCATTGATTGAGCAACCGCAAATTGGAGTGCGTGCCTTCTGCCTGCATTCTGGACTGGTTCCACGGGGCATAAATAGTAAACACGAAGAGAGCCAAAACGTTGCATGTGCAACGCCTGCTGTTAGGTTTGAATGGTCCGGATATCTGAGAATGATCACTAACCACCAGACGCGCATTAGTCATGCTCAGGCAGTGTAGTTGTCAAGCCTGATTCTTCAAGCAATAATAATAATAATAACAATAATAATAATAAAAATAATGATAAAATTTACATGGGAAAACAGTATATGAACGATCAAGATGCTTCCCTGATAGTGTGTGATGTAGTACAGCAGCAGTGGTCATTGTCACAGGTACATGATCTGCAGTCACGGACATTCAAAACATAAACGTGTGTATCTGCTTCAATGATTATTTTCTGTCAAGACTAACGGAGAAGGACTGATACGCACGGCCGGTTAGGATACTGACCGCAGTTCAGCGTTGTCCCTGCCGTTTTATTTTAGAATAGTAATGCCGGTATTATGACCTGGGATAAGGTACCGTAGGTACATAGTCTCTGTAATACGTGCCGCAGTATGGAATTTCTAGTGCTACACCATCTTCTGCTTCACTGGGCGACTGTATGAGATCTATGGGTGTCTATGGGGCGGCAGTGCAAATGAGCGTGAGCCGGCGCAAGATGCGCCAGTTAGTTATCTCTTGGCGTGTTGTCCTGGCACAGTACCTTTCTAAAGGCCTCACTATGCATCACTAACCGCAGATTCCGGCTTTCACTTGTGCTGGGTGTATCGCGCCGCATCAGCAACTGATAGTACTTTGAGGTGATACATCATGTATACGATCCGAGCCGGCACAGCCACCTCTACCACACTTGCATCGTTACAACCAATGTTCAACTGCGCAGTTGCTGTTTGCTTTTGTGAGCGGAACGATTCCAAACTTGAGGGGGGGGGGGGGGGGCGAAAAAAACACCGCTAAGGAGAATGCATTTTGTTTCGTAGACAAATTACGTACGACGGGGTAACCACCACGAGACGGTTAACGTAATAAACCTTAGTCCACAGCTATTCCCGGGCAACGGGCTTAGAAACTTCTTGCACATTGAACCGTAAGTCACTCGCTTAGACTCGGACTGAGTGATAAAGCCACTGAGCGGCAATACTTCAGGTGCACTTGTTATACATGTATTTGCCATTCACTTCAGCCTGTTGATCTATCGGCCTGTCTTCGCTTCACAAAGGGCTGTGTTTGTTTGCCTGCACCGTGTATGTGTAGTGACAACTATTATTTGAACCTGGAGATGTCGCCGACATACGTCTGCTATCGCTGCCTTGCGCGTGGGTAAAGCCAGACTTCACAGAAGAACCCTATCGATTGAAGTCGCAGTCACACTGACCTGTAGACTGTAATGTGTGACTGTGTAACAGTGATAGTATTTTGTATGTATGTTTAATTCTTGCTTTATGCCCAGCAGTCATGTCAGATATTCTGACGACCAAAGACCTATTCAAAGTCGGGACCAAACCTGTTGCCTTCAGAAGTTCAGTGATTAAGACTGAGCTGCAACTACTACAATGTAACACACCACCACCACCACCGCCACCCCCCCCCCCCCCCCCCCGCCCGCCCCTGCTTTGTTCATTTGGGCCAGTCATCACGGGCTTCTCCCTCTGCTTCGGAAATGAACAACTCAACTTTCGAAACTTGAATACCTAAACTGACCTTCCGCACATCCTGATTGTATGTTAGTACAGTATGTTATGTCCTGCTGAGCCAGAGTGAATGTGTGTGATTCACATGATTGCGAGTGTTTGATTCAGCTCATGGTGTTTAGAACCACGTTGGCGTGATAATGATTGTTGTTTTTCTTGTTGTTAGTAGTAGTAATGGTAGTAAGGCATGAGCGTTTTCAAGTTTTTAATTCCATTTGTCCTATTCCGGCTGGCTGTCGGCTACGTCCTTACCGTATTCATCCTCTTGATCCAGCCGCTGTGTGTGTGTGTGTGTGTGTGTGTCAGTATGTCAGTGTTTCATATTTGTTGGTATGATTGCTGGAGTATGCGCATTGATGAGAATTGGCGCTATGTAAGTACGATTCTTTATTATCACTGCAACAGTGAAAGTGTGAGCTGCCTGACCCTGACAAGTGAACAGTCTATCTGCCCCTCTTAGTCTCGCGCATCTGAATTGCCTCTAAACGCCCCGAGGTATTAGAATGTGCCTGTTTAGTGGTGTGGAAAACAGCTTGTCCGGTCACGGCCCATTAAGCAGCTTCACAGTTGTGACGCCGCACTGTCACATGAATACAAGTCTTTTACACCTGTCTCATGTTTTTGCTGGCTCAGGACTGAAAGCGGATCAATCGGTTTTCACACCAGAAACACAAATGTTGTCGGTTGTGTCAAATTAAGCGAGTAAATTTATTCAATAGGCAAATGGCAAAATACTCAATTTCAGCACTACTTATTTCACTCGCACATGCCCACATGCGCACACACGCGCGCGCACACACAAACACACACACACACACACACACACACACACACACACACACCACTGGTTTGCTTTGAAACCTCAGGCATCTGTTGCTGATTTCATATTATTTATACATGTATTTAATGATTTTTTCTAGCGCTGCAAGAAAAAGTGTTCAGAATGTGAGCTACATGTATCGGTATATATTATTCATTCCATACTGGTATCTTTCAGCTCAGATGAAATTGTGAATCTGTACGCAGAGATCTATGCTGAATGGTGCCAAATACGCAGAAAAACTGCATATTGAATGCATATTGTCTTTGTGCGTTTGATAACGTCTTTGTTCTGTTTGTTTTAGACTGTATACAAGAAGACACAGAGTGCAATAAGGATAAACTGGGATATGAAGCCATCAGCAACCTACACCGACTCCTGGACGATGATCAGAATGGCAACGTCGACCAGTCGGAAAGTGATGAGGTGCGTTTGTCCTCAGAATGATTGAAACCAATTTTATAATCGTTTTACCTTTGATTGTCTCTTTTTGCTGCTAGAAATGATGATAGGTCTGTTTTTGCTGATTGTTAGTCGGCACAGGCAAGTCAGTTGTATCTTTCCGTCTCCGTGGCAATAAGGTGACTGTGTACAAAGTGAATGAGATCTTTCAACTGTCTAGAGAAGCTCCGTGCAAGGGTCACAGGAAACATATATATATATTATATACATGTACAACTGCATGCCAGAATTTTCTGCTAGTGACATCAGTTTTGGTTTATCTTTGAGGGTTTTGTTTAATTTCAATTTAAATTCAAAAATACTTTATTGTCCATTAAATAACTGATATAAAATGATGAATTAGCGTTGGACTCGCATGTCGAAACAAGTAAGAATGAAAAATTAAAACAACATAAAATTTTAAGTAACATTTCATGCACTGCACAACCTTTCTTATCCATCTTTCTAAGAGCTCTCCCACCCCCACCTACTCACCACCCATCCACACAACACACACACACACACGCACGCACGCACGTACGCGCACACACACACACACACACACACACCATCCCACTCTGTGTTGTTACTTTTGAGTTTTTAGATTCACCAACACATATATAATTATATTCACTTTCCTGTTTGCTTACATACCTATAAAAAAAAAAGCTTAGCTCATAGTAAGCTCAGTTCAATGTTTTCTCCATTTTTATTGATCGCCTCAGTGCACCGCTGTGCTAGAATAACATTGCATAGGTAGCTGAGCTGATGAATAATTGAACAAGTGGCATTTAAGCGGTGACATTGTTTACTTGCGTTTTGACAGTTTTTGCGAGACGAGCTGCAGTACACAGACGGATTCGAGCGACACTCCCTGTTTCACAACAACGATAAACTCATCAGCGTGGACGACCTGTGGAGAGCTTGGAAATTTTCCGAAGGTAAGACTTGTAATGATACAACATGAATCGGTGCTACCAGTTCCAGAGTTCAGGTGTGCATGTATGCAGCTCATAAGCTGTGTTGATGTCTAGGCAAGGTTTGATATTGTGCCTGTCGTCACCAAGACAACTGAACTTACCTGTGTGAGCAAATGAAACACACAGTGGAATATTTACTTTAGTCATCTGGAAAAAAGAGCCAATGCGCCTATAAAATCTATGACACTTAGGCCCTTTTTCCCGGTGATGGTAAATTATGTAGATGTGTTGGTGTCAGGAAATTAACCACCTCAAAGCTAAGCTGTGGATGACTTCGATAGAATTGGGGTTCAGCTTCGCAAAGGGCTGAGTATTCTCATGAGGTGATTTTTCACCCCTTCGTGACAAGTGATGGTATTGGGGTAATTGACCTCTGTAACATTATACATAATGAGGTATCTACTCAGACCAGATTATGCGGTACATGTGAGGATCATGAATACACCCACAATAGACCCACTCAAATCTCATGACTATCCATTGTTATTATAAGAGATTAACAGTGAGGGGAGGTGCAGAGAAAATCCATCACATTTGATGGAAACCAAGTCAGTAGAAATGGACTGGTGCAGTTACTTTCGATGAAAAATGATAGTGGGGGCTTTAAATGGTTGCATTTAATGGAAATCAGCTAGGTATATTAATATTTCGGCCAAATTCAAAGTCATTCACTGGCTCTGTTAACATAGCGAGAATTGTTTTTGCGGCAGTTCCTTCTAAGGTGATCGTGAAAAACGTCTGACAATTGTGGTACTGGGAGCCATAATGGAGAATTTTGCTGGAGCCAGTGTTGTTTCGCAAGGCCATCATGGCTGTGGTTTAGTGTCTTTTTCTGATAGCTTATTTGTGGTTGTGGTTAGTATGGCTTTTAAAGGTATTTTTGTGATCTGAAAGCATTTTTCCCTTTTTTCCAGGTGGGGTTTTTTTTTTTTTGGGGGGGGGGGGGGGGGCATTAACATGGCTCTGTCATCAGGTATGAAATAGCGGTGCCACTTTATTTGGCCTTATATTGTGCGATTGATCAGTTTATTTTCAACAGATTACTGTCATCTCTTAACACATTCGTGGCATTTTTCGCTGCCTTTTAGATAAACAAAAATTAAGTTGAAATTAAGGATGTGCTGATGGTGATGTAATTTCTGTCCATTGTCCGTCCTTAGTGTACAACTGGACGGTGGATGATGTCATCGACTGGTTACAGAAGGAGGTGGACCTCCCTCAGTACTCCACCGTGTTCCAGGACAACCACGTCAGTGGGCCACACCTACCTAGGTAATGTTGAACTCCTTTTAGTTAACCCTTTGAGTGCTGCTGCTGATACTGCTTGTCAGAGACTGTCATGAAAGTATGGCATAGGAACACGCTCTGCACATGCATATTACATACATACATGTACGTACACTGTCTACTAGAACTTCAGATATTGGTGGCAACACTCGAGGGGTTAAAGATAGGCACTGGTGATTGATAAAGATAGGCACTGGAAATCAATAAAGCATTTCATCTGAGAACATCTTGATACATACAGATGCGCAGTTCCGTGAATCACTCATGAGCGCACTGTGCCCATGCACCGGCCAAAGTTCGTAGTCACACACCATTAGTGACTTCAAGTTTGATATTATACACAGTGGCTAAATAGAGTTTGTTCCTCATTGCTTGGCAAACAGGGTTTAGTGTTTGATAAGAGCTACTGTTGCTCCTGATCCATTGTTTGCAGACGTGGTCTGGGGGAGAGATGAGGACATGACATAGGGGGAGGAGCTGACAGAGTGATTTATCTTATCATGTGTAATCCAGCATGAGCCGGGTTTCGGATGTGGCCTAATTTTACAGTGATATTGGGCAGGAAGAGAAGAAAAATGTACCTAACATAGAATTTGCTGTTGCTCCCTTGCCTATTTTTCTGAGGGGAAACGCAACAAGCCGTATGTGTGTGTGTGTGTGCGTGTGCGCGCACGCGTAACTTTATGATGTTTCTCTGTGTGTGTGTGTGTGTGTGTGTGTGTGTGTGTGTGTTGGTTTTTTGTTGGGTTTTCTTTCTTTTTTTTTAAATTATGCCAGGGTTTTCTCCCTCATCCTTCCTTTTAGACCAGGAAAGAGTTTTGAGTCACAAAGCAGTAAATAAATACGAGATCGAGCCACGTTGTTAGTGGGATTTTTCCCCTTGCTGCTGGTAACGCCACCTCAGATCCACTATCTCTCTTTAGCAAGCCAGTCCCTTATGTGCTTTTGCATGGCATCCGTGGGTGTATTGATCTGTGCTTTCTTATCAGTGGAAAGAATAAATTCATCTTCATATCTTTAGAAAATACCGCGGGTACTTTGTAATCGTGTTTGCTCATGAGCAGGGCTGATAAGGCTTTTGCTTCAGTCACATCTTGCCATCTCAGCCATTGACGTGGTGCGTCATTACTTTCGTGACATTTGCTGTGTGCGTGTTACACTGTGTGGCAATCTTACCATAGAGCTTAAAAGAGCATTGTCTGTATGAACCATACCTCTGGTTCTCACAGTAAATATTCATGGTGTGTCAGTGATTTAATGTCGCAATTTCCAGCAGCAGCAGCAGTGTGACAAAGAATACTGTAGTTTCATTTGATGTACTCTTTCGCCCGAGTGCTGAAGTTCTGATTCTGAAAAGATGGTTCGATATGAAGGTAGAGTCTGCAGAGAGCGTTTCGATGACAGTGTTCAGGTTGTGATTTAGGTTTCTGACTGAGAGATAATACTCTTTTTCCTTATGTTGAACCGTCTGTGATATCATTACATGACAGGAAAGGAATTTACCCCCACCCCCACCCCCTCCATCCACCCCAACCCCCCCCCCCCCCCACACAGACACACACAGACACACACACACACACACACACACACACACGATCACACAGAGTGTCAATGACTCTTAGTCCTAGCGTTAATGCTGACGTGGCAATCCCCCCCCCCCCCCTCATCTCCCCTGCAGGCCGGTAAGTCCAGCCAGTCTGTTACACAGCACCTCCTGCCTGAGCGTTTGTTACCTGCCAAGCCAGATGTCCTGATGTAATGCCAAACAGTGCAGCCCCTTTTTTGCGCTGATCACTTTACATTATTTAGTATCTAGTCACTAATCGCCACAGGACAAATTAGAAGATGATATGGGTACTTTACAGTGTGTGGTTGTTAGGCATGCAGTCAAACATGTCCATAAAGCAGAACCGTTTTCAAGGAAAAGCATTGTAAACAGGACAAGTTAGAATGTGATACTAGTGCGCTGCAGTGCATGGTTTAGCTGCTCAGTCAAGCATATATCCGCAAATTCAAACAGATAGGAAAAGCTTTCATTGTGCAAATTGTGTGTGTGTGTGTGTGTGTGTGTGTGCGCGCGCACGCGCATATGTGCACACACTCTAGAGTTGTTTTTCTTGTTTCTTTCTTCTGGCTTCATTGTTAACTTCGAGTGCATGCGCATCTTATTTGTGTACGTTTATCTTTTTTTTTTTAAATGTTAAGACTACTTCTTTTGGCCCTAATGAACAGTTTGGAACAGTTACAATCAAAAGAAAACAGTTCACTTCAGAAATACATACACATCTATGGGAATTTGGTTGCAGCAGTCAAGAACAATTATTCAATGCACTTAAGGTAATGAATGCAAATAAATGATAAGAGCAAGCTACACTCTATATTCTGTCGTTACTGAGCTGCTTTCATCTGTTATGCCTTTTGATGGCCTGGTTGCAACTCTTGGTGTGAAATGTAAGAAGCAGCTGGTGAAATGGGATATTGATTTTGCGGGCTGGTGGTTTTATTGGGTAAGGTGAGAACCCGGAGCTTCAAGGATGGCTTTGAATGTCTATGTGCCGCTAAGAAGTTGGCACATGTGTCAGTTAAAGGCCCAGTCATTTTGATTTCTGTGCCCACAGATCGCTCTGATCTGTGTTAGTGCGTGTCTAGCATCACTCCACTTAGACACCTGCGCAGTCGCAGCAAGTCGAACACAAATACACAGGGCCTCAAAATGCCTTTATATATACATGTATATATATATATTTCCTATTAGCCTCAGGCATCATAGTCGCCCCTAAAAATGCTTCAATCTAGAAACAGCTACTACACTGTACCATGAACAGACCATTCCAAGGCACGCACCTGACAGGGGTTTAAAAATAAAATGTGAATGTCTCCTTTCCGCTCAGGCCTCACTGGAGTAATGCACGTCTACTTGCTGTTTAGGCCAGAGAGGCAGTTCACACAAATCCGCTTGCTTCATGTGTATCCGACCTCTGTGCAAAAAGTCCCAGCTCCACTGGCAGCTTGCCTCTTTTTTTCACGGCCTGGCATGCACCTTGACCTACATAACACAAGAATCACGCTTTTTCATGACAACAAACATCAGTACAGACTAGCACACTTGCCAAACAGGGTACCTTAAATAAACACTGCACATGACCCTGGGGAGCCGGGGTGGCCGAAAGGTAGAGCGTTGGACTTCTGATGCTTGGGTCGTGAGTTCGTATCCCGGCTGGGGCCAAATATTGGTGCTGGCTTTTTCATTGTTGCCCCGTCTTTGATATCATCCGTATGTGGTGGAAAAGGACGTTAAACCCCCAAACACCAACCCCACCCACCCACCCGCACATGACCCCACGGTCAATTTGCTAGCACCTCAAATGCTGGCACTGAGCCAGCAGAAGCATACTCAGTGATGCAACTAACACAGTAAGGGAGAGTGTTGTACATACATGTACTAACAGTCCTAGAAGTGTAATGTTCCCCAGCTTTCACAAAGTGTAAACAACATTGTAGCACATTACGACTTCTACTACTCATCAAGATAGGAGTGAGTCAGAGCATATTGCACATACAGGCTCACTTACAGACAAAACCGTTGCAAAACATAAGCAGGCTTAGTAAATTTATATGGAAATAGCGTGTTTAAGGCAGGGCACCTTATGATCAGGGACTCACGAGGTGTCAGAAAAGTGTGTTTTCAACAGCTGCTGTAAGTGTCCCTTCACTGAGCTCGCCAGTAGGCTGTCAGTGTCAATGAGGTCTCTTATCTTTGTTTTCCTTTTGAATGCAAATTGGGCCTCACGTGACAGGCATGAATTCTTTAGATCCTCTGATACTCCTGTAACATGACCGATTAGCAACGACTACAAGAAGGGAATAATTTTGCATATATATATGGGGCGGTGGTCGGTGGTCTAGTGGTTAAGAGACTTGTCACCAGTGTGAGAGGTCAGGGGTTTGAGTCCCACTCGGGGCAAGGAATTTTTCTTCTCATATGTGGCACTGTTCATCAGGCCGATCGTCAGTAGTTCTATCCAGGTACTCCGGCTTCCTCCCCCTCTGCTTTGGAAATCTTCAGCCCACCAAATTTGAAAAACAAATGCAATTGTAAATTCCGAAACTTACATAGCTGGGCTGGCCCTTCGCACCATGTGGTAATGTGTTTATGTCCAGGGTGTGAGAGAATGCATGTGATTCACGTGAGCGTGCGTATTGGGTTCAGTTCACGGCGCTTTGAGCCGATTCATGAAATTGGGTAAAGCACCTATACAATACTTATTAATATTATTATGTCGGAATTTTAATGCACTTGTGTCATCGAAAGCAGCTGAGTAGGTTGATCTGTGAGCTTAGAACAGTTCAGTTTTCTCCCTTTAATCCAGTTTGCTGGTATAGATAATTGGATTAGAGGGAAATATGTGGATGACTTTGAGCACATGCGCGCACACACTGCCGCGTGGTGATGAAATACATGCAGAGCATACGCCAGCTGTTGGATACACCCTACCTGGCACAACCGTGTCACTGACTTTCAGTTCAGTTTGTGTCTCCACCATATGTTGCCCGTGATATGCGATCCTTCATCGACTGATAAGCCTGCTGTTCATTTTCTTTCTTTTTTTTCTGCCCAGGAGGCAAAAAACTCTTATTTTACCAGCTTATCGATTCAAGTGTACAAAATAATGTACAGTCAAGTGACAAATTTGTTTTAACTAGCTGTCCTGCAGAGTCAGTATAAGCTGGGTTCTGTCTGCTGGCCTCAGATATTTCTTGCTGATTCTGCGCTTTTGTGATGTTTACATCTCAGAGCAAATTTAATGTATACATCTCAGAGCAAATTTAATGTCTTACACACATGTGTCACCAAGCTGTAGCAGCAGATGTGTGTCAGAACAAAGAAAGCATCTGCCAGCTCACTATTAAGTTCTTCATTTTTTTTCATTTTCCTCATCCCTCCCCCCTCCTACACACACACCCTCTCCCAGGACCCCCATTCCAAGGTGCCCTGAGCACAGTTATTAAATGTGGGCATTGTGCAGTCATTTATCTACCATCACTTTACAAAGGGGCATACCTGCCTTGAATTGTATCCATCCTAAGGAAACAGGCAAACAGTCCAGCTGAGCACGAATCAGGCTGGGAAGTCTTTGATTTGAATGTGGTGGGCCTGATTTGATTGTGATGGTCCATTTATCCAGTCAGAGGAAACAATTCCTTGGTGCAATGGAACTTTCTCCGTCAAGATGGAAATAGTAATGATCAGGGCCCGTATGTAAAACTCGAGGTTAATTTAACCCACGGCTAAGGGCCTAACACAGACTAGGACAAAAGAAACCCCAAAACAAAATGAAATCAAAAAGGAAGTGAAGAAAGAAAGACAAAAATCCTTCTATAACGGCATAGGCACCTTGCTGGAATGGACCCGCTTCCTGATCTAAATAAAAAAAACAACAGAAAATTTAACCCCAGATCTAGTTTAGTTCGAGGTTAGACTCTAACCCGGGGCTAAACTCCCTAACCCCGACTTTTATGTGCGGGCCGTGCCCAATAGTACTACATGTAATAGTTAATGGTGTGTATTTGTGTCTTAGGCTGGCGACGTCAAGTACCTTCCTGGCAACGGTGCTGGGAGTGAAGAACCCTGTCCACAAGCAGAAACTTTCTCTGAAGGCTATGGACACTGTGCTGTTTGGGGCACCACCCAGTGAGTACAGCCAACGACACCTAGGCCTCTTAGAGGTGTCACATTTGCAGGATTCCAAAGCAAAGGGATGCAATTAGTACTGACTTGTAAGCGTAAGGTTCCTTCCCTTCATATATATGTGTTCCAACCCTGAACACCTGTGTTGGGATTGAGATAATGAAACCTAAGAGATTGCGTGGTAAGTGAGATGGGACACTAAATGCATGAATGGGTTGGAATGAGCAACCATATTTCATTGTGACATCACGTGCAACACAACAAACCCACCAAGAGAATCACTTGACCTCCAGAAACCCACTGTGCCCATGTTTTGGCTTTGCTCTCTGAACTACGCTTTGGCAATTTGTTTTTGTTGCATGACATCACTTCGTCTTAACGCCACTGTTAAAATCATTCTTGATCACCCAGATCAGGAGAAGAACGGGATGTGGTAGTCAAAGGGGTTGATGAATAATAATAAGCACAAGACATTGGATGACTGCTGTGGTCATACTATGCTCAGAATGCCCAGGCAAGCCCTTCATACCTTAATGAAACCTCACATAATTATGTGACCTTCCATGAGAAAACCCGGCTTAAGTGCAAAATTTTCAATGTTTGGTTTTTGGAGCCATCAGAAACAGCCTTGCTCTTTACAGTGGGAAAAAACTCCTTTTAAGACATCATAATTTAAGGGCAGAACTACCTGATTTTGGCAAAATCTCAATATCGACCAGATAGCACCCGCTGACCTTTGTTAGCTAGCTCGGAACAGTGGCGTGCGTCTTGCGCCGGGTTTTCTCGTGGACGGTCACATATACTCACCGGCAATATGTTGAACTGCTCAGCACATAGTGAGAGTGACATAGAATTGTGCACTTTCCAGAGAGGCACAGCTATGTGAAAGACGTGGTGCTGGTGGCGTCTCTGATCTTTGCCATTGGTGGCTGCTGGTTCGCCTACCTACACCATCGCTACTCACAAGAACAGGTGCGCAAGATGATGCTGGACCTCGAGTCGCTGCAGAAGGCTGAGGAGGCTTTACAGGACGTCCAGCGGAAGTGAGTTTCCTGGAAAATACTTTTATAAGGTGTATTGCATGCTAGCCTCATCTTTTTTTTTTTCTTTTTTTTTTTGGTCTTGTTTTTCTTTCTTTCTTTGTTTGGTCTGGCCTTCAAAGCTCACCATTTCTTCTTATTTAGTGTCATCGGACCCCCATGGCTGTGCATTGGGTACTTTGTACACGTCTGTGTTTTTGTCCTTGTGTTTGTTAGGCACTGTTTGTCTGTCCAGTTTTACACCCAGTGGCTATTGTTATCTCCTAGTCCTACAGCGTTGTAAGAACACAGGTCTGGGTAATAGCCCAAATTTGACATTTTCTTGTTCATATGTTTTGATGTCATTTCATATCTTCGTAGTTGCTACTCAGGAGCAAGCTGTTGTGCTGATCTGAGCTGTTTTCATGGTTTACATTGTTTCATTACTTGATAGCCTTGATTTCTGTGTTTTTGTTTGCCACCAGGTGTCATAATTATGTTACTGTTAATACGTGTCCAGCTGTGCATTGTAACTCATTGATGTTATTGTTGTCCATGCCAGTGGGTTTTGGGTTTTTAAAAAAAAAAATATTTAAGCACATGCATCTAGTGAATAAATGTTACACGTAACTCAATCTGTTTCAGGCTTGTTGATGCTGAGAGCAGACAGATCTCTACCGATGATTTTGCGGATGGTAGTATGCACAAGGTAATTTAAGCCTTCCACATTGTTGAGGTCCCGTGTTGTTAAGTGAAATTAAGTAAGTACAAATGCAAATCTATTTCAGAACTTCTCTCTAGATAGTTGAGTAAGGTTTGTAATAAGTAACGGTGCTGTCTTGTTTTCCCACAATCGAAATAATGCATGCTGTAGGTTTTGGACGGAACCACATGTCAGTGCATTACGTACCCACAGTTCAAATGCTTCACTTCCCATGTTGAATGTAACCTGTGCTCCGTCATTGGTGAGGGAGCCAGGGTGGCCGAATGGTAGAGCGTTGGACTTCCAATGTTCGGGTAGTGAGTTCGAATCCCGTCTGGGGCCAGATATTTGTGCTAGCCTTTTTCTCGTTGCCCCGTCTTTCATATCACCCTTACGTGGTGGAAAAGGACGTTAAACTCCCAAACACCCACCCGCCCTCCTTCATAGGTGAAACACTAGTCGTGCATCAGTTGAGGCACAAGAGACAAGGAAAGGTCGAGGATGGGACCATGGTAAATGGATTGATAGAGGCAAAAATTTGCCACAAGCCAATGTAACACAATGCTCGTAACTAATTACATGGCTGTTTTTCTCTCTAACGGTTTAGCACCTCACCCGTATCATCTGTAATAATTGATCGTTTTGGTCTTTTTGGAAATTTGAAGGGCATGACTTGTCTTCCCAAACTCCATGTAGAATTTTCAAGGATTACAATGTGCAGTTCACAGTATATGTGTTTATTCACCAGCAATATACATGCACCTGTTTATGTCCAGACAAAACCCGGGTATACGTGTATATTCACTAATAATTACCTCTTATGTTCAGACAAAACCTGGGTATACGTGTATATTCACTAGTAATTACCTCTTATGTTCAGACAAACCTGGGTATACGTGTATATTCACTAGTAATTACCTCTTATGTTCAGACAAAACCTGGGTATACGTGTATATTCACTAATAATTACCTCTTATGTTCAGACAAAACCTGGGTATACGTGTATATTCACTAATAATTACCTCTTATGTTCAGACAAAACCTGGGTATACGTTTATATTCACTAATAATTACCTCTTATGTTCAGACAAAACCTGGGTATACGTGTATATTCACTAGTAATTACCTCTTATGTTCAGACAAACCTGGGTATACGTGTATATTCACTAGTAATTACCTCTTATGTTCAGACAAACCTGGGTATACGTGTATATTCACTAGTAATTACCTCTTATGTTCAGACAAACCTGGGTATACGTGTATATTCACTAATAATTACCTCTTATGTTCAGACAAACCTGGGTATGCGTGTATATTCACTAGTAATTACCTCTTATGTTCAGACAAACCTGGGTATACGTGTATATTCACTAATAATTACCTCTTATGTTCAGACAAAACCTGGGTATACGTGTATATTCACTAATAATTACCTCTTATGTTCAGACAAAACCTGGGTATACGTGTATATTCACTAATAATTACCTCTTATGTCCAGACAAAACCTGGGTATACGTGTATATTCACTAATAATTACCTCTTATGTTCAGACAAAACCTGGGTATACGTGTATATTCACTAATAATTACCTCTTATGTTCAGACAAAACCTGGGTATACGTGTATATTCACTAATAATTACCTCTTATGTTCAGACAAACCTGGGTATACGTGTATATTCACTAATAATTACCTCTTATGTTCAGACAAACCTGGGCGATGAGAGATGGGGGGAGCCCACGCGACAAATCAAAGAGGAGCTGGCAGCGACACGTCTTGCCCTGCAGCATGCAGAAAACCAGCTGGAGAGCCAGTGCCAGTGGGTGGCCCCTGGGGAGCTTCAGGCCTGGTTACAACTCACACATGAGCTGGAGCAGGTCCATTACAATGCCAAGCGCCAGGCTGCAGAAAGACAGTTCCAGGCTGCGAAGGAGTCGGTAGGTTTTTCTCTGAGAATAAAAATCGGTCCCTCCAATTTTCGTGGGTTTTTTTGTGTTGTTTTGTTTTTAAGGAAATTTTTATTTGGGGGCAAAAATGGTAATAAAATTGTGGTGTAATCTTACAAAGGGTAATCAAATTGTGGTGTTATCTTACAGGAAACACTGTCCAAGTACCCCCACTCTGTTGTTTTCCTGATTTTTTCACATCACCCCTCCGGAAGGTCTGATAAGTATTGTGACTTGTGGCAGATGGTCAAAATAGAATTTTACATAGATGCCAGCCGTCCGTATTGTTTCGCATTTTATATGGTCTCTGGAATCAAATATGATGATATGTACGATATTTCCCCCAAACTATGATTTTGTTGTTGAAGGGGCATACCCTTCACCTTATCACAGCATCCTGTGCCATATTACATAATGTGCCTAGATGTTTAGGTGACCCTCAGTGAACCGTGACTGCAGATCACCACATGACTTTAACCTTCATCTCATGAACCGCTTTCATTGATCATAATTTCTGAGTTTTGACAAACGCAGTTGGGCTGTCCGCTGAAGAGGGGATTTAGTTTTATTTAACCTGTACTTGAAGAGGCCCAGGGTGTTTGCCAAAGGTTGGGTAGATTTTCAGAATTTCTGCAGTTTCTTTTTCCCGTGGTTTCAGGTAGGCAGAACATGGTAAGGCATTGGGATGATCTAGTAGTTGGGTGTGTAACACAATACTGTAAAGGAAAACGAATGCTTCATACATGTGGACACTTCATATTTTTTTTGCATGAGCGAATGAAGACCTCATTTGTTTGTGCTGTGTGTGTCTAAACTGAGATCTGAACAAGTCTTGTAGCTATTTTAATTGAATCTAGTTTTAAAAAGCAATATCTCTGGTAGTATTCTCATTATGTACATACGGAAGTTTTGTTACTATTTCTTTTCTTTTTTTCTTTTTTTTTATAAATATTACAATACTTGTAGTTGCGTGAATTTCCTGCACTGTGTTTGTCATCTGTAGTGAACTAGTTGCAGGAAGAATGCTAGTTTTGACGTGCAGTTACCGGTACAGTGTGTCTGTATATATTTCGACTTGTGGTCTTAAAACACCTCCCCATACAATCATCCACTTTGTTATATCCCCTCCAGCCGTTCCCTGGTTTTAATCAACTTGAAACTGAAAAGGCCTTTGATTTTATTGGCCGATTATATATCTACCTATGTAACCATAAGTGACTTTCTTGCCTATGACATATTAGTCACATATCTCCAATTGTTTCCCGGGATGAACAAAAAAAAGGACTTTGACTGGAATACCAGTAATCCGTGTATAATTATTTGAACTGCATATATACTAGTATCATCTGATGTTCAGTAAAATTTATTCTGATGTAAAATGCTGATAATATCAACAATGCCTTTATAGATGCAATAATTTCTTCCAATGCTTACTTACATTGGCTACTTTTTCCCGGTACGTACATCATTGAAATGCATGTAAATGCAAATAAATCTGTCTATGGTATACTGCTTTGTGTTACTATAATATGATACTTTTCTCATTTTTGACTCTCATCGCTTTTCTTCCTAGGTCATCTTCTGCTGTTTTTCACCTCAGTGTGGCTTGCGTAATGGTGGCTGTTTTAACATCAGTATGCGTTGTACATTATGAGTCTTTTGTTTGTGTTCTGTGGATTTATTTGCTCAGAATAACCCTTCACTAGCAGCAGCATCGTACTCTGTTGTGTTGTTGTATGAAATAAAGATTGGCATGTGTACGTTTAGCTCTGGTTTGTGTAGAGGAAAGCCACACCAGTGACCGCTTTGTCATGTTTGTATTTCCAGTGTGATAAGATAAAGAGGCGCAACAAAGCATTCTTCGGTTCTCTCCGCATGGCCCACAGCAACTCAATCGATGAGATTGACCAGAGAATACTTGATGCAAGGTAAACGTTGTGGAAATTGTCCACTAAAATGCCCACAGTCCAACATTTTTAGGCTTCGCAACAGCTCTCCTAGTCAGCTGTGCGACAAGACTGTTGATGATGTGCACACCAGCTTCTGTTTGTTTGCTCATTGTCAGCCTGTGTGAGGCAGTATGTGTATTTGTCTAAGTTGCACAATCCTAGCTCCAAAACAACTGTAAAGACTTGTAGACCTAGAAATGTTGGGGGGGGGGGGGGGGGGTTCAAAATAGAGAAGGGGCGAAACTGCATTCGCAGTCTTTGTACTAGTTAGCTTCAACGATGTGCTCAAACATACCAGAAAATATGGGGGGGGGGGGGGGGGGGGAGCAGTGCCATCATGTTTTGGCAGATGTTTTATTTCTGGCTTCTACCACACAAGACCAACACTGAGAAAATAGAGCCACACAAAGGTGACGGTATGATACGGTAGGGTAGGCTGTTCCCCATACATGAGCCTCATGCGAGATGCTGAAAACGCCGCAGGGGTGGAGGATGAAGCAGTGAAAGCCTGCTGGTACTAAGCAGTACTTTATGTGCAAGCCTCCACCCTACTCTTCTTGAGTAAACTGGTTTGCTGCACTGAAATCTGCTGCCCTTACGATAAGTGTAGCGATGCCTGTGGTGACTGATGAGTAAAGGTTTCGCTGTGTTGACCATGCAGAATGGCGCTGGAGGAGGTGAAACAGGACCTGCAGGAGAGGCTGCACCGGTGGCACACCATTGAGCGTCTGTGTGGCTTCCCCATCATCTCCAACCCCGGCCTTGCCACGCTGCACCAGGTGCTTCTGGGGACCAGCCCAGGTAACGGCATACTCTCTTTAGCACTGACTTTCTTTACACACTTCGTACCATGCAAGTTTTGCAGAAACACATTCCCCAGCTCAACGGTCTGCAGAATTTGTCTTCTCGCCAGCCTTAAAACATGGATTTTTTCAGATCTTTCCCAATGGTGCAAATAGGCATAGTGTTCCCTTTGCAATGCTCTGTTATCAGTCGTAAATAGGGCCTGAATACAGTTGTAAAGAGGAAAAATTAAACGTACTATGATTTTTATTTTTTTTACCTATGTTGGTAAAGATTTTCTTTTGTAGCATGGTTGGATTTGTTGAAAGGACTTGGGGAATTTCCGTATTTTGAAAGTCATCAAACCAAAATCACATGAACTTATTGAATTTCAGTAGAGGGTACTGCATAGTATATTTTTTGCATCTCAGTTATTACACATGACATGCAATGATACATGTACATTCATTTGTTCGTGTTTTCAGGGGGCGCCACTGCAAGGCTTCCTGGAGCAGTCGTGGGTCCTGTTTCTGTGGATGAAGCAGATGAAGATTTGCCTCCTGCAGGTGAATTTCTTTACATATAAAGTCGGCTCCTTCTTCTTCTTTTTTTTTTTTTTTTTTTTTGATCATCTTGTAACAATCATACATGTACTGTACTTCTTGATTATTCACACCCCATTACTGTGTGTTGTATGTATCCCCATTTCCACATCTTGTCATTAACACCTGCATTGAAAACACTCACATTCAAAATCCTTCCTTCAGTTATGCGTCATTCATGGGTTGCTTATACATGTATGTTCTGCTAAGTGCTCTCTCTCTCTCTCTCTCTCTCTCTCTCTCTCTCTCTCTCTCTCTTGGTGTTTGACATTTCTGCATTTAGTTTGCCCAGTTCTCTGGTATGGGTTGATTGACATGCTTTGCTTAGAAGCAACTTTCATGCTGGTTAGCAGACCAATATAAAGATTGTCAGAGACGCTGAATTTCAGAGAAAATTTGACATAGGATTATATTCACGGTTCGTTCTGGCAGAGAACCATTGATAGATCTGCCTGACTTTGTGTAACATTTAAAACAGAGCTGGTTGAAATTTTGTTTGTGTTGTTTTAAATAGAAGAAGAAGGGGAAGAAAAAAAAAACCAAGCCACTTAACTGTTTCATTGGCACAAGCACCACCATTTGAGTTATCACAGCAGGGGTAGATATATGTTCTTAACACGCACATCACGTGAGATCATTGCTTTCTGTTATTGTCTAGTCCCAAATCATTCATTCACCAACACCATACTTCCATCTCACCATTTATTCACTCAGTAAACATTTTGGACTCTTTTGGGCAGAAAACATGGGTTTCTTGTGTTCTTGTTTTGAATTTTTCAAATGTCAATCATTACTCTACCGAGTGCGCTGGCGGAGTGTGGTTGCAGCCCTATGTTCCCCAGGGAATAAAGAGGACTAAACTAAAACTAAACTAATCATTACTCTGGAATGTTCTGACAGTGGGACAAGTAAGCTTCCTTATTAATCCAGCCTGGTTTACCCACAATTTTGTCTTGCAGCGTTTCCGTGCGCATTGCCAAACGGGCTGTCTAGGCCGCGGGCTTTGTCAACAGGTAGAGTCGTGTTGTGTTGCATGGATTTCGTTAGAGTTGCCGATCGTGTGACCAACCCTGTAGGCTAATTGTGGTTGTACTGTACATATCTACACACCTGACATTGGTGTTGTCACTTAAAAATTCAGACTCACAATAGATTTCTCTCTCTCTCTCCCTCTCTCTCTCTCTCTTGAGCATGTATACTAGTTCCCTGACCTGAACAGTGTTTGAACCAGATTCCTCCCTTGTGTTCACCAGTAGAAGTGCAGTCTGTCGTGACAAAATCTCACTGACTTTCAGGGACTGTGGGTTCCTGACGGAAGTTTAAATTAACATCCTAGAGTTACTGGAGACTTTATGTACTGAGGGTAACTGAGCACATAGATTCTTGGCCGTTGGTACATGTATGTGATCTGCACAGTGATACAAATCACAGTTAACATACATTTTTAGTAGACCGTAGATACATGTACTAACTGCCAACAAACCTGTCTATTTTTTAAACCACTGTATTGCGTTCATGAGGTTTTGACAGTTGTACAAGTCAGCACTGACATTGGGGTGATAGGAAATCATATCAGTTGTGCAGGTTCATACCAGAACTGCACACACTCATGGTTTGAGATGATAATGATGAGATTATCATATCAGTTTGAGTAAAGCTGCCCACCATACTATTCTTAGCACGTATGTGATAACCTGGTACTTTTTTTTTTAAACCACACACTAACACTCAAAAGTGCACAGACTTGCAGAGTGAGTTCACTAGCTGTAAGCTGAGACTGAGGCCAGCTTTCACACTTTTTTTTTTAATGTATATTTCTTGTATTAAGGCAGTCTTAATTTGTCCAACATACTTCAGTTTGGGTGTATCGTTCTATCAGTCAAAATTAAAACTAGAATATACAGTGCACACAAGCAGCTGATATATTATTTTTGAGGAGCCCTAATTTGGTTAAGACTCAAAGACGAATTGGTTTTGTGTCACAGTTGACGGTTTCAGACGCGGTATGTATTTTTGGTTAGTGATTCAGTCCAAGACCAAAGCCTGTGTCCTCCGAATCCCCCCCGGTAGTTGGCTACTGCACGGGTACTGCTTGAACCCTTCCTGTCCAGGTTTCTTACCTGCTGATTACTGTTACACTAGCCTCACACAGTCTTCAGCTTTAGTTTTACCTGTTTCAGAGACTTACAAGACCATGTATATCTCTACCTGAGCATTGTACAAACAGCGGCCTAATATTTGTAGTTGTTTGATACCATTTATTCTGTGAGTTGTGCTATTATTATTAATATCCGTTGCATTTCTGCATCAGCACGGAACCTTTTAAGCAACAGTTGTAGCTATCAGAGTTTCGCTGGGATTTTAGTCCTGTCAGAAATGTTTTTATACATACAGTAGTCACTGTTACAGTACAGTACATAGCTGTTAATCCATCCAGGGAAAAAAGTGTTCGTTAACGAGAATAGTAAATTTTCATGTCAATCCAGAAAAGCTTTCTTCTGTGGCCTGGAACGTAGTTAATGCAGATGTGCTTGCATTTGTCACCGTGGTTATCAAAAACTAAGTTGGGGAATGCAATGGAAATATGGAAAGAACAGGCCGTCTTTTTTTCTTCTTCTTCTTCTTCTTTTTTTTTTTTTTTTTTTCTTTTTCATATTTTGTTTGCAGCCACTCAATTTAAAAAAAAAAAATCTGGACCTATACAAGATGTATGCATTTTGCAAAGCCATGGAGACAGCTGTCTGTCATGCCCACAAATTAACATGACCAAGCATGGATTTTTGTTGTTGTTGTTTGTTTAACATGCTCATTTCTGGCAACTAATAACACAAGCTACGTGTATTTGGTGTTTTGATCACTGTTGCCTCTCTCAGAATGAATGCTTGGCAGATTGGGGGTTGTTCCCGTTGTGTTTTTCAGAGGCAGAGTTGGCTCATGGCTTGCCTTACGCTTTGTTTCCCGACACTCTCCACGTAGAGAAAGAGAAAATCAAGAGCTATCGCAGCAGTTTAAGGCGTCAACCACGATTTAGTAAGATCTGCTGGATCCTTGCCTTCAAATATGTAGCAATTATGGTGCTGCGAGAAGCTTGCTTGTACATTTTCAGTTGTTGTCGCTTTGTTGTGTTTTTTTTTTGTTTTTTTTTTTCAATCCCACGGTTGTGAATGGTATACATACATTTTTTTTTTTTTTCTACATTGTACATACTGTTTTAGCCAGGTTGCATGGTTGTAAGATGGGCTTTTATGTCTTGTTTGAACTGGTGAAAAAGGAACACCTCTAATAATGTGTATAGTTTTCTGGGTATTTAGGTGATCAGTCACGTAAAATGAATTAGTCTCAGGAATGGAGACGTGAAAGAATTAGTCTAATATGTATTCCTGGTGTTCCTGTTGTGATAAACCTCATCATTGCGGCAATAGTCATGTAGTAGATACTGAACATGGAAAGAACACCAGCAATATGTGTATTTAACTTCTGGAGAGAAAAACACACACGCATTTAAACAGGCTAATTCCATCTTTGCTAGGCCAACTTGTGTTTTGGAACAGTCTCGCTTGTGAGTGCGCCTGTAAGCTCAGAATACTCTACCTTGATGATTAGTACAGCTCTTAATGCATTACAGATGCTGTCACTGTGCAGGTGTGTTAAGTGATGTTATGATAGATACCACAAAACAGTGTAGAATCAACTGTGAGGATAGAAATTTTAGCTTTAGCCCCTTTAAGCAGCTTGTAGCCATTTCTGCACCTTGGCAAAGGGGTCTTGCAGGAGCGGACATCTACTAGTTCATGTTCATGGCATTGCATGTAGATCTTTCTGCACTTGTGGATTTGGTCAGTACATGTACAGTGTTTCTGCTGTGACAGCCAGCTACAGCTTTTGCAGTTTTCTCTGGCTAAACTGTGCTTCGTCTGTAGATGCAGGGATTGGGTGTTTTTATTGGTGTGTTGCTTTTTTTCCTAAATGCCATTTGTGTTTAGCGTCATCGTCAATGTAATGCACACTGGAAGCAGTGAAAATGTGCGCGCGCACGCACGCATGCACGCGCACACACACACACACACACACACACACACACACACGCGCGCGCGCGGGGAGTGTTAGCGTGATTCTTTGAGTACATTTTGAAGAATATTGTTTTGAAGACTAGAAGCCTCATAATACTCTAATTGATTTTGATGATGAATTCTGTAGTACAGTGTAAGAGGGCTGTACATAATTATATAACAACAGATTTAAATAAGATCAGAAGATGGGTGATGTGATTTTAGAGGAGGAGGAGGGAGGTATAGACGGCCATTTTTATGCAGATTTAGGGACATTGAATATTTGAATTATCACTTATGGGGCTGATGCACCGGTGTTCACCGTTGGTTCAAGTGAAAACCTTGTTCTTGACATAGCTTATGGCCTGTGGTATGACAGCCATTAGTGAGATTTAGTAGGACTTCGTAAGGAGGACTTCGTTGAGCAGCGTAACCTATTTACATGTAAATTAGGCTCACATGGCAGAGGCCGCGTGCTGCGAACGCGCTGCGATTAGCTAATGGTACCCGTAACCTGCCTAATTTACATGCAAGTGGGTTACGCTGCTCAGCGAAGTTCTCTGTACGAAGCCCTACTAAGTCTCACTATTGACAAGCTGGGTACTTCTTTTGTGTGTGTGTATGCTTGCGCGTGTGTGTTTAGTGTTTGTTGTTGATGATGTGTGTGCGTGGGTTTTTTTTTGTGTGTGTGTGCGTGTGTGTGTGTGTGTGCATGCGTGTGTGTGGATATGCATATGTGCAAATAATGAGAGCATGTATGGTCATTTTGTGTGGTGCTGGTAGCAGTCTGGGGCAGTGGTGGTAAATCTGTTGTTTTCCGCTGGTACATGTTTTTGTGGTTTGAGTTTGGAGGTGTTTCTTCTTTTTCTTTATCGGTTTTTCCCTTGGCCTTGTCTTTGATTGCATTTGCCAGTTGTTATACAATATTATCGTTTGTTCCTTTATACATGTACTTTATACTGTTTTGTTGTTGTTGTTGTTGTTTTTGTTTATTAATCTTTTTCCTACCTCTTCTCTCTGCTTTCAATTCAGTGGTCCGGAAATAGTTGTGACTAAAAGTAGAGAGGTTTCAGTTTGATTTAAGAGATAATTGGGGGGGGGGGGGGGGGTTCTGGACCGCTGAATTATGGCGTGTCATGTCAGTCAATCAATTGCTTATTGTTTATCATCACTGCCACAATTATATGGCTAAACTTTGAGAATTGTGTCCCAAGCACATCGCCTTTCCAGTGATGTGTGGTAATTTGTGGGGCTTCAAGTGATATTTGAGTGTCGTTCGTCTGTGTGCATTTCATACCTTCTTTTTTTCTTTTCTTTTTTTGAAGAACCAGTATTTGAATCTTTTAGAACATTTTTGTGCATTATGACAGGGGTAAATTCAAGTCACAATAGACCAAGGATAAATTACGCAGTGCTTAAAACTGTAATGTAGATGCCGTTTTCATAGGTACACTTTATTGCGTTTGGTAGAGTTAATTTTGTTTGTAAGCTTAGTATATATTGTATATCATGCCAAACATTTGCAGCCAAAAGGTCTGTTTCTGTGCCAAACACAAACCAGAGTAAGTTATGTTCCGAATCTGATCTGCATTATTTTCTTCAACTACTCCTATTACATCTTCATCAGCACTGTTTGAGGGTGAATTAGGGTTCTTTCAGTTTGGCGTGGGCATTACACAATCATCCATTTGAGTTTGATGTGTATGACCTGAAGGTGTTTTTGTTGTTGTTGTTTTCCTCTGTTACTCTATACCATTATGGTGAATTTCATTGCAGTTTGCCATCTCATCCAGACTTAGTTTAAGTTTTGGGGTTTGCTGCATGTTCGGCCCACAGTACTACCAGTGCCTACTTCATTTCTGTTCGTTCTTTGGGAAATTTGTCGTATGTGTGCATACACTGGTTGGTTGTGTAGTTCGTGAGTGTTGTTATGGTTGGTGTTGTATAATGTGTGTGCATTTTAGTTTGCTTGAACAGTTGCATGCCTTCACAGGATGCCTGGTCATTTAACCCGAAGAGTATTTTGTTTCATCATAGGAGCATTAGCCTTGTTTGCATTGCACGTATATTGAACGTCATGCTACAACTGACGGTCCACCTGTTCACATTAAAGTGTCTCATTATTAATCCCCATTTGCCACAAACATTTCTATGCTTTTTAAAAGATGTACGTTTTAATGTATTGTTGTTTGTTTGAAATCACTTCTGTCATGTATAATTGCAACATGTGGTAACTTATGAGATCATTTGACTATGTCTTGGGAAGAAAAAAACCTGATAGTAGTTTGTTTGAAATGAAACAGTCTTAACATATTGGATAGCTGCACTGGACTTTTCATTTTGGCAGGTCAGCTGCTGACAGTCTTTGACTGATACTCATAGAACTTTTTTGTGTGCTTGTCTGTGTGTCTGCAGGCTACCCCCCACTGCAAAGCGTCAGCAGCAAAAACTTCCTGCGACAGCGTGCTGGGATGGGCAGTACAGGGTCTCTGTCGCACCTGTCCAGAACCGGCGTGGCACCCAGCGCCTTCCCACCCAGCCACCCCACGCACAACAGTTCTCATGCGACCTTGACCTCCGTCCACAGAGGTAGTCTTGACGACACCAGTCCGACCTCTGGCAGCCTGACGAACCCAGTGACGTTTCACCTGGGTGAACAGTGAGTATTTTCATTTCTCATTCAGTCCCTGATTTCTAAGCCTCGTCCCGTTCATGATGCAGTGTATTCAGACAAGCATTTGCCTTCAGTGACTACCTTAAGATGACCTTTATTGTAAGTGAATTGCATTACACAATATTGCAGTTCAAGTTCAGAAGAATATGCTTTTGTCCATTTTGAACAAGTTCCCAAATATATGTCAGTGTATGTAGTTTGCTCAGCCTGGTAGCCCTCCGTCCACATCAAGGGCTAGCTTTCTGCGAGTGCTACAAAATATTTCAGCCAGTTTAGGACAGTTTTGCATGGTCTACATACTGCAAAACCTCTCTTAGCAAAACCACAGTCTTGATTCAGAACTGTAAGAAATGACCAAAACCACTGCCTGGGCATGTGCATGCTGCTTTATGAATCTCACCTGCCTTTCCCTTTGCCTGACACTGTGACTGGTCCTCTGCAGGCACGGCCATGACCCACGCTCTGCTGTCCTTAACTACATCAACCAGCATCACCCCCAAGCTGCCTCCACCCCCCGCTCCGTCACTGGCACCCCTGGCACAGTCGGCTACGCCGCTAACTCGACGCACGCCACCGGATGCTCTGCCTCTGTTTCCTCGGCCCATTCCGCAGCCCCGAGTGCCTCCGCTGTCTTCTCGCATTCCAAGTCTCTCAATTTCTCTGATTCAGATGATAACTTATCGCAAGCCACAATGGACAGCCTCCCTCGCAGCCAGTCATCGAGCGTGATGCGCGACCGCATTCACGTGAACAATGGCCTTGACCTAGTCAGTCACACGCAGAAAGGTGTAGGTGACGACAGCTCGCTGTCATTAGGAGGCCACAAGAAGCCTTCGAAAAAGAAGAAACTGTTGGGAATTTTCCGCAAGACTCAGAAGCAAAAACCAGTATGATGGCTGCTGCAGTGAAGTTTGATAGTGAAGAAGAGAGTGAGTGGGGGTTCTTGGATGGTGAAGCGGCATTGTGAGGAAATTCTCCTCATCGTTACTGTGCAAACTCGCACATGAACATGAAGGCATGGTCTGTTTATGGATGTCCCTTGACAGTTGTGGTATCCTGCGGTATCCATGAATTGTTTTTGCCTGGTTGTGCGCAGCTGTTGGATCATTGGTCAGATCTCATGGACATTTTGGCAGTCCTGTGTGTGAGTGAGTGTGAGTTTGTGTGTGTGTGCGTGTGCGTGCGTGCATGTCCACACAAATGATTTTTGTGGTACAGAATATGTAAGCATCTGGTACATGTACAACACTTAAAAATCATCTGCCTTGAGCAGCATTTTGCATTAACTCAGAATACACATAACCAAATAAACACAATTAGTCCTAGTCACCACTATGACACATTGATTTCCATATCTTTATCTCTACTGGCACTGTAAGGGACAGGCATACAGGTTGCGCCCCACGTGGGGAGCGCTTCAGCATTTTCATAGCACCGCCTTCCTTTACATACAACATGCAGCGTTTAAGAGAGGGCATTGTGCTTTGCATTTGCCTGTTGCAACAGCTTTTTCAAGGTGTGTACACATTTTACCGCACACCATACATGTATTTCGAGCTGATGTAAGTATCAGAGGTTGGGTTATCTGGAACACACAGCACTGTGCACTATTGTCCTGTACCTTTCTGCTTGCTTTGAATAAACGTGGTGAAAATTTATCAAAAGGATTTAGCTAATTTTTAGTCGTAAAGATTTACATTTGGGCTTTTAATTTGTATGAAATGATCTTTTATTGTTGGACTAATCATTAGTTGGACATTTTCTGGTGAGCGTTGCTGTTCTGACAATTTAAACAGCATGAGACATACACACTCCAGATGTTTTACAGTTGGGTACTATGCTGCAACAGTATCAGTTTTAACCGCTGTACATATTATGTTTACCACTGTGTAGTTTGGTATTTGTTGAGTAAAGGTTCTGTTGCATTGGCATAATAGTGTTGTTGTTCAAGATGTTGCGTTCAGTATGCTTACCTTTGGAATATCTCAAACCTTTCTATTGTTTCCAGTAAGTCTGATCATATGTAATGTTTTTCATCACACTTCAGAGATGGCAGGCTTAGAAATCTTGGTCACCATATTTCTTTCAGTCTCTCTTTTAATACAGTGTCTTTAAAACAAGTAATAACGATAATACAAACTCTGACACTGCTCATACTTGACAATAGCACAGTAGCTAACTGTCAAGGTTATGTGCTTGAAGTTTCAGCACTAGTACATGGCACATGCACTATAAAACTCAGATTGCTTTTGGTTTCTGTTCAGTTACTTAGCCACTAGCAGAACGACAAGGAACATATCTTCAAGCTCTCTCATGTGCAGTACAGGAGTGTGGAAGGTGTTACAGCGATGTTGCATTGTCAGTGTTTAGCAGACAATTGGAGTGAAACCAGATTGTGTGTGTGTGTGTGTGCAGCAAGACTCGCAAAACAATAAATGTGATCCTGACAAATTTGATTGTAAGCTGTCATGGAGTTTTTGAAATCACACTATGCAGAGATTGATACATGAATGTGGGATCTTTTAGAAAAGAAAACAAATCTTTGCATTTCAGTCATAAGAATTCTATCTTCACCAGGAGTGAAAGTTCTCTGGTGTTGTATTAGTGTACATGGTACAATCTTTTGCACAATACTTCGGCATTGAGACAAGTTATGCCCTTTCTACACCATTTTGTGCAAATTAGAGTTTTTATCTCCTACAACTCGGCCATGTCATGCATACTAAATCTCATGTACAACAATGTTGTGCAATCTGCTGTTGGTTGGTTAATTTATTTTCTTTTTTCTTTTTTTGTGTGTCTCTTGTATTTTACCATTCCCGCTTCTCTTTCACATGTACCTGTTTTTAGAAACCTTCCCTTGACTATTTTTACACTGTCGTGTTAAAATCTTTCTAAAAAAAAATTAAAACACCGTTTTTGCATTACTTTTCTCCGTTCACATAAATGTTGTTTGCCTCGTTAACATTACTCTTGGCTTTGATTGATCTGCTGTATATTCATTCCTTTCCACACCACGTTTGTTTTGTTTGATGTTTTACTGACGTCCTTTTGCACTACAAATTCGTATTTACTGATAGATTTGACCTGTAGTGTTTTCCGGGTTTTCCCTAGCGTGTCGGGCAGGGTTGGGGGAAGCCGGTGGCTGAGCAGGTCTCTGATCAGGTCCAAGTTTTACTGTCGTTCAGTACACCGGCCCAAGTGCCATTGATATGACAAGCACACAGGAATTTTTAACTTGTGATGGTAGAGTAGTCCTGTGTGCATGTTGTGGAGTCGATTCCAATAATTTGAAAGGTGTACAACTCTTGTCTGTAGTGCCCCCCGACTTCAACAGCTCCCACATGGTGGACTAAAAATAAGAAACTTCTTCGACACTCGCCTGCCCCTTGTCCTTTCACACGGTTGTCACTTCAGCCGTTTTCCATCTGTTTTACTTTACCTGTCAATTTTTTTTTGAACTTCTTTGTCTGCAGTGAGAAACCCAAAGCCAAAGGCTGATGTCTGCAAACCATCTGCATTTCTTCTGAGAATGGCATCAGCTTTGATGTTACCATGTGATGCAGTTGAACACGTTTTTACACTAGTTTCTGGGTCTCCTTTGCTGTACCACTGGCTAATGCAGTCTCTAATTTGCTCGATAGACAATGCGTGTTTGGCATACATGTACATATGTGTATGCACTCACAATACGGCATACATGTACATAATGTGTATGCACTCACAATACCCATGCCACAACACGAGATAGTCAAAACGAGGCTTCATTTTTGAAAGGCAACTAACAAAAAGCAATTAATAAAACGTGGTTACTTGCGTGCACACGTCAGCATGGCATCTACCTGGTGATGGTATACTAGCCCACGCAGATGAAGAACAAGGGGCAGGTGATGTGCAGTTCTTGGTGCATATAATGGACTGTGCATTTTATCACTTCACCCTGTCCTACCTTTGTTGTGTGACTGGTGTTCATATTCACCTAAGAGTGCTAGCATTTTTGGAAGAAAGGGTACAAGTATTTGCATCATAAGATCTCCTTCAAGCTTCTACATGGACATCATATGACAATCTTTCGGCTACATTTGGTTACATGTAATTGTATAGGTGAAGAGGGTGTGGGGGGAGCACATTTTCCATTCATTTTCTGTCTCACTTTGACAGGAAGACCACACACACACACACATGTACATACAAATCAAAACAACAATTAGAAATAACGAAAATCACTGCCTTGTAAGTTCTGCTGTCTGAATGCGATCGTCCAATCATCTCGTGAACAGAACCACCCATGAAGGTTTGGTAGGCTGAAGAAGTTAACCACTTATATCTGCCTGTGTTTTCTGTAGATAACATATTGATACGTTACGGTGTATGATAAAAAAGTGAATGTGTGGGCTGCTGATGGCTGGGCATAATTGTGTTGATTCACGTAAATGAGAAGGAAGGCTGGACACTATGATGTGCCAGTCTGCAAAAAGATAGGAATATGTGTCACGTATGTCGGCAAGATGAGTTGTGGAAGAAAGTTGTGTGGTGTGGTGTGCAGTCTGTGAAGTTGATGAAGTTTCTTCCATACAGTGGCTCGTGCAACTGTTCTTACGAAAGAAAACATTATTTTCTGAAGGTTTTAGCATTTGTTTTATGTGTACAGATCGTTTCTCAACTGCCACAGTCTTTCATTACGTGTGGACAGAGCTTGTGGAGCAGTATCAACAGAATTGTATTGAATTCAGCTGTTTAAAAACAACAACAACAACAACAAAAAAAACCAACAACACATGAAGAAGCCAGCACTTGCAACACAGGCTGTTTTGTATGAATACAAAGTACTTAGAGATCATACTCATCGCTTTTGTGTTGACTGTGGTAACTCTACAGGTGCTTTTTCATGTATTTCCTTTCCAAGATGTAGCATACTGCCTGTCGGTTAACTTCATTCTTACCGATAACGATCATGTGGGACTGTGCAGGTATATACACCATGCACACAAGTGCATTTAGTGTTAAGCAATCCAAGGCCAAGAGCTGCAAATGATAGGTTCTAAACATTCACTGCCAAACCTCTTTCTTTTTGAACTGACAAACAGAAGAAGTTTTTATTTCCTGTTCATTTTTGTATCCCATGTAGATTTCTCATCTCAGGAGGCTGAAAATTATTTTATGTTTTAACCATCTTCTATGGTCTTACATCATAGGGTTAGACAAATAACCACGATGGTCCTTGGCTTCCTAAATATCAGAGAATGACAGTGTACCATATACTATAAGCTTCCTCGGGTCCCCAAGTCTCAGACGTTTGGAAATCACTTCTCCTTTCTCATATCACAAAAATCGGTGACGTGGTCTGCCATTTCATAGTGATTTTACATTTCCTTCGTTTTCAATAGAACAGTTGAAATATATCAATATTGATTAAGGTCTAGATGTAAATGTGATACTTATTATAAGTTGTTTTGGATGGCAAAATGTGCTGGATTAAATTCATCTGTTATTCATGTGGAAGTAGAGTGTATGCATTCAGTTTTCCTCTTAAGAAAAGAAGAAAAATAAAATGCTTTTCTTTGCACACCGAGTTTGATTTTTTTTGTCCGAAAAAAGTTACAACACAAATCAAAACATAAAGAGCATATTACATGAATATAACTACTTATATATATATATATATATATATTTCTGATTTTCATCAAAGACATATATATCTTTGCTCCTGAGTGCACCTGTACACACTCAATACTGGATCCTGAAGATTAGTACCCATAATGTGATACAGTGTTTTTGGCTCCCTTGTGTAACAATGGGAGTCTATGTATTAACCCTCCGTCGTCTGTCTGTCTGTCTGTGTGTGTGTGTGTGTGTGTGTGTGTGTCCAGAAAACTTTAACGTTGTCATTTTCTCAGAATCTACGAACAGTAGAGGCACCAAACTTGGCATGCTGATAGACTAGCACAAGACCTTTCAAAACATATCATTTTGAATGACCTTGACCCAAGGTCAAGGTCACTAAAGCTCTCTGAAAATTTTACATTGGCATTTTCTCGTAATGTACAAATGCCAGAGGTTTTAAACTTTGCATGATGATAGACATTGATAAGAACTTTACAGATATACATGTAGTCAGTGACCTTCTGTCAAGGTCAAGGCCGTACAAGATAGTTTTGTGAAACCTTAACATTGGCATTTTCTCAGAAACAATGAACAGCAGAGGTGCCAAACCTGGCATGCTGATAGACAGTGATAAGACCTATGCACACATACCATCTTAAATGACCTTGACTGAAGGTCAAGGTCATTGAAACAGTGTTCGGAAATTTTACATTTGCATTTTATCAGTATCTAGAAGAATCAGAAGCATCAAACTATGTGCGATGATTGACATTGGCAGCACCTTTACAGACATACCTGTGTTCAGTGACTTTTAGTCAAGGTCAAGGTCATGCAAGCGTTTGTTTTTTTTTTGAAACTTTAACCTTGGCATTTTCTTCAAAACAACAAACAGTAGAGGCACCAAATGAGGCGTGATGATAGACAGCAATGAGACCTACCTTTCTGAATGACCTTGACTGAAGGTCAAGGTCATTAAAGCTGTCTGTTGTGAATTTTAACATTACTGTTTTCGGAGGAACTACAAATGCTAGAGGCATCAAACTTGGCATGATGATAGACATTGATGAGATCTCTTTTGAATGACTTTGACCAAAGGTCAAGGCTGTACAAACTGTTTTGGGGAAAATTGTAATATTGCCAGGAACTCAGAGCGCCAGACACATCACTTAGCATGATACTGGATAGTGATAAGAGCTCTACAAACATACTTTTGTGAATGACCTTGACCTGTGTCACAAGGGAGCCATGGAGGCTTCTGCCTCTCTAGTTTTACATTCAGCTACGATTAGTTTCAATTTCAGTGCAAATTGCGGTTTTAAGACTGATTATTTTGTGCAATTTGCGATTTTTAGACTATTATGGGTTTTTTGTGCATTTTGCATTTTTTATGATTTTAATTTATTGCGGTTTATAGACGAATTTCTGGTGCAAATTGCAGTTTTTAGACGATTTTATTTTCTTGTGGTTTTAGACCAATGCATTTTGTATGCAATTTCCGTTTGTTTTTTTTAATACAATTTCAAATTCCGGTTTTTAGATGAATTTCTTGTGCAAATTGCGTTTTTTAGATTTTATTTTTTGTGGTTTATAAACCCCTTTTTTTGTGTGTGTGTGTGCATTTTGCGGGCAGGTGCGCGCGCACGCACACACACACACACACACACACACACACACACACACACACGGCATTTAGTGTGGGGGGGGGGGGTGCGTTCGCTGCACCATACACGTCAGCATAGATCTATGCCATGGACGCGCGTTTCCTTATGTCAGTCAAAGTTACACTTGCAAAATCGTCGCTGCAGGAGATCAGCAGTGACGTGCGTTTGTAACACTAAGGCTTGCTTATGAACGTGGAAAATTTAGCCCGTTCTACGTTTCCATGAAATAAAAAAAAAAAACTGGCAGGTTTCCGTGTTTCAACGGACCCCCCCTCCCCCCCCCCCCCAAAAAAAAAAAAAAATTCAAAACACAAACGTTTTTCAAAATCAACTCCAGCTTAAGCGCTCGTAGTCCCCGGGTTAAACTTGAGACACCAAACAAAACCGATTGTGCACGTGCACCCATTAGTCTAAGATACAACCGGGGTACAAAGCAAGGCGTCAGTGTACCCTGATGCGTGTACCTGCCTCCCCCCCCCCCTCCTTCACCAATGGACTATTCTGCCTATTTCACATTCACGTTAGATTCAGCTCCAGCTAATAAAGGTCCGAAATCGTGCACAACAAAATCCCCATTAGTGTGTGTATGCTGTGTATATTAACCCCCACCCCTCTCATTGCACGTGCGCCCGCTATTCTACGGTACACCAAGGAGGCAGCAATACACCCTTATGCGTGTACCGTTCCTAACCCCAGCATTTAGGTATCCACAGAGAGACTACATGACTAATGTAGTCTCTCTGGTATCCATAGCACGTACGTAGAGTTTCCACTGAAGCCAAATTCTACACTGCATCCAGTGCGTGATGTTTTAGTCTTATCTAATTATCTCTAGAAACTTGTTTCACCTACTTCCCACTAGTCAGTGTGTCAGTGCATGTATAATCAGTTTTCCCAACAACCTTCTATCTGCAGACTACCGTGCACAGAACCGAAAATGGCGAAATGAACATGTCCAAAACGAAAAAAAAAAAAAAAAAAACCGGCGGAAAGACAACCACTCTTTCATGATTTCTTTTCGTCAGTTACGAACGGAAATTGATCTAATTTTACGGGCACAGCCTGGACTTTACTAGTACAGCCGCACTCGCCTAAACGAAACACGCTTAAGCAAAAAAAAAACTCGGATAACAGAAACCAAAACCAATTCCCCGCCAGACCCCCCTCTTTGTAAGACTATTTCTAATTCGGATAAGCCAAACTCTGTCAAAATAATTGCTAACTCAAACACGGATATCTTTAGGTGGTGGGTTCAGGGTTAAAGATGGGATGACCGAGGGAGGGGCAGGTCGAAAGGTAACCTTGGGAGATTTGCGATAGGCGTGGTTTATGGGCTAGTCGAAAGGATGTGAGCTCGGGCTTAGATTTGTGCGTGCACGATTGTTTCTTTTGTCGTGTGTAGCGGAGGGAGTGTGTAACATGCAGTCTCCCAGTGTGTGTGTGTGTGTGAGAATGCTTGTGTGTGTGTGTGTATGTGTGTGTCACAGTGTGTGTGTGTGTGAGGGGGGCGGGGGTGGGGGATGGAGCGTGCATTGGCTTGTGCGTATAGAAGCGCGCACATGTGTGTGTGTGTGTGTGTGTGTGTGTGCGTGAGGGTGGGGGAGGGGCGGTTGGGGGGTGGAGTGCAGGAACGGAGTGGAGCGTACATTGATTTGTGCGCACAGTAATGCGACCGCATTTGTGTGTGTGTGTGTGTGTGTGTGTGTGTGTTTTCACCATTTAGTTTTATAGTTTGGTTGGTTTTTTTTTTCAATAAAGCCCCACTGAAGAAAGCACTTATAACGTGTCACTGTTTTGATCTTATTCACACACACACACACACACACACACGCGCGCGCACACTGTGACACGCACGCACGCACACACACGGCCACGCACAGCGAGAGAGAGAGAGACTGAGAAAGTTTTGTCTGTGTCACTAGTCTCAGGAATCATTATAAGCTCGACCCGTGTCTCTCTCAGACCGTTGCCATTATACACATTTGCATATACATATAGTATACATTTGCCCATAGAAAAGCAGCATACACATCTACAAACTTTCGCAAAATTATCCATTCGATGTTTCAGTTGAAACGGGAAGCAAAGATATTCTCTTTAAAAAAAAAACAAAAAAAAAACACCACTTTTTACACTGAAACATTGCCAGTGGTTTTACAACTTATCCTGAAAAAAAACTCGGTTAAGCCGAACTGCAGGGTGATTTCTCGGGAAAGGTTTGGCTTATCCGAACTCGGATATGCAGAAACTCGGATAAGCGAAACGATTTTCCATTCCCCGGGCGAGTTCGGCTTAAGCGTGTTTGACTGTATCAGTATCAGTAACTGATTCTTACACACAAAAGTACTGACTGTGCAATTGAACTGAAGAGCCGGAACTGACACTTCAACCAGGGACTTACAGTCCCTGCTTCAACTGAGTTAGTGTGGACACGATCAGGTCAGTGACCTCTCCCTTAGCTCTATGTCCCACCTTCTCCCCCCCCCCCCCCCGGCCTCCACTGACCCCGGCATCACACACACACACACACACACACACTGACACCGCTAGTGACGGCCGGACTCGCGCGCACACAAATCAGTGCTTCAGAGAAGGAAACTGACACACTTTATGGTACTGGCACTGGTGTCTATTATATACTGACGAGAGGAGGAAAATATTTAGCCAAAGTTGGAAATCCGCCAAAAGGTGGACCTGAAAGTACAAAACACTGGTTGTTGTTCATGGAGACCTTTCAAACTGCGCGCTCGTATTCAGGTCAGTGGCTGACCTCGCGAAAGCTCGTCTACCGTCAGTGTCGTATAAATAGACCAAAATGAAACTGGATAAGGTTTACTGCTTGTGTAAACTTTGTTTTGTAATAATGATGCATTTATTATTTGATCCATAGAGGACAAAAAAGGCTTTTGTACCAAGATTTCGTTTTAAAGTACGTGTACCGATTAGGACAGAATTTCACGATGAACAGACTTTGATCTAGTCACGTGAACTTACTTCCCTTGGAAAGAAACCAAAACTTCCGGCAACACACGAAGCAATCGCCCCTCAGCCCCACCCGGGTGCATTTGGTCTGCGGACGAACTAGTGATTTTGTACGACCACAACACAGCGAAAGAAACATGGGTAACAATGGTTCAAGTCAGGGGCAGGTGTTCTCTAAAGACGCAGCGCGACCGTCGCAGCCACAAGAACCACCTTATCCAGGACCACCTGCACAGTACCACTTCGTCGATACACAGGTAGGCCATAGTCACTCCTACTAAATACCTGTTCCGGAGACACCAGCATTAATAGGCAGGTTTAGGTAGAGGATGCTAAACCGACTGAGGTTACGGGGTAGAAGTCAGAATGACTGGAGTTAGTGGTGATCAAGGGTTGAGACTGGGTTTGGTGAAGCAGACATAGATAGGATCCTATCTATGTCTCTGGGTGAAGCTTCTGTTTTGCAACACAAAAAACAAATTCAAATTAACAGCAAATAGAAATGAGCACAGTTAAAATGAGGAATCATAAGCTATTTAGCGATGTTTCATACTGATTGTGCTGGTGGTTGATAAGACCCTATACAGGTGAGTGTACACTAAATTGCAAATTGAATTAACCCACGGATGCGAATTGATAGCTAGGATCCTGGGCTTTTGTCAGTTTCACCATTCCACAGCAAAGGTGAACAGGTGATCCTAGTCTATCGTATGCTGCTTGTCAAAGATGTCATGAAAAGTAGGACTTCGGAACTCGTGCATGCACTCAGCACAGTCAGGTGTTTGATCGTTCCACCACAATAAACAGCGCAATGAGGAAAATGCCAGCACAAATCTTTACAAATCTTTGGCTCCCTGCGAGGATTTGATCTCATGACCCTAGCATTAAAAGCCAGTGTAACTCTGTACCACTGAGTCTGCCTATTCCGGTTCCCCTGTTCCGCGTGGCACCGGTATGTATACATATAACAAATCCGGCAAACAGGGTCCGTGAGCGCCCCGCGACCGGTCATGCGCGACCCGCGCAAGGTCTAAGGCGGCGGGCGACAGGTTGAAATTGGTCATGGGCGACGGGCGGCGATCGGCGACTGACTATAACCCACCCGGTAGGTGGCCGCGACCGGTCACGGACGGCGGGCGACTGGCTATACGCGATCCGCGCAAGGTCATGAGCGGCGTGCTTCGTTCCAAATTTGGTCATGAGCGACGGGCGGCGAACGGCGACTGATTATACCCCACCCAGTAGGTGGCTGCGACCGGTCATGGACGGCGGGCGACTGGCTATACGCGACCCGCGCAAGGTCATGAAAATTCCAAAATTGGTCATAGACGGCCAGCAGGCGATGAGTGGCGACTGGTCACGGGCGGCGCGCCACCGTCCACAAGACTAATCAACACGTTAAAACAAAAACACTGAAAAACCTAGGACAATTTCTTTATTGAAAGTTCAATTCAACAAAATCACGCCAGTTTTACATGGATGATCTGACACTAACGCCCACTGCACTGTAACTTAATGGTGTCAGTCGTCTATTTCATCGTTATGTCCTTGTCTATTATATCTGGCGTCTCCACACGCTAGCCTAACCGATCAACGCCGCCAACTGACTGGCCACCTATTGTTTGTGTCAACACTCCAGCCTCAGGCAGCATTAACATGGGAGGTTACACGCTGTGCACGTTGCGAGGTCACAAGCCATCTACCGTTTGAAGCACAGAAACAGCAGATGGGCGCGTTGACATACATGTATGTTTTTCTTTGCCTAAATCTAAATATCTTGCGATTTAATTGTAGTTTTCTCGTTGCCCCGTCTTTGATATCACCCATACGTTAAACTCGCACCCCCCCCCCCCCCCCCCCCCCCCCCCCCCGACACACCCTTTTAATTGTACGGGTCGCCTATGGTCAGTAACTTATGACCAATTTTTATCAATCGCCAGCCGCTAATGACCAACCGTGAGTCGCCTATGACCAGCCGCCGGTAGTTCATGGCCAGTCACCCATGACCAGTCGCTCATGACCAGTCGCTCACAACACTCACACGTCGCTCATGACCAAATTTGTCCTGTCGCCTGAAGCTAATGACCAACCGTGGGTCGCCTATGACCAGCCGCCGGTAGTTCATGGCCAGTCGCCCATGACCAGTCGCTCATGACCAGTCGCTCACAACACTCACACGTCGCCCATGACCAATTTCGATCTGTCGCCCGCCGCCATTGACCTTGCGCGGGTCGCGCATGACCGGTCGCGGGGCGCTCACGGACCCTGTTTGCCGGATTTGTTACCTCATGTATATGTTGACTAGTCTATGGAGCTGTTTCATGTTGCATGTCACATTGTACACATTGTGCTCTGCTGATAATAATAATAATGAGTATTGTATAAGTGCTTTACTCAGTTTCATGAATTGGCTCAAAGCGCCGCGAACTGAACCCAACACGCACGCTCACATGAATCACACGCATTCTCTCACACACTGGACATAAACACATTACAATCATGTGGTGCAAAGGGTCAGCTCAGCTATTTAAATTTCGGAATTTAGAATTGCATTAATTTTTCAAATTTGGTGGGCTGAACATTTCCAGAGGGGGAGGAAGCCGGAGTACCCGGAAGAGAACCCCCGATGATCGGCCCGAATGAACAGTGCCACATACGAGAAGGAAAAATTCTTTGCCCCGAGTGGGACTCGAACCCTTGACCTCTCGCATTGGTGACAAGTCTCTTAACCACTAGACCACCGACCGCCCCAATGATCAATGACAATAAAAAATACATGTCCTCCAGCAAACAAAGAGTGCACAGTAGAAAAAGCACGACATTGGTTGCCACACATGCTTTGATGACACAGTGTGAAACAGCCCTGTTAGAATGGTAGATAGCGTCACCATTTCTATAAGGTTAAGGACAGGTATCATTTGATTTTGACAAGGAGAGGTTTCATCAGGGGACGAGGGTGAGGGTGGGGCTTTGGTTTCATGGGTTGTTGAGGTTTAACAGGGCTGACGCTAAAATGGCTGAGACACTTAAAAACCCCTCTAACCCAGGGTGCTCTGTTTTTCTCTACAGGTCTTGATATCAACCCAGATGACTTTTAGCTTCAC
Organism: Batillaria attramentaria; assembly: GCA_018292915.2. Taxonomy (NCBI): domain Eukaryota; kingdom Metazoa; phylum Mollusca; class Gastropoda; family Batillariidae; genus Batillaria; species Batillaria attramentaria. Next base: position 86,824 of record JACVVK020000569.1, on the reverse strand, counting down.
CCAGTCACCAATGGTGACGAGCAACATTGACAGCTACTACCCAGTGCTTGCAGCTCAGTATGCTCAGGGATTCAGATTGCTGTCTTTTTACCGCATTCCAGGACAAGTACAGCAGCAGGGTTTCTTTAACCCATCAGTGGCTGCAGGTTTCCAGGTGTGTATTTTCTTTTCATGTATTTTTTTTCCTGTCAAGTTTTGTTGTTGTTGGAATTTGCTGTTTTATCATTTGCGGCAGTGGTGGTGGTCATGGTGTTGCTGTTTGTTAAATTACATGTATTGAATTCTGAAATTGTATCAGCCAACACTGGGATGCGGCCATGCAATTTAAAGAGCATTTAGTGTCATGCTAATGGCCCAGGGCTGATTTCCTAGAGTGTGTGTGTGTGGGGGGGGGGGGGGGGGATCCATTTAGACTTGTTAGTTAGTGATGCCTGTATCAGCAGCATGTAAATTTTAAAACATGGAAATGTCAAGCATGCAAGTTAAACAAGATAAGCCTGCATTTTGGAGGGCTGTGGAATTGAAAGGAAATACATGTATACACCACTGTTGTCTAATGTCTTATGTAGTAAAAAGAAAGAAAAATGGATGGGATAAATATGGCACCTATATACATGCACACACATTCCTAATGTGTGTATAGGGTGGAGGGTGGGTGTGGGGGCAGCAATTCCCTCACTTGGGAATGGGCCTAATGAGATACAGAATACAGAATACTTTATTGATCCCATATTTGGGAAATTGCAGTTCTGGCCCGCATACTAATAAGACACAAATGATAAACATTTTGATAAAAGAGACTACAAAAATACATGTACCATAGCCAAAGGAAGAGCACAGCTAGTGGAACTGGAAGGTTTTAAACCATAATTTGTTTTCAACACTTTAAGAAGTTCATGAAATGTCTACTTTCTTCCCTCAGGGTATTTTCTGCAGGTACCCGGGTGTACCCCCACGAGAAAACTGGCAGCTGCGCATTGAGAAATCTGTGATCCAGGCACAGCGCATGTTCACGGGCATCATCACATTCCAGCAGGGTATGGTGTCCGATACAACCCACATCCTAGACAGTATCGCTCGCAACACACAAGACGGGGGCCGCCTTATCTGTATTGAGATGACCGGGCAGCAGGCTCGACAGTCCATGGGGATGGCGATGCATGGTGTCACGCCAGGTATGATGATTCAAGTGTTGAACTCACGACCTAAGCATTAAAAGTCCAACGCTGTACCATTCGGCTATCCAGGCTCCCCGCCCTAATAGCGATGTAATGTGTATGTACATGTTCTGCTAATGTAAGCAGGGTCCATACAGGTCATGGAATCCTGGAAAAGTCATGGAATTTGGAAATAGCTTTTCCAGGCCTGGAAAGTCATGAAATTATCTCAAGAGTCATGAAAAGTCATGGAATTTTGGAACTTTATGGAAGCCATTTTGAGCCCAACAGTGAAACGGTCAGCTTGGCGATTACTCACTGGACTGATTGCCAAAAATACCAACAAACTGCCTTCCCATAAGGCTAATGGCTAACTCTGAACATTGGTCTTGCTGACTGCGATAACTAGGATAAGCTCATAATTTCTACCCTCGCGTGTGTCAGTGTGAAAGAGGGCGAGGAAGGTGTCATGGAAAACAGGAGAGTTGGCCTCGAAAAGTCATGGAAAAGTCATGAATTTTTGAGACTGTGAACCTGTATGGACCCTGTGTAAGGCGCCCAGAGTTCCAGCAGGTCGTCGGGCGCCAGACAAATCCTCTCATAACATGTATCATTATTATTGACAACAGTATACAGGTTCACGTGGACAGCTGTTCTGAAACAAAGGTTTTCCTTTTTGTGAAGCCTCATAATTTTATACAGCCTTCACAAAAAGTTAAGGATCACTTGCAAATATGATTCAACTTTTGTTGTGGTGGCATGCTGGTGTAGTGCTGAACATCGCTGAAACGGCGGCTTATGTAGGCAAACAAATGAGCACAGTTCATAACCAGGGATGCATTCTTTGACCTGCATCTCATTTTTTGCCGTGCAGAAAGCCCCAGGTATCGCTCACTGAACACTGAAACTCGGTCTAGTTTTGCCGAAATTGCAGATTTTCAAACGCGCCAAGCATGCTGTGTGACGCGCACGTGCCATCCACACAGTTGTCGCCATGTTCACTAATTACCCCTTAACCTTGCTACCGAATTTTACGGGAAAAATATTATTCGTTTATTTTTTTCTGATTTATTGAAACTGTCACCCATTATGTTGACTGGTCCTTAACATTTTGTGAAGACTGTATGAGACATCTTTTACTCCTTAAGAGCCTGAGGCCGACCAACCCCCTGCCAAGACAAGACTTGATAAAAAGAACAAATCACTGTACAATAGGAACCACTTCAATCCACTATTACGCAAGGCGTAGGCATTCCCCGCTAGTCCCAAGATTGCATAATAGTGGCTTGAGGTGGCTTCTTGTGATCTGAAAATTTCAAGTCAATTTTCGATTTTCCGTGGGCTTTTAAGAGTTACATTTATTAGTATATTTATTGTTTTGTTCTCTTTTCAGTCATGGGCGTAGATGTTTTCTTCGAGGTGCCAAACACGCCTATGCCAGAAAAGTATGTGTACAATGTTGTGTCTGTCCCCATCACTGTGACGTATTCGATGGGCTTCAGACCTGTGCCCATCGTGCAGTGCGACTGGCTGGGAGTACTCGCACATCACCTGAACCAGGGATGGCGTCTCATTGAAATCTTCATGGATATGACGACACACACACAGGTGAGCATGTTACAGTATGGTACCACTAACAGTTCTGTTGTTGTTGTTGTTGTTTCCCCAGCTCTTTATCAGAACCAGTGGTGTTTCTCCCAGTTCAGGATGGAATTCAGTGAGAAGCTTAGTCAATTTTTTTATTATTACAGATGAGGATAATTAATAGTGTGATGCTGATATGGAGGTTCTTGTGATTTGGACTGCGTGACACGGCCGCAATGCACTCTTGAGCAGATCTCTTTACCTTTTGTGGTGCACAGCAGTGTTGAGTTTTGTGGGTTTAACACTCGCAGTCACAGGTGAATTTTGACTATGTAAGGTGTGAAAGAGGCTTGGGCGCTTCCTTATTAGTCTGATGAGCACAAGCATCCCAACCCCTTTAAAGAAGTTTATAGATAAAAACGTGTGGAAGAAGAAAGCACACGTTTTACTTTTGGATGATGTCGCTGTTTGTGCAGGAGTTGTAAAGATAACAATGGTTTGTCTTTTGTTTGCTCCAGATGCAAGGCTTCTCATCTGCACAGACCCTCAGTGCACAGTGGTATTTTGAGAAACCTGCGTCACGCGTGAACGACCCAACACCCGTTTACCAAGGCACGATGGTGGAGCACCTCATCAAGGTCAAGGCTGGAATGACGGGAACGCGGACTGCAGCAAACTGGGAGCCCGTGATACAAGACATGGGAAACCGTGGCTGGGAGCTGGCTTGCATCCTGGAGACCCCAGAGACACACATGGCTGGATTGGCCAGTATCACCATGAAGTGCCTGCTGTTCTTTCAGCGTCCCCTCATGCCACAGTCCGCAGGGGCGATGGCTGGACCCACCCCGCCGTCCTATGACTCTGCAGTGGGTGGCGCGCCCCATGGAGGCCCACCACCAGCAGGATTCAATGTCCCGCCGCCTCCTGAGAAAATGGGTTACTAAGGTGTGATATGATGGTTGTGGGTATGTAAGACAATGGTGTGACAGAGATACAATGACAGGTCAGTGTTGGGGATTTGTGGTTTGGCAGCCATTATATTCAGAAGCATCCAGAAGAAACTCTTATGACACAAACTGCAGTGTTCAAACTCTGCAGTAAGCACAACAGACTGAATAAACACCTGTACCACGAACTGAAGCTGACTGCAACACACCTCTGCCAGTGAGGCTATGCCGAGTAGACCGGAAAACACATCATCCAGGACTGCCAGTTACGGGTGACGACATGGTCATCAGAAACACCACTACACACAATACGGTAAGGTTCTCGGCAGGAACTGGAGAAAACAGCAGTAGTCGTAACCAGAACTGGACCTCCACAGTGACATGACAATCGAGAGCAACAACAACTTCATGCAAGTGAGATCAAAGTAAATCTGGTAACTCAGAGGTACCATGATAAGGCTGATGTCACATGGGCATTTTTTAAGTACAAACCATCTATCATCTGACCAATTCATGTTTTTTGACCAGCCTTGTCTCAGGGTGTGTTCACGTTACAGAGGGTTCATGTCTAACCCTTCATTTAATACTTTTTTTTTCTTCTTCTTTTTTCACTGAAAACAAATTGCCAAGATTTGGATAATGAAGACATTTGAATTGAATTCAGTTGCACTGAAGTGGCCAGCAAGTGCAAGGGGCTGTTTTTGCTGTATGGCTCCCTTGAGTGTGTGTGTGTGTGTGTGTGTGTGTGTGTGTGTTAAAGATTTATGTACTGGTATGCGAGGGGTGTGTGTGTGTGTGAGTGGGTGTGTGAGTTCACAAGACTTTCATTTGTGTGTGTGTGTGAGGTTTAAGTTTTTCATAGGTGAAGCTTCTGTTAGTGCAAGTTTTATTTGTTATTATTACGTTTTTGGGGGGTTTTTTATGGTGGCCTATAATTTCCCTTATGGGATTAATAAAGTAATTTGAATATTAGGCACTGCATGTTCATGCTGGTATCCTGTGACAAACTATTCTGTCAGCTGCTGATAGCAATTTTAGTGCACAGAGGCGCGCACTTTTTGCATCTTTTTTTTTTTTTTTTTTTAAACTACTTTATTATCCATTTTGGGAAATTCGGCTGCTTCCCCGGGGGGAAGCGCGTCGCCGCGGTGCAGCGCCATCCAATACCTATCCTATGTTTTTTACAATTTTGCTGGGGGAGGAAAGCCGGTTAACCCGGAGAGAAACCCCTGATGAGCAGCCCGGCAGCCAGGAAAAACCGGTATCACATATCACAAGCTCGACCTGGGCTCAAACCCATGCTTCATCGCCATGACATTGGTGACGGCCGTTCAGTAGCACAGCGGCTAAATCAGACACGCTACTTATTAGACCACCGCTCACCTCAGGTGGTGAAATGTGCATGAACACAGAGCTCTTGTAGTAACCAAAGGTTGAAAGGTTCATGACATTCTGTGCAGAATTCACGCTGTGTGTAACACAGGACACCCCAACATTGCATGGTTGTTGCATGATGTGTAATGGTGGTGCCTTGTGGAAGCACCAGGTGACTGTGACTTTTAGAAGAAGAAGCAGGCTGGGGAATTTTCAGTCATTTTGCAATTTTCAGCCAAATTTCCTGTCCTTTCAGCCAATAAAATCTAAGTTTCAGCCAGAGAACAGTAATGCATCATGATACATGTAATGCCATGTGAGACAGTCTAACTTCATTTTTAAAGACTTGCATGTCAGTACCAAGGCAGTACATGGGGTGCCAGGAGAGGCTGTGTCTTTAAATATGCTAACATTTGTTATCTGCAGTGGGGCGTTACCCCCGTGATCCCCCAGCAGTGAGCTGCCTCCGCGCCCTGGCCTAGGTTTTAGTCTTGTTTTTTTCCCTCAGCAATTCCCCAGCCTGAAGAAGCAACCAGATGAGGTTAGAATCTGTTCCTGATGCTGAATCTGTAGATTCACTAGACAACATAACTTTTATAATGGTTTATAGAAGTGTGAAGGGATCTAAGATTTGTTTTTCTGTTGTTTGTCCTACAATGTAAAAATTTCTGGCACCATCGGTTCCACATCTGTGCCCAGGCAGTGTACAGGTTAAAAGAAAAGGTCCATTTTGCGCAGTTTTATATGTGATTTGATGTTTAATACAATTTGTGCGTTACGGATGGATGGATCTGTTGCCTTCATATTATCTTGAGAATTTGACTAATTGTTGATAAAGAGTGATTTAACATCATACAGTGTTTGTGCAGCAGCACACGTCAGGGCTCATCTTTTGTTTGTTGTTGTTGTTGAGGATATTTTTGAAGGTAAACTTTGTCTTGCTTTGATTTGTAAATTATTGACTGAATGTGTAGTGTTTACACAACTTGTTGTTACAAAGTCTGTTAATGAACATTATATGAACATTATATGCATAATATGCACATAACTTTTTTCCCTTCTCTTGGTGTACATTTTTATTTCTCCATAATGTAGGTATTTACCCACTCTTGCACTGTTGCTGTACATAAATTTTCACATTCTTGTTCATTATCACATTGTCAGGGGCTGTGGTTGTCATCTTCTGCATGCAGTATACACGTGCATACTTTTGGATGTATGTGTTAATCTTATCTCATTTAGTAAGGAGAGATTGCCTTCTTCGGTGAGAAAGTGAAACCTCGTTGATTATGCAACTGACAGTGCCACAATGCACAATATAAAGGAACACAATTTTAGGAGAAGATAGAGGGGAAAAACAGAATGAAAAAACAGCAGTGTCTGTATGAAGCCACTTCTAAAGAGTGTTGTAGGTCTATAATTTCTGTGCAGTTCAATTCAATACATCTTTATTATCCCCTTAGGGGAAATTAGGGTGTGGTGGTCATAAAAGCATAAAACAGTACATTAAAATCACTCAAACAAAATAATAATGACACTATACATATTACAGCAGTAAGAGTATAAAATTAGATATAACACATTAAATCCTTAAAATATTCCTTAAATATCACATCAGTGCCATCACATCTAAGCTTTAAACACACACACACACACACACACACACACACACACACACACACACACACACACACACAGCAGTTGAACTAACTAGAAGTCACTGCCTTACCATCTCTCCTTTTTCCAAATTTTGAGTTTCCTTGTGTGACAAGGTGGCACTGCATGTTGCATAGTTAATGAGCCTTTACATTTTGCAGTGGTGCTGGCAAGTGAGAGAGAGAGAGAGAGAGAGGTCTCTTCTTCTTCATATTTTTGATTTTAAGAAACTTCTTGTTGTACAGAGACATGTGCTGGGTACATCCCTTAAACTACGCATGCTGAACTGCTTTCTTAATTTACAGAATCATCATGGCCATCAGTAGTAATGTCTTAATATGTGTTAGTACGTATGTAATCGGAGACTCACAGTGGACTGTGTGTTCAAAAATTCCAGCAGAATTTTTTATGAATTGATCTCTATCATGGCTCTTTTGAGTTGACAACTGTGGGGTTTTGGGCCAACCTTTGTGCATTATCTAGCCTCGATTTTTTATTCATTTATTATTTAGTTGGGAACTTGTGCATTGTCAGAGATTTGTTGCAACACAGTGGGGTCAGTTTGCCTCAGAGCAGTTGAATAGTTCTGCTCGTACATGTTGTACCAGTAGTTATCTTTACGTGTATCCACAAGTATAATGCAGCCAAGATGGTTGTGAAACGGCACAGGGGATTGGCTGGTTTATTGTACTTCATGCATGCTTTTATCAAGAAAATGCTCAACACTTTAACAGCTTAGGCTTCATGAAGAATTGTGGGTGCCCGTTTCTGATTTTATTATTGGTTCATCACTTTGTTTGGCTGTGATTTGCTTCCATTTATATACATTATACAGATCTATATCTTACTAGATATTTTACTATGCGTATTATTACAATTCCTTCATTTTTTTCCCCTAGTGAATTGCAGTATTTCTGTCGCACGGTTTTATGTCACTCTTGAGTGAAAAGACATAAAAGAAACCAAGAAATCTTCTTCCTCTTTTTCTATTCTAGTAAACTTGAAAATTGGCGAGCACACACCCACAAAATCAAAATACAAAACTGAAGTTCGGTATGTGTATTGGTGGATTTTCTGTATAAAATGTATGGATGTAATTCTGTTTGCATTCACTGGCAACTCAACACAGGTGGATCTTTGATTAGAAGTATGGGTACGATTGTCATACATCACATGGGTGATGGATAGCAAAACTTGGGTGGGTGTTTCAGTGTTTAACTCTTTGACGACGAAGCACAATTTCTAACACGCGATTTCCTATAGGAAATCGCGTGTTAGAAATTGTGCTTCGTCGTCAAAGAGTTAACGTCGTTTTCCACTACATATGCCACGCCAGGTGGAATCAAAGATGGGGCAATGAGAAGAAAGCCAGCACAAAGATTTGGCGCCGGCCAGGAATCGAACTCAGGACCAGAGCATTTAAAATCCAAGGCTCCACCGCTCACCTGTCCCGCCTCCCGCCAAAGCATGGGGCTGGAACCTTCTTTGATTAACCATTATGTACTTACTTAGGCCCCTGGCTCCAAGTGGAGCATAGGCCATCAACAACCCTTCGCCATCGCACTCTGTTCTGGGCTATTCTTGCCACTCCAGTCCAGTTGGTCCCCTGCTTATATAGCTCTGCCTCAGTGTCCCGCCTTAAACCAAAGACACACGCCAGGAACAACTTGTCCTTAAGGGCCAAAAGCCATAGGACGTAAAGCAAGCTAATGATGATCCCGCCTCCAGCTGCTGCGAGGCCGGCCTCTCTCCTTTTCCCCTGCGGGTTCCATGTCAGGGCTTGGCGTGTAGTGCTGGATGCTGGCTTCCTGAAGGTGTGTCCAATCCAGCCCCACTTCCTGGGAACGAAGAGCTGTGGGAGCGAGCGGGGCAGGAACCAGTGGCCAAGCAATCATTATGTACCTCTCCCATATTGCCCGGTTCATACTTCATCTCATGCAGATTAAAGGAGATAGGGGAGGGGTGAAAGGTGCGGATAACGGGTCTTCTCTTCAAGAAAATGAACACTGTTTATTTTCATAGCACGTAATTAATGTGATTAGCTGAGTACAAAGCACTCTAGTTGATAAGAAGTACCGTTAACCACAGAGAGGGTGGGGTGGGTGTTTGGGGGTTTAACGTCCTTTTCCACCACATAGGGTGATATCAAGGACGGGGCAACGATGAAAAAGTTAACCACATAGAAATGCTTCATAAAAAGCAAGTCTTGGTCATTACATCATACAACAGACTTTGAGCCATCTAGGCTGCGGAAAATGAAGCTTTTTATTCAAACTATTAACAACATTATGAGTAAGTCTTCTAGGAAACCACAGAAAAAAAGTAGTGTTCACGACACTGGATCCAGCATCAAAGCCAGCAGTTCCTCAGTCATTCCCTGGTGGCTCACGTCGTTCTGAGTAAAACCGCCGGTCCTCTTTCATAGTCAATCATTTCTATGAATATTTTGGCAACCGGTTTTGTTGTAAATTCCTTAGGGAGGTTAGCTCGCAGCGAGAATGTATACCGGCACATACACCACATTACGTTGTGTGACGCCGTTGCTGGCAATCGATGTGGGCGGCAGTTCCGTTAGCACAGTCCATCCTCGGTGTCAGCAAAACTTAATAATGGATGACAATTTTGGGGAGAGATGGTACGAGGGAATTGTGAAGGGAAAAAGGGGCCCGCGGGGGAGGGGGGGGGGGCAAATGCTGTCTGGCTTGTCTGAAAATGCAGTCTCTGTTGAATGTGCAGTGCCTGCTCTGTACTGCTTTGGAAACGCAAGACAATGCTTTGCACGCGTTACAGGCACTAACCCACCGGCATTGATACCACAGTGTTTAGCCGGGTTGCCTACTACTGGATGAGCATCTGTCTGACTCACACTGTGTCAAAGTGTTTCACAAGGGTGGGTGGGCGTTTGAAGGTCAGTGTAACGTCCTTTTCCACCACATACGGGCGATATCAAAAACGGGGCAACGATGAAAAAGCCAGCACAAATATTTGGCCTCAGCCGCGATACGAACTCACGACCCGAGCATTAGAAATCCAACTGACGCTCCGTACCATTCGGCCACCCTGGCTCCCCCTAAGTGTTTTGCAAAACTCGCTGCCTCTACTGGGTCAGTGGTTTTTCCAAAGTCTATTTTATAGTTTTGTAAACTCTTGTAACCGCCGGGTTGCCGACACTGAGTCGGCCGCCCCAACTCGGCAACTGAAGTGACTCAGTTCTACGGCCCCTTTGTCAGTGTTGGGCCTGAATCAGCAGTAACCGTGCATTTCAGCCCGGTCAAACTGACCGATATCAGTCTCAGTCAGCGACGCCGGATGGCATGGTAAACTCTAATTTTTCACACATTTCAAGGCTCCATGGCCGTAACATACTTTAGTAATCAGCCCAGGTCGATCTGTTTTTTTGGAACAATTAACGCGTCAGTGTCCTTTCGGCATCCGACGCCGAGTGTGCCGGCCGCGTTGCACGTGCGGCTAGACGGAGTGCTCCGCCTTGCGCTTTGATTGCGCATTCAGTAAACAAGGCTGATGTCACACGGGAATGTCAAGTTAATAGTCCGAACAAACAGCGGCCAGCGAACATGGTGTTCAGTTTTCTGTATTTCTCGTGTGACATGCGGCTACAACTGACACGCTAATTTTCCTAAACGTGTTTTCCATGTCAACTGAGTTTGTTCAAACAAAAACAAAAAAAACTTCTCCCCGGCGTGTGTTATGAGTCTAACCCGTCCAAACTGACGCCGGGACCGTCAGACACGCCGTAACTGCCGTTTATGCCACGTGATGCTGACTGCGCATCGTAGTTTATACCGACTGTCACTGAGAAAAGCAAGACAGTGCACTGTAAATGCCATCGATTTTTGGACTACGTCTCAATGGAACGTGGCCGACACCACGTTACGAATTACTTTCAGGAACCCAGGGAGGCGGAATCCGATTGATCGGTGACCCACTGGCACTGAGGACGCCGTACAAGCCCGCAGCAAAAGCAGCAGACGACGGGTCACAAGACTGGAAGAAAAATAACTGTCAGACGTTTTTCCACTCCAGCTCGGACTAGCAATGTTTTGCTTGGCGTCATACGAAGTCTTGTGACACCGTTTCTTAGGCAAATTTTCTCGTGACATCCGCGAAATTCTCGGAAAACGCGACCTTGACATTCTGCGACGAAAAAATCGAACGGCCGCGATGGCAGAAGTTCAGTGTAGTGCTGCCGGTTCCACGATAAATGTATGACTAACGCTGTGCCGATAACATAATCACCAGCCTGGTAACTGGACTTCGTTACATAACAACGCATCCCTAATGAGCGTTTGAGGTGAGTGACTTTATGAGATTTTATGCATAGGTAAAGACATGTTTATGATGAGACCATCTTACCATGATAAATTAACTGACCTCATCAGTGTCTGTGTTTACAAGTGTTCGCTTTTCATCCAGGTTTTAACATTATCACAGGCTTTAGCAGCGGTTGGACCGAGGTCATGGTCATTTCTTGTGGTTCTACTGTTGAGGGATAGTGATACTTGGTATGGTAGCAGAGTGCAACACCCTACCACCGGCCTCTAACGTTATTGAATGAATTCGATCATGTCAGCTGATGTAGTGTGGGGCAGCGGTGTTGAGCTGTCACGAGAGCGGTCATTAGTATGTGCGTGGGTGCGTGCGTGTATGTGTGTAGTTTTACTTGAACAGCTACATGCACATATAACCACGTGATACATATTTTTAAATTTTTTTTTTATAGTGTTCCACCAGAAGCTTCTGACTAGAGATAGTGCATTGCACTGCCATGTAATAGCAAATGACTTGAAGTCCCTGACACCATTTTAGGGCCAAAGGAGTGATTTCAAGATAAAGGACACTGACATAAGGGCCTTTTTTTCTCAAATGACATCAATGGACTTACAGAGTTTTGCCATTACAGGGTAGAATATTTGTCATTAATGGGTAATTGTAAAGAATAGTATACGAAAATAATTGGAGCTAATTGCACGCACTTTGACGGGTGTTTTCGGTTCTGCTCGATGCAAAGAGACGTAAGACACCTACTCACTTTGACCACTCCTTCCCCACAAACATGCACAAAATATCCCTGAATGGCTGGCGACCACGGCCCGAGCAGTCATCTGCACGCCATTTTGGTTGGTGATCACGTAGGTGAAAACGGCCGTGGTCGCCAGTTATTCAGGGATATGTTGTGCATGTTTGTGGGTAAAGAGAATTGATTCTGACAATTTTGGTTTGACATGTGATGTGGCTGGTATGCTAAGATAAGTCCAAGAATGAATTAATTACTTCTTTTGTACTTGATTGTACAGACAGACTGATTCTGGGGTTAATTGATTCAAAGAATTGGCTGGTCAGAAGCTTACCCCACTAAATCATGCATTATCTTTTTCTGTTCCAGTGCTTTGCTGTCACTTGTCCAGGATCTTTGTACAAGTCTGCAAAACCATATACCCTGAATGATGATCTGAACTGAACTACCCTTCATCATCAAGTGTGTTCATCTGACTGTCTGTGTCCAGACTATTCTCTCTCTCTGTTCCATTTGTCCCTGACCTCTAAATGCTGGGTTGCTGATTGGGACCTCTACAGGACCCTGTCTTTGTGCAAGAAAACCGGTTCAGGATGGGAACAACTTACGCCAAGAAACACCAAGAAGATGAGGAATCTGAAGAACCTAATTTCAACTCCCCTTTCTCCCCGCAGAGGGAACGAGCGTACCTAGGCCCTCCACTGGAGTACAGTTTTGTCGACACCCAGGTCTCTGTGCGTCCTCAGGTCGACGGATACACCCGCACACCATCCTTGAGCAGCGAAGATGAAGGTCATTACACCCTTCTGGAACAGCCCTACACTCGTGGCTTTCACCTGATGCATTTTACAAAAATTCCAGGGGGGATTCAGTGCAGCGGTCACCTGAACAACTCCTCAGTGCTCATTGACTTTCAGGGGATATTCTGTCGCAACCCGGCCACATGCAACACCGTGACGTGTACAGAGTTACGTGTGGAGAAGGCTTGGATGCAGGCAAATCGCGTCCACGGCAGTTTCCTTTCACGTTCTGTGCAGCACATCATTGACGTGGCACATGTGGAGGAGAGTATAAATCGAGCGGCGCAGGGTGGGGAACGTCTACTTTGTGTTGCCAGCACAGGTCAAGAGGACTGCAGGCAAAACGCTGCCACCAATGGGAACTTGACCTCAGGTGAGAAGGATTTAAAAAAAAAAATCACATTATGTTTTGTTTGTGCTGTGCGGTTTGGCGTAGTGTGTGTCTTTTTGTTGTTGTTTTTTTACTGCTTTATTGTCCGTTTCAGGAAATTCAACCTACTTCCCCTGGTGTAGTGCCACCCATCACCTATCCTATTTTTCACTTTTGCTGGGGGAGGAAAGCCGGATAACCCGGAGAGAAACCCCCAAATGAGCAGCCTGGTAGCCAGGAAAAAACGGTATCACATATCACAAGCTCGATGTGGGCTTGAACCCATGCTTCATCGCAGTGACAGCCGTTCAGCAGCGCCGCGGCTAAGTGCGACATGCTACCTATTAGACCACTGCTCACCCCAAGCTTAGCTTTTGTTTTTGTTTTGTCATTACTCCATAAGGATCTTGTATCAGTCATCGTCAGTAATCTCTGTGCTCCCATGTGGGGGTACGTAAAGGGTTTTGAACTGGATTGAGATTGAAAGACCAAAGACGATACTTCAAGCAATAAACGGAACAGGTCTGTACATGTAAGAGAATATGATCTAACATCTTCAGTTCCTGGCAGAGGGGGAGTAAAAAAGATGAGAGGCAAAAAGGGATGGGGTTGGGTGACCAACAGTAGAGTAAGCAAAATGTGGTTTTGAACTGATTTGCCACCAGTATAGGCATGACTGAATTCTTTGTTACAGTGATGCGGGTTGATTTATTCTACGAGATGACTAGTCAGCTGACTTCGGAGCAGTACACATACACGATAGCCCTGGTGCCGTGTAAGGTATCCTACACCAGTCAGGTGATGTTTCGGCCGGTGCCGCAGGTTCAGTGTGACTGGCGGGGAACGCTGACGCAACACCTTAGTCAGGGCTGGAGATTGGTCGACATCTACATTGACATCCCTACTGTCTCACAGGTAAGTTGTATTGTTGCCTTGGCCATGAACTGAGATGGGTCATTTATCGCACTGTGTGTACGTGTTCTTGGATACTGGCCGTTTGTGTTTGCAGTAGGTTACTTGCTGTTACTTCCGCAGTAAAAATGGGGGCGTAACAGAAGAAGAAGAAAAAAACCATTTTGATCACCATGATTCCCATACACAGAAGTGGGAACCTTCCTAGAAATAATAATGGATAATAAATAGAAGCATTACATAATAATCCAGCACAACTCCTACAATGACAGGACTCGCTACACTCACACACATGCACGCACACGCCCGCCATTCCCACCCATCTTATTGTCCAGTCTGACCCCTTATCCAAAAAAAAAAAAAAAAAAGCCTGAGGAAAAAGAAAAGTCACGGGGGCTTGCAATCATAGACGCTAAACCTGGTGATCCCAAGGGGAACTGTGAAGCAAAATAAGTGCAGTATGGTCTTATCTGGACCAGCAAAAATACCCAAACCTGGTAGTTATGTACTTAATGGCTGAAAGAGAAAAATATGATCGTACATGATGGCTGAGACCACAGGGGCCGTCTGGACCTGACCCCCAGTGGAACCGGGGATCTCAGCATCAGGAGCTGTCGATGAACGGGCAACCATTTCTGATAAATGCGTCTCTCGGCTCTAAGGAACAGAAATTTAATCATGGTGTTTTGTCCGTGAAAGAGAAGAGGTTTGACACCCGTAGGGTCCCATCTGAGGATCTCAGCTGCACCTTGATTTCCTTGCCATTCATTAGACCTACGAGTACATGTACGAGTATTTCACGCCGTACAAGTTCTTGTTTTTTTCTTTTTCTTTTTTAAAATTCTGTTTTGTTTTTGTGAGTGGGCTCAGATTACAAAATCAGATGTAAAACCAAGGAATGAAAAGAAGAATACCATTGGGTAGTGTGGTGCCTTTTCTTTTCCGTACCTTTTAGATTGGACGATGCGATTGTTATAATTGCAAATGATAGAGAGGGTATTCTTGTTGGTATTGATCTTTTCTTGCTGGACAAGCTCTGTGAATATCAGTACATACTCTGTCCCAGCAAAAATCCCTGGGATGGCATTTTAATGGAGTGTAGTGAGCGAGGTGTCTCCCTAATTAGATCGAGACCCTCCCAGGGGTAATTACTGGTCTGTGATGGGAGAGAATGGTGTGAGAATACTTGTGAGAGAACCAAGCTAAGAAGGTCGGATCCCAAGTAATTGCTTTGTACTGTACAGACTGCTGATGCTGACAGAAGTTCGATCTAACCAGTGTGGTGTATTCTCGTTCCTGTATATTGTACAGAGCCCAAGTCATTTTTGGACAGTTTATTACAAGCGACAAATGATTCCCAGTGAGAGTACTCTTGAGCTCTCTGCCTTTGCTCAGGGCCAAGTTGTTGAGCAGTGATAACCATGCATTTTAAAGGGGAAAAACAAGTCCCATTTAGTGTATGCCAGCCGACCTAGACCTTACCCTTTCCACTTAAAAAAAAGCAAACATAGGCAAGTTTCTGCCAGCTTACCAACCTTTTTTCTCCTTTTACTTTTCTTTTTTCTTCTTTTTTTATATTTTTTTTTAGCCAGGATACCCAAAACAACCTGTTATTTTTTCTTCTTGGAAATGTACATGGCCTTACTTTCTGTTTCAGTTCTTCGACCCAAAGAGCCAGGACTTCAGTCCAACGACGATGAACGCTCTGTGGTTCTTTGAAAAACCTGTGTCCCGGCTGGAGGATGAGACGCCAAGGTACGAGGGCAAGGTCATCGAGCACGCGGTCAAGGTCAAAAGTCACACGATGGGTTCCAGCGCTGTGCCAGGGTGGGAGTATGTGATACAGGACATGGGGAGAAGAGGTTGGGAGCTGGCCTGTGTTGTCGAGACTCACACCATGGAATGTGTCGGCCTGACAGAGGTCCTGCTGAAAAGTTTGCTCTTTTTCCAGCGTCCAGTCGTACAAAGTCACTCGACCTCTCTGACTGGGTCCACATCATCACTTTCCGACTGACAACCTGTGCCATGAACCTGGCAACTTCTTTACTGACGTGTGTACATGTAAAAAAGTGTGAGTAATCGTCTGTCGTCTGTCAGTCCGTGACAAATTTTACCATTGTTTTCTCAGGAAACACACGCACCAGAAGTACCAAATTTGGCTTGATGATAGTGATAAAGCCTTTCCAGACAGACCCTTTTGAACACATTAAATTTTACAACTATACATTTATGTAGAATGAAGGGAGACACCTGGGGGTGTTGAAGTATCCGTTTGAGGGTTCACTTTCCTTGTGTTTCAAATGGTCATACACGCTAGTCATAAAGGCTTTGCCATTGCAGTGTTTCCTCTTATTCTTTTGAAAAATTAATGGATTTTGGTGAAGAGAAAAAACCTTGGGGACATACGCCAATCACCTATCCCCTTATTCCCAACTCCATGCAAGCAGCTTGTAAATGCAATGCTCTGTATCAGATGTGCATTGCTGTTGGGATGTCGAGTTGGGAAATAAAGCCACTAGTTGTTGGATTCAGATCTCACTTAGATGCAGTGGGAGCAAACATCCAGCTGAATCATCGTTCTGCTTCTCAGTATGCAAGACCTTCAAACATCGTCAGTTCGGATGACCAGTGCTTGGGGCTACTGTGACTGACTTGTATGTGTAGTGGTCAGCCCGACAGTCTTCTGGTCCGTGGCGCATCAGTATCAGTTGAGTGGTCATATGGACGTGTGAAAGAACCGTTACATGTACTTTACACCTTTTGCATTATCAGTCATACATTCCCTGATTTGTCTGTGTTTGTGTCTTTGTGTGTGTGCCTGCCTAAGAGTGTGTGTGTGTGTACATGCATCACTGTGACTGGCTGTGTCAGCGATTGTCAAATGCGCTCGCCCGCTCGCTTTCGCTACCAAATTTACCGTCGGGCGAGTGAAAGCTCCGGTAGCGGTAGCCCGAATGGCGAGCAGGAATTCTGAGATGAATCAGAACCTAGCAGCCACTCCAGCTTCCAGAATGTTTTTCGGGCTACCAGTTTTGTTCAGGGCGGTAGCCCGTATGGCTACCATGGTCCTGACACATTTGACGATCGCTGCTGTGTGTGCATCACTCTGTGTGTGTGTGTGTGTGTGTGTGTGTGTGTGTGTGTGTGTGTGTGTGTGTAAGATAGATAAGTTTTCAACATTTAACACCTGAGCCAAAATGAATAATGGATCCCCAATTCCCTCCACCCCCCTCCAGTTTCTTTGCAACGTTCTGGCCGAAGGACAGCTGTATGTGGTGAATTATCAACTCACCACTAATCATTATGATGAAACTTTAATCTCAAAATCATGAGAGTGACCAGACAGGTTTCAAAATTTCATTCCAAACTTCATTTCATTTTCCACTGTTCTTATACAATTCCTCATTAAGGTAGAATGCCTTTATATGAGGTCAGGTAGCAAGCATGTCCAACACAGAATGGAGTAAAGTAGCCTGTACTCTCTCCTTATCTGAAGAGACTCACTGTATTCTCAAAGTGTGAAGCATTCGCAGAGCAGTGGTAGAAAATCGGTGTTATTTACAGCTGTCATAATTGAGGATCATTTTGGCCCTCTGTCAAATTCAGCAGGTGACATTTTGTAATATCAATGACGTGCAGCCACAAAATATCTGCGTCAGATTCTGAAATCTCTGCATAAACGATGCACATATGCGCGTAATGAAGAACACAGAAGAAACTGTATGGAGAAAGGTGATAGCTCTGTGTGGAATGTACATTTCTGGCGACACACAAAGAAAGGCTGGCTTCTCTATATTCATGGGTTGAATACTGTGTAAACCAGGTACCTGTGATGATTGACCTGAAGAAAAAACAAAGGACAGCTACAAAAGCCTTATTCATTTTGTGTTGTTTTCATTTTGTTTTTTGTCCTCCGCTTTGTAAGAACTGTTGCAGGGCAAGTGTGCTTTTTGTGTTGAACTCTGTGATGTTTCTTGAGAAATGCACTTTGTTCTTTATACTCTTTCTATATCTCAAAATATGTGTGCCCTTCATTTTGTCACCATTCTGTATTGGTTCTTTCCATTAGTGTAACTTTTCATTTATCCATCCGCAGAAGATTTGTTGTACGTTTCATACACATACCAAGGAGACAACCAATGTTTTAAAGTCACTTTATGCTTTTTGATGTGTTTGAACGGTGCGCTTGATGTCTGAATAATTCCAGTTAGTTTTACGATACTGCTCCATGCGAAACTGTATCTGTGGATATGATAAATCCAGTTTTCAGTTGCTGCAGTGCTGATTATAAGTTGTTACTGCAAAATTGTGCTAAAATGGTCATGTGTGAGGAGAAGAATCATTTTGTTGTTAGGTGTTTGCTGCTTTGGAAAACTGAAGAGCTCAGTACACTGAACATATCATTTATTGCGCTTACCCTCTTAACCTTTTCAGACTGTAGAAATACGTGGAGAAGTTCTTTGTCCAAAGGCTAACAGTGACATTTTCATTAGCAAACAGGCATTAGGAAGCAGTTTTTTATCACTATCTCAGGCACTATCAAAAAAGAAATCTAGGATAATACAGTGAAACCTGTGTAAGGCGGTCACCCAAGGGACTGGGTCAAACTGACCACCTTAGACAGGGTGACCGGGTTATCCAGGGTGTCATGTCAACAGCTAGTGTGTCAGGGGATCCTCTGGGGTGACCAGGTTAGACAGTGGTTTGGCTTATACAGGTGACCGCCTTGGCAGGTTCGACTGTAGTAATAATAAATTACATTTATACAGCGAAGCTCTGGAAAATACATCCGACTCGTTGCTCAACTCACAGATCACTCACACATGCATAGACCATACCCTAAAACAGCAGGCACCACAGTTAAATGAAACATACGTGTACAAGTTTTAAGCTCTGACAAATATGACAGAGTGGTTTAATGCTGTCTCACACTAGCAGACATCAACAACCGGAGACAGCCTTTGCCAAAAGATTTCAAATTTCTCTGAAGACTTTTGAGAAGCAGCTAGCTGCTCACTGGATGAGCAGAGGGTACAAGATTTAGGCAAACCAGTGATCTAAATTTAGGTGTATTAGGACCATATATAGTTGTATGTATTGATAGGAATGTGAAATGGTGAAAAATTGTGTAGATCATGAGGAATACCATAGAATTATTTGTTATTTCCCCCTGTTCTTATGAAGAATACCCTCTAGAAATGCAATTTTATCAGTTTTGTCTTGCTTTCATGCTGGTGAATACGACAAGAAAATAAAACATTGCTGAATGAAAAAATTGTATTTTGTTTGAATTACGTGTCAGCACACTGAGTGGTCCATTTAAGTACGTGATTGATGCAAACGAGACAGCCCATCCCACCCCCTTTTCCAACACACACACACACACACACCAGATGCAGGTGGGTGGGTGTTTGGGGGTTTAACGTCCTTTTCCACCACATAGCCCACCAGATGCATACGAGAAGCCCATCCCACCCCCTTTTCCAACAAACACACACGGGGTGGGTGGGTGTGTGTTTGACGTCCTTTTCCACCACATAGGGTGATATCAAAGACGGGACAACGATGAAAAAGCCAGCACAAATATTTGGCCCCAGCCAGGATCAAACTCACGACCTGAGCGTTAGAAGTCCAACGCTCCACCATTCGACCACCCCGGCCCCCCACACAAACACACACACACACAAAACAAATACTGAAGGGCTGCTCATTAAAAAATACCAGATACATACAGTACCTGGCAAACTGTATTATAAAACAAAAGTAAAAATTACATCCAGAAACATACACTAAATGGTTCAAGTTCATCTTTACCCCTAACTGCATGCCAAAAATTTATAATGCATTCTGACTCCGTAAATGAATAATGAGAATGAATACAAACATTTCTACAATGTTTCTCATATTTCTATACTCTTAATGACTGTTAATCAAATTCATTAATGTCAGCACACCCATGCATGCAACTTGGATGACTACATACACTTACATAAAAACTAAGAACAGGTGCGCCACATTCACAGTTTCTGGCAAGTGGTAAATATCGTAAGCTGTACAAATATTTGGTCCTACAAAAGACACACTAAAAACAGTTTAATCATGGACTGTGTATAAATTTTGTTTCCCATGTGAAAACCACACAGCAAACCTTACACAGAGAAAAATTCAAGAAACTATCCATGAAAATATAAGGCAGTATGCCAAATAATGTGGTACAGTAATTCCATCTGCTTTGAAATCAAAGTGCTAAGCATATACCTGAATTTAATTGTGCTAGCAATATTCATACTGTACTGCGTAATGCTGACAAAATGTCAGAAAATTTGTCCTTCCATAAGTTAAGCATTCTTGTACACAGAAACCATTCATTAAGCAGGAAAAAGTAGTGTTCCATTGTTTTCAAAGACAAGGCATAGGCCAAGGTGACCAAACAATATTAAGTTCTACATGCAGTACAGTGTGTCCACAAAATTTCTAATGTAAATTTGCCAACAGGTTAAAAACACTTGAGTCTGCTCTTTCAAACACACACACACACGCACGCACACACATTCTCTAGCGCAAACCTCCACGTATGGCAGTGCTAAACATGTCGAAGTGTCCAGCTGGCAGACTCAAACAGATGCCCTACCAACGATCAGAAAACCTGTGGGATAATAAGCACATTAATACAGGCGCTTCATCCCAAATATTCGGCTGAAAGCGCTGCGAGCTAAACCCAACATGTACACTTGCGTGAATTACACACACTCTCTTCTACACTGGACATGAACACATTACAATCACATGGTGCGAAGGGCCAGCTCAACAATTCAAGTTTCGGAATTTTAGAATTTTATTTATTTTTTAATTTTGTGGGCTGAACATTTCCAAAACAGAAGGGGAGGAAGCCGGAGTACCCGGAGAGAACCCCTGACGGTCGGCCCGAATGAACGGTGCCACATACGAGGAAAAGACATTCTTCGCCCTGAGTGGGACTCGAACCTGACCTCTCGCATTGATGATGAAGTTTTAGCCACTAGACCACTGACCACCCCATGTCTCCATAAACATATGCCTGCACAGTATCAAAACCTTTTTTTGCAGTTCTGCCTTTGTCTGGAAAAGGGCCAAAGCACCTGTGAAACCGATTCCGCTTAGGCCGTTTTGCTAAATGATGGTAAAGTTACAGCATGTAAAAAAATCCAAATGGTCAGCTGATGAAGAAAAAACTTCCTCAAAGTTACGTCAGTTCCTCCACAACTCGCACACACCTACACAGATCCCTCTTGCGCAGTTATAAAGATTTTGGAGGCGTCGTGCCGCTGCGCTTCTTGCTCTTCGACTTTGAAGACGCAGACAGATTTGCTCCTTGTAATGTCGAGGCGGTCACCGTCCCCTGTTTTAAATGCAGCTGGTGAAACTGCAGGGTTTGACCTGCGGCACTGCCCTGAGGGGCCTTCTGGAAAGCAAGTTGTGTGTGGAGGGTCTGAGTTCCTCCCTGTGGGGTGGGGACACCTGCCCCTGTCCCCTGGGTGCCGCCGGTGAGCTGGATGAACTGCTGGGCAGGAATGGGTGTGGCCGTGGCCCCGCCCCCTTTTCCCACCGTGAGGGAGTTGAGGGCTGACATCTGTTGCCCTGTCAGCACTGTTGGGGAGAAGAGTAATACTGATGAGGCTTTCTTCATTAATAATAATAATAATAATGAGTATTCAATTGTATAGGCGCTTTACCCGATTTCATGAATCGGCTCAAAGCACCGCGAACTGAACCCAACACGCACGCTCACGTGAATCACACGCATTCTCTTACACACTGGACATAAACACATTACGATCACGTGGTGCGGAGGGTCAGCTCAGCTATTTAAATTTCGGAATTTAGAATTGAATTTATTTTTCAAATCTGGTGGGCTGAACATTTCCAAAGCAGAATTACTCCGATACGTCTAGGCTCACACAATCATTCTGAGTTAGTAGTGTCTTGACATAACACCACTTAAGACCCCTGCACCGTGGCAGTGTCTCAATGGATGGCACTGCGCCAACAGAAGTGACAGGAACACAGGGGCGTCAGATAGTGAAGCTGGCAATTGCGGATTGTAAAAATTTGAATTTTTGCTTCCACATTCTGCAGGTGGGAATGTGTTGCATTGAGAGCTCTACTGGTCATTAATATAGATTATGTCAAGCATGCAGGCACACTCAGAAGTGAAACTGTTGAAAAATGTAAGCTGGCTTTTATAAAACCTAGTAATCATCGAATACAAGTGTTTAAACATCACGAATAACTCTTTCAGTGTGAAATCTGTGCAGACCTGTATCTGCACTCCATGAGACTAGCTCTGCATGCTTAACACTGTCTGAAATTATCTGAGGCCGAGACCTACCTGTGGATAATGGCACAGCCGTGGTGTTGCCTGCCCCTTGTCTGGTGATGCCCCCTGGCTGTGCGGTGCTGGTGATGGCAGCGGTTAGTGTCCCTGTCTTCCCTCGCTGCTGCTGCTGGAGACTGAGAAGCTGGATCGACTGCTGCCCGCCTGGCAACTGCAAATGCAAACCGAGTTCTCTATTAGTACATTGTCTGGCAAATTTCACAAACATTTCAGGCGATAGCAGTAGGAAGATACATCAAAGTAGAAGAAGTCAACTAAAAACTTTGGGATCTATATATATACCCCCCCCCCCAAAAAAAAAGAGTATTTAAAAAAAAAAAAAAAAAAAACTTTGGGATCCCAATGGGATTTCAATTCCCGACCCGAGTATTGCATTTCAGACCCCAACGCTAAATCAGCTTGGCTTTCACAGCTCAAACACAACATTCACTGATACTTTTAGTTACGGTGAATTTAATACCTGTAGGACTGGTAAGGAGGCTGGACCCCGCAGCCCCACACTGCCCTGCGTCTTGGTTGTAACGGGCATCAACTGCGTGAGTCCACTCAGCCCAACAGGAAACTGCAACATGCCTGAGTTGGAGGGCAGTACTGTTGTCTGGTTCGAACCCACACCTGGTGAACATTAATAATAATAATAATAATAATGACTATTGTATAGGCGCTTTACCCAATTTCTTGAACTGGCTCAAAGCACTGTGAACTGAACCCAACACGCATGCTCACGTGAATCAAACACATTCTCCCACACATTGGACATAAACACATTACAATCACGTGGTGCAAAGGGTCAGCTCAGCTATTTGAAGTTCAGAATTTAGAATTGCATTCATTTTTCAAATTTGGTGGGCTGAACATTTCCGAAACAGAGGGGGAGGAAGCCGGAGTACCTGGAGAGAACCCACGACATTTCATACATTACATATTTTGTCAATATTTTGTTTTGGATTCATTATCCCTTTTGGGATATGTGAGTCGCTGGTGAAGCGCCACCTAACCTATTTTCGATTTTCGACTGGGGACGGAAATCCGGACAACCCTGATGAGGAGCTCGAGCGCCAGGCACAATCAGTATCACATACATGGTTCTCGCTCTATATTCATAACAAAATTTAACAAGTTTTCAAGTAGTTTTGAGTATGCATGTTGGGTCCAGTTTGCGGAGCTTCAAACCAATTCAAGAAATTGAGCAAAGAGCCTACGCAGTTCACAGTTATTATTATTATTTCAGTTGGGTTTTTGTTTTTGTTTAACATTCTCTTCCACCGCCTAGGGGGTGATATTAAACTGGAGGCAACAACGAAAGAGCCAGCACGAAATATTTCACAAATAACCTGTACTCGCCTGTAGACATGACAACCTGTGAAGACACTGTGCTAGAACTGGAGGTGCAAGACGTGGTGCTGGCCGACGATGCTGGCAGGGCTGTTACCATGGTTACAAGAGCCGCAGGCGAAGACCCAGTAGCAGTACTGCTCGTCTGCACATCATGACACATCTTAGAGTTAGACGTCTGTGAGTGACAACCTCTGTCCTTTCACAGTTCTTGTTGTCATTTTTTAAAAAAAATCAGAACTGTAGAATCAAACATCTGACATAAACAGTGAGAGAGAAAGAGCAGAGCGAGTGATTGTGCAGCGTGAATGTGCAGCGTGAATGTGCAGCGTGAATGTGTAGAGTGAATGTGCAGCGTGAATGTGTAGAGTGATTGTGCAGCGTGAATGTGCAGAGTGAATGTGCAGCGTGAATGTGTAGAGTGAATGTGCAGAGTGAATGTGCAGCGTGAATGTGTAGAGTGATTGTGCAGCGTGAATGTGCAGAGTGAATGTGCAGCGTGAATGTGTAGAGTGATTGTGCAGCGTGAATGTGCAGAGTGAATGTGCAGCGTGAATGTGTAGAGTGATTGTGCAGCGTGAATGTGCAGCGTGAATGTGCAGCGTGAATGTGTAGAGTGATTGTGCAGCGTGAATGTGCAGCGTGAATGTGTAGAGTGATTGTGCAGCGTGAATGTGTAGAGTGAATGTGCAGCGTGAATGTGTAGAGTGATTGTGCAGCGTGAATGTGCAGAGTGAATGTGCAGCGTGAATGTGTAGAGTGATTGTGCAGCGTGAATGTGCAGCGTGAATGTGCAGCGTGAATGTGTAGAGTGATTGTGCAGCGTGAATGTGCAGAGTGAATGTGCAGCGTGAATGTGTAGAGTGATTGTGCAGCGTGAATGTGCAGCGTGAATGTGCAGCGTGAATGTGTAGAGTGATTGTGCAGCGTGAATGTGCAGCGTGAATGTGCAGCGTGAATGTGTAGAGTGATTGTGCAGCGTGAATGTGCAGCGTGAATGTGCAGCATGAATGTGTAGAGTGATTGTGCAGCGTGAATGTGCAGAGTGAATGTGCAGAGTGAATGTGCAGCGTGAATGTGCAGAGTGAATGTCGGAATGAACGTATCAATAAGTGTTGAATGTGACAGGAAATTTTATTATGTGATAGTGTGTTTTATTCTTGATTTTAAGTAATTTTACTGGTCAAGACTGTCTATTTTACTTATTTTTGTAGTCTCTTTTATTAAAATGTTTATCAGTTGTGTGTCTTATTTGTATGCGGGCCAGAACTGCAATTTCACAAATTTGGGATCAATATAGTATTCTGTATTCCCTGTGATCTGAAAATACAAGTGTCCTTGGGACCCTCTCTCCATACTTTTGACGGTCCTTTTGTAAATTTTGAGGGTCCAAGGTCTTTTGGTGTAAAAAGTCTGAAAGTCAAAACCATTTGCTGTTGATGTTTACGAAAGTATTCAAGTAGGAGTTATGCATGTGAACTGTAGCGTGCCAGCCATAGCAAATCGGCAAGGCAAGGAACCCGCACGCTTACCAAATATGAGTGCTTAAGCCAGTCAGATTCTGTCTGTCTGCACAATGGCTCAGCAGAAATGCGATGCTGCAAGCGTCCGCTGCTAGTTACAGTTCGCTTTTTGTTCCTCAAGCTTCTGGGAGAGTGTTGAAAACATACTGTTTGTCACGGTGAGACCAAAACCGTGCGTCCCCTGTGACGCGCTGTTCTCAAATGTTGTGTGTCAATTCAAGAATTTTGTGCGTACAAATACGCACACCTGTGTGTAATCGGGAACACCGCATAAAGAGGCTCTCAAACCATTCGAAGCTGTTCTCGTGGCGTCTAACATCATGCCACTTCTCGTTATTCATATGCACAAATGCCATCATTAAAAAGATAAAAGCCAAAATTGTCCAGGTCATTAAGTTCTCCTCATGTTGCCTTTTGCATTTTGCCTTTGCCTGGAAATTCCCTAGCAGTGCTTAACTCCATCGCAGACAACTTCTAAGGCGATGGGTTGGAAATCAAAATTTTCCTTGCTGCACTGACTTACCAGGATGCCCGTCTGGTTCTGCAGAAGGGAGGGGTTGGTGTTGATCATGGTGATAGGGACTGGTACCGCAATGCCAGGCATGGACAGAGATACCTAGAGACAGACACATAACGCTTGGGTGACACTGAGCCATGTATAACAAACTCACAAAGATCAAAATATGGAGCAAGTACACTAGTACTGTACTGTCACTTAATAATAATAATAATAGCTGTGTATTGTATTGGCGCTTCATTTCTTGACTCAGCTCAAAGTGCCGCGAGCTGAACCCAACACGCACGCACACGTGAATCACACACATTCTCTCACACACTGGACACGAACACATTACAATCACGTGGTGCGAAGGGTCAGCTCAGCTACTAAAGTTTTGGAATTCAGAATTGCATTTATTTTCAAATTTTGTCAGGTGAACAATTCCAAAGCAGAGACATGGACTTGCACTTCACAAGAAATCGCCAGTGCAACCCCACACAGTCAAGCAATCACAGACCTGTGCACCCACAAATCAAGGTTAACAGTATTTCTACAAAATTTTACTACATTTTTCACCAGCTGCTAGTATGTCCAATATGATGCACACTATTCGTACTGCCTCCACTACAGACCGAAATAATTTGCTGAAGGCAAAACTGTTGCCCTTCCGGATTGGTCTTATGTGAGGCCACGTCTTGTCGCAGATCACAATGACGGAAGTGACTGAAGCGGATGTACCTTACCCATGCATGAGCACAACACCATCAGTGGTGGCGCAGTGGGGCAGTTACGAAAGGTACTGTTCAAGCAATCAACATTTTTATAACACCTATTCTTGCTACTCAAAACTCGGATTTTCGGCTTTGCAATCGTGTATCCGTATTCTTCATTTTTAATCGGATGAAATGTGGGAAAGTATGGAGGATGCACAGGTCTACAATTGTGCGATATGCATTTTTTTTTTTTTCTCACACCCTAAACACTTAATTTTTCACTTCATCTGCCCACAATCGGTATTTCAACATGCTCGCAACAGTCTGAACCCTGTGCCATCACAACAGCAGCAGCAGCAGCAGCAGCAGGGGCACCAGAAATGCTGGTAAAAACAGCAGTTGCCACAAATTCTACTTCTCACTGACAGTACTGTTAATACATGACAGTTTCAGCAGCTAAAATTCTTGTAACAGCAGACATCGCTCTTCCTACTTCTCCTAGACAGTTGTACCAATATCACACACCTGCATATGCTGGAGGCCAAGGTTGGCCAGACTGACACCGGAGATCCCAAGGCCCTGGATGTTCAGACTTTGGGGCAGACTACCGATACTGGCGATGTTAATGTTGGACAGTTGTGCCCCCTGAGTTCCACCCTGGCTGGCTGCTACACTCCCAACAGGCTCTGCACACCACAACACAACAAAACGATGATAATAATAGTAATAATAATAATAATAATTGCATCAATACTGGTGCTATGCCCCAATCGTTTAGCTCAAAGTGCTGCAAAAATGGACCCAACACTCCAGCTCGTGTGAATCACAAGCATTCACTTACACACCTGTCATGAACACATTACAATCACACAGTGCAAAACCTTAGAGAGAGAGAGAGAGAGAGAGAGAGAGACACACACACACACACACACACATGAGCAATGCGATTTGCACTGCACTGAAGACCTGTGCCATTTTCTGTTGGTATGCCCAAAACACACATCACTTAAAAACTGGTTTCATGACTACTCTGAGAAGCGTAAGGACCGCCTCTACCACAGCTTTCAATGTGTAGTTTCCCCTCATGTTCTTACGGGACAAATGGCCTGCAAAAACTGAATAAACCATTACTATTATTACTATTATTATTTTACACACACACACACACACACACACACACACACACACACACACACACACACACACACACACACAAACACAAAAACACATATGCACACAGACAGACAGGCAGGCAGGCACACAAAGTCAGACACAGACAGAATCACCCTGCTTCAGGGACGGGACAGGAAGAGAGACTCAAGTACTGAAACTCACCCTGCTGTACAAAGCTGACGCTCTGCGGCTGCTGTGTCGTTTGTTGTGATCCCTGCATAGTCTCCAAGGCCGGTGCCGACGTTCGCCGGGACGATGTAGGGGTGGGGGTCAGGGACGGGGTGGGAGGCTGTGTGGGGGTTGGGGTGCGAGAGTTTGGAGGAGGGGTGGGTGCGGGAGTGGGGGTGGGGGCCTTCTGAAGGGCAGCCTGCTGACTAACAATGGCTGCTGCTATTTGCTGGGCTGAAATCACGAGGGTTTACTCCATGAGACATAAAAGGTGTTGTCAAATATATACCGACTTACATCACCATGGTCCATGATCCAAGGGGTAAAGTGTGCAGCATTTAGTGACGAAGTGGCAAAGCCACAAACGCTCATCTACAAAAATCTGACTAAAATCTGTGCAATTCTGTGCATGTTGGCATGATTTTAAGTACTTCAGATGAGGAAGCACTTTTCTTGGAGAAAAATAGTTTGAATTACATGTACACTAAAATATATACAATTTGGTGCATTTTGACATGATCTGAAGTGCTTCCGAGGAGGTAACACACTTTTTGGGGTGAGGAATATTTTTTAGCCAAACATGAACAATTTTAAACAATAATAATAGTAATAATAATAATGAGTACTGTATAGGTGCTTCACCCAATTTCATCAATCAGCTCACAGCGCCACAAACTGAACCCAACACGCACGCTCACATGAATCACACACATTCTCTCACATACTGGACATAAACACATTACAATCATGTGGTGTGAAGGGTAAGCTCAGCTATTTAAGTTTCAGAATTTAGAACTGCATTTATTTTTCAAATTTTATGGGCTGAACATTTCTAAAGCAGAGGGGGAGGAAGCCGGAGTACCCGGAGAGAACCCCCGACGATTGGCCCGAATGATCGGTGCCACATACAAGAAGGAAAAATTCTCTGCCCCGAGTGGGACTCAAACCCCCGACCTCTTGCATTTGTGACAAGTCTCTTAGCCACTAGACCACCGACCGCCCCAAGCCCTGATACATGCACTAGTCCACCTGTCGCAGACGGCTTAAAAAAAAACACATCTAGCAAGTTTTTTTTTTTCCATTTGTCTAACTTAAAATCGTTTTAAATATTTTTTACTGTTATGTCTTCCAATAAGGAGTGTTGATGTCTGAAATTCATGTACGTGTAGTATCTTTTTGACTAGACTCTGTTGATGCCTACCCGCTATCATCAAAATTACAGTAGTAGAAAAATCATTTAGAACCTAAACAAGACATATACTATATTTAGAATTGCTTCTGCAACCAAGCAACTTACGAGTGGAGGTAGGTGTAGACACTGGACTTGCCATGGGAGATGATGATGTCCTGAAACATCAAAGCAACGTTCATGTGCCTTCAATTTTTTGTGCATCCAATCCCACTATACAAGACAAACGGGATTAAAAATGGTAAGTGTTAGACGGTTTGCTAATGTGATTTTGTGAGAAGCAGAAAATAGTACATACCCTATAGAGTGACAATTAACAGATTCTTGTACAGGCCCAATGAGGCAGCTCCATTCCGAAGTGCTGTCTCGAATGTGTTATGTGTTAACATCAGCTGGTGTACAGACCATCGACGTATAGAGATATACGCACCGTGGTGCCGGAAAAGTGCCGCCGCCGTGCGCCATGTTGCTAGTACCTGGAAGTGCCAGCTGTTTACATAGCGCACATAGCATTGGCCAGACGCTATCAGCTGTTTAC
This sequence comes from Batillaria attramentaria, assembly GCA_018292915.2. Classification (NCBI taxonomy): domain Eukaryota; kingdom Metazoa; phylum Mollusca; class Gastropoda; family Batillariidae; genus Batillaria; species Batillaria attramentaria. The sequence continues at coordinate 57,477 of JACVVK020000569.1, read as the reverse complement.
ATAGCGCGCATAGCATTGGTCCGCTTTATCTTACGTCCCATTTCTGATGACGTCTTTCTAAAAAACTTTGTATTTCGAACGAGGCGTCCTATACACAGAGCCTCTGAGTTCTGGTATTAGAAAGATGGCCGCGATAGCGACACTCGCAAGCAGCGGTGGCAGCGTGCGGCGGTGCGTCTATCTCTTTACGTCTGTGGTACAGACACACTGCCATAAATCAAGATGACCCCACCCAATATTCCACTCATAGTAAAAGGGGAGGCAGATACTACAGGCAGTCAAAAGCACTCAACAGAATTATGCAAACAAACCAACTGACCTCTGGTGCAGACTAAGCTGTTTCAGCCGTTGAGATGAATGCTGCGATTGGCTGGCTTGTCCCTGCATGCTCACAGTTGCTTGACTAGCTGCTGCAGAGAAAGGGAAAACAGAGACATAAACAAAACGAAAATATGACCTGGCCAATAGTAATATACTATAAAAAAAAAAAAAAAAATTTCCACTACAAGACTTCATTTATTTGCAAAGAAGTACAGCAAAGCCAAGAGGAAAATGCATGATCACTTTGAGGGCTCTCGCATACCCTTCAGGAACAAGACGATGAGCGATTGCTTGGAGGATGGAGTTGAGGGTAGGGGGGGGGGGGGGGGGGGGGGGGGGGGGGGGGGGGGGGGGGGCAGGAGATGGGGCATTATTACAAGTATTATCACAGTCAGTCATCTTAATTTTCAGTATCACACACACTGATGACAACCTTGCCAATAAAACCAAACCGCTTTTTGTTGTTTTGAAATACAGAGCAAACAACAACAGCAACCAAAATGGTGTTGAAACGATGTTCCTAAAGCAGTTTTTGTATTTGTAAGGCAAAGTGCACACAAACATCTCTAAATCTTAAACTGCTTTATCATGTGTAGAATATCTCACCTTGAGGTGCAATGATGCCTGACGTGGTTGCAGCTGCTACAGGTGTGATGGACAGTGACAGTTGAATGGGGATGTTCCGCTTGGCTGACAATGATCCAGCTGGAGTATCACCCTTGTAACCGACAATCAAATAAAGTTTGCAAGGCGGCAAACAAAAAGTAAGGGTTTGAGAGAGAGAGAGAGAGAGATATGAAACGTTTTTATTCAGGATAGAGCATTTAGGCATTGCTGCCTGTCTTACAAGCTGTCCTAATATTCTCCGTTAAAGAGCATTAAAAAAAAAAAAAAAAATAGACAAAAGACAACATCAAAACAAGGGGGGGGGGGGGGGGGGGGGGGGGAGGAAAAAAAAAGAGAGAAAAAAAGACAAACAAAAGTATTACCTAAAGGAAATGAAGGAGAGAAAAGTACACATGATAAACAAATCAAAACATACGTGGCATGTGTCAATGATATTGGCTGTATGCCAAGTAAGAACTTCAAAGTCGTCACTAACATTCAAAAACATGTATGAGAGAGAGAGAGACAGAGACAGAGACAGAGAGAGAGAGAGAGAGAGAGAACCAAAGAGAGAGTAGTCTATAAGTGTTGTTTTTACTGTTTTCATCGCACTGGCAGCATTTTGAAATTTTCCCTTCAGGGATAAACAAAGGATTAGATTATTATTACTTCCCTTCAGGAATAAACAAAGGATTAGATTATTATTACTTCCCTTCAGGAATAAACAAAGGATTAGATTATTATTACTTCCCTTCAGGAATAAACAAAGGATTAGATTATTATTACTTCCCTTCAGGAATAAACAAAGGATTAGATTATTATTACTTCCCTTTAGGAATAAACAAAGGATTAGATTATTATTACTATCATGTTTCCCTACCTGGGGTGCTATTGAAGCTGCCATGGAAGTTGCCTGTTTCAGAAGTGCCTGCGCGCTGGTGATGGTGATGCTGGTCGTGCCTGACGGCGGTGCCTGGCTTGTCAGGATGACCTCTGGTGCCTGACCTGGCCGCTGCATTGTGATCTTTACCAGGCGTCGACCCTCCTCTGTGAACAACTCGCGGAACTGCTCCAGATACCTGGAAAACAAAAACTCCTGATGATGACAACAGCCAAGTTTTTACACGTGAAGCCACAATTTTCTGCTACTTTGCGGAGCGGGTGAGAAAATTCTGACACTGCGCCTTCTTCAGGGGCAAGTAAATGAGACTATGTTTTCATATGACACACCCACAACATTCCATCCCCTGTTTTGATTTGCCTTCTTCGAGAATCCCCCCCCCCCCCCCCACCAACAGAGTAGGCGTTAAAATATTGGTTTCTTCCACATCTCACATTTTCAAAACCAAATTCAAGTCATTATAATTGCAGAGCAAGACGTAACTCACCTATCCACATTTTGTCTAGTTCCCAGTGGGAACCTGAAAAGCAGGAAACATGAAACAAATGGAATAAAAACAGGTACGTGACAAAGTTATGTGACACAGAGAAGCCACCACTTTCAATGAGAATTTATGAAGATTGCATTCACACTTCTATTGGTAAAAAAAAAAAAAAAAAAAAAAAAAATCACTTCTTCTACTATAGACACAGTCATCAAAATGCACCCAAGCATGAAGCTTTTAAAATGTTCATCCTGAAAAATTACAAATGCAATTCTAAATTCCAATGTCTGAACAGCTGACCTAACCCTGACCCTAACATAATTGTAATGAGTTTGATGTCCTGCGTGTGAGAGAATGCACATGCGTGTTGGGTTCAGTTCATGGCACCCTGAGACAAGCACTCATTGCTCATATTCATGCAGTTATTACTATCACGACGCTGCTAGGCTCAAACAACTGACTGGCATGAACATCCTTGCTTGGACGAGTCATCCCCACTGAAGTCGTGATCCAGGTAGAGACGGCCAACGAAGCCATCAGCCAGCCGCTGGCGAAAGATGGAAATGCAGGCCAGCATGCGATGCTCCTGGTTCGGATCCCGCTCCAGCCTGTGTTCCTCCACTAGCACCTGCAGCAAGAAATGTGCTGGTCATCAGGCTGTTGAGGGAAGAATCTAGTTACACTCAGGCGTTTGAAGGGGAAAACTTCTTCTCTTTTTGCAATGTCTTTGATACAACCCTTGTCTGGTAGCATTGTGCATGACGACTACTCCATAAAAACTTACCCAACCAACCATGTCCCAAAATAAAGTACAAGTGTGTATCTGTATGTACTGGAAGTCCATATCCCCCTCCCCTACACACACACGCTCGCACGCACGCACGCACCACACACACACCGAACATAAAAAACCCACAATAATTAAAAAACAAACAAACAAACAAAAAACCCCAAAACAGTGAAGATACTTGCCAGATTATCACTTGGAGATGATGGACGTTCCGCAGCTTTGAAGAATTTCTCCACCTAACCGAACAGATCAAAGAGGCACACAATTAATACAGCTCTGCATTCAGGATGAACAAAATGTTACAATGTTTACAGATGACCACAGAAACATGATTTTTGTTTGTTTGTTTTGTTAATATTTTTGGCAAAATAGTGAATGTATAATCACACCGACGGATTTCTGATCAAACATACGTCCCAGTGCAAAGTGGGTGTAGGTTAGGTGAGCAGGTGTCAAGAAAATAAAAGGAATAATGCCAACCTCAAGAGTTTCTGGTGCGCTGAGCTGAACACTCCTCTGTTTCCACATGTCCACGCTCTGAAACACAGAGCAGACAGTACAGACAGGAAGATACATGTACTGTTAACAACAGTAGACAGTTACAAAACTTTGTGCATCAACAAGAAATATTCTTCTAGAAAGAATAATACACCACTTGTTTACATTGAAAACACACACACACATACATGCACACACACACACAACCCATGCCCGCACGCGCACGCACACACACACACACCAAAAATCAACTACACATAAAGAAAATTACACAACTCACAGCTTTGGCAGATTTGGATGATGATGGCACATTTTTTGACTTGTCCCGCTTCTTGTGGATAAAGTCAAAGAGAGACAACTCACGTGGAGCTGGGCCCTGGGCAAGTTTGCGTTTCCTGTTTAGTGCTGCTTGTGTGTGTTTCTTGATGGATCTGCAGACGACAGCACTGTTGTTAAAAACTAGTACACACCTCCCTTTTCAGGACTAAGCACAACTGTTCCCCCTAAACAATGTCTTCAGTGAAGCCTTGTAATCTTGGAATTTTCGCTTTTAACTCATTCGTGATGGGACACGCCGATCAAAGGTTCAGCCACGCACCGTCCACAGCTCACCAAAACTGAATGCTCCATCCATTTTTCATTAAGTGCACAGATTAAATGAAAATGTCAAGTCAATGTGTCTTCAATGACGCTAGCTAGAGAATTGTGTTTATATGTGGTCAGCTGACTGTAGTTTCATGGTGGCAGGCCCTGGCGTGGGCAGTGTTGAGGCGGCAGCCCCAGTCACAACAAGGGTCATCTTTCAGAGGTCAAAGAAAGATCATGTCTCATCACTCCTGTCTCAGCTACACTGGCTTCCCATCAAAGGCAGGATAAAGTACAAACTTGCTACGCTAGCTTTTCATCTTTTTGATGGCACACTGCCTGCCCACCTGTCCGCATTACTAACTGTCTATCAACCATCCAGGTCCCTTCGCTCTAGCTCCGAACGCCTTCTTGTCGTACCTAAGGCCTACACTAAATCCTTTGGACAACGTTCATTTCAGTATCAAGCCCTTGTAGTTTGGAATTCTCTTCCCCAGTGCATTCGAAATGCTTTTGACTTACTTGATTTTAAAGCCAAACTCAAAACCTTCTTGTTCAGACTGTCCTATGACTAGTCTCACAACAGATCCTGACCCCTGTTGCTGGTGGAATGGCAGGGTGTGTATGTGTGTGTGTGTGTGTGTGTGTGTGTGTGTGTGTGTGTGTGTGTGTGTGTGTGTGATGACAGTATGAGTCGTAGATTCATATTAGTTTAGTCAGAAATTGTAAAGTGCGATGAGCTCACCTCCTGGGGATACTGCGCTATATAAGAATGTTATATTAATACAGTCAAACCTGTGTAAGGCGGTCACCCAAGGGACTGGGTCAAACTGACCACCTTAGACAGGGTGACCGGGTTATCCAGGGTGTCATGTCAACAGCTAGTGTGTCAGGGGATCCTCTGGGGTGACCAGGTTAGACAGTGGTTTGGCTTAATACAGGTGACCGCCTTGGCAGGTTCGACTGTATTATTATTATTAGTTAAAGGGTGCAGACAGGCATGGACAGTTTGCAAGGTGCATATGGTTTGATATGGGTTAAGTGCCAGTAAACAACAGAGCTTCAAGTGGTTCATAATCAAAAAGGATGAAAAGTGTGTAGCTTTATTTATTTTTTTTCAGCTGCCCTAACTCTTTGCCAGTTCCAGTGGTGTTCCTCCCAGGTCACGGGTGGAACCCATGGAAGGCTCGGAAGCTGGGGCAATTTTTATTATGCATGATGATGGAGATGCGGATGATGGTAAGTGTGTAGCATTTAGTGACAAACGTGTGAGCAGATGTGTTTTGCTACGGGTGTCCCGCGGCATTCTCCCCCGGATTTAAAAAAAAAAAAAAATTACACATAAATCTGTGTAAACCGGTACATTTTGACCTGATCTAAGTGTTTCAATGGAGGAAAGACACTTTTTGAGAGGAGGAAAATTTTTAGCCAAAGGTGGAAATCCGCCGAAAGGTGGAAAATTTTAAGCCCTGAAACGACTAGCTCATGCCCAATACTAGCTCATGCTCAAATTACGGTTTGACTATAAAATCATCCCTGCCTCTCCAAGCCCTTTACGTAGCCATTCTCCAGTAAGCATTTTCGTGTTTGACATGGTGGGCACCATATTATGGCATCCACACCAAAAAGCAACTCTTCCGACAGAAAAAGCAACACACAGAAACTCCATTGTGTAAAACCTTTCAGCTACAGCACTGTACCTTTTCAAGGATGGATCGTTGAACATCTTTTGCTTCCTGTTCAGCTCCGTCATGACCATGCACACGGCAGGCGATGGATCCAGACAAAGCGGCTCGGACGTAGCAATAAGCAACTCTGCCTCCAGCTGGTGCAAATCTTCTTGCGTCCACGTTCCTTGTCCAAACTCTGCGGCCAGTGATGCCGCGTCACACAGCAAGGACTGGTAAAAAAATGTTAAGCGTGGAGGTGTAAAAAGCAGACAATGTAAAAAATATCACAAGTATTTCTTAACCAGACACAGCACTAAACAACGGGGGAATTGTTACCAAAAATGATCAAAGTGAAGTTGCAATGAAGACGCCAAAAACACTAATTCTGACTACCACTGCTGTACTGATATTGCAAGTTCAAAACAACACACACACACACACACACACACACACACACACACACACACACACACACACACACACACACAAACACACACACAGCCACACACACACACACACACACACACACACTAAAACCAAACAAACAATGTCATTGTTCTCAAAACCCTCTTTCTTTCTTTTTCTCTACGTTTGATTTTAAAAAAAAAGAAGAGAAATCTCTCTTCCCTTTACCTCAAAAACCAACCGTTTAGCTATTGTCTGACACGAGGACAAGATGATCATGAATCAGTGACACTGTCAGCCTAACCTGAGCGGAAGGTCGCAGCAGGACATACTGGGTGTCGTAAAGCCCTGGGGCCGAGCGCCTGTAGTCCCTGACCTCCACAATAACACAGCCGCTGTAGAACACGTTCACCTGCACACACACTACTGAGTGAATGACATGATTACAAGATAACAGCTGTCAAACATGTCATGTCAAACGACCTCTGTTAAGGGTAGCACGATGGCTCTACTGACGGAAGTCATGAGGGTATCATGGGAACACCTACATGATCATGTCATCTGGTATCACCGTAGGAGGGCGGGTGGGTGTTTGGGAGTTTAACGTAACGGGTGATATCAAAGACGGGACAACGAGAAAAAGGCCAGCACAAATATTTGGCCCCAGCCGGGATTCGAACTCACGACCCAAGCATTAAGAGTCCAACGCTCTACCATTCGGCTATTCCAGCTCCCCGTATCAACGTAGGAAAAAAGATAAATCATAATACAACTGTCAAAACTGTCAGGTCAAACGACCTCACTGTGAAACAAAGTATGTTCCTTTATTCACAATTTTACATGCAACAATTTACAATACCCTGCCGTTTCAATGAAGAAAATCAAATGTTGTGTACCTGTGCTTTTTCGAGCAGATCCAGCAGGAATGGTGGTAACTGGAAAAACAACATCACTTGCATTAATACACAACACAAGGAACAAGACAGCACCCATTCATGAAAATCTAATGTTTTTTCGAAGACTGTTAACACTTTGGATGGAACACTCATGATACTGTATTGCTTACAGTGTGTGCGTGCGTGCGCACAAGCTCGGGTGCATTTGAGTGCATGTTAAGTTCACATAATTCTTTACTGTGAGTATGTTCAAACACACCACTTATACAGTTATGCTGTGCATGTCGTCCTCCTCGTCCTCGTAGTAAGACTTTCAGTTAATTAGCTGCGAGATGGTCTTTGTTGTTTGCGCAACTCTATTCATCTGTAAATAATCAGCCCCCCCCCCCCCCCCCTCTTTTCTATCGAGGTCCCAGTTGTATGTTATAACAGTGATGTGTGTGTGTGTGTGTGTGTGTGTGTGTGTGTGTTCTCCATGTGTGTGTGTGTGTGTTCTCCGTGTGTGTGTGTTCTCCGTGTGTGTGTAATCGTAAGTGTAGAGTGCTCTGAGCCAGCGTCTGCTGGGATACTGCGCTATATATAAAAGCAAATAATAATTATTATTATTATTTATTTTGCTCTTACAAACATACCTCAGCCGAGTCAATGTAGTCAAGGACCTCGGACTCCTGAAACAAATCACCGCAGACATGTTTTGATGAAGGATCCCTGCTCTTGTGGTTTGCAGGAATGTTGCCTTACAGCTACAAGACAAATGATCTTCTACAAGTACAAGAACATTTATGGCCATTTTTTATTTTTTAAATAAGCTCCTTTATTATCCTTTTTGGAAAATTTGGACTACCTCCCCCAGGGGAAGCGTGTCGCCGCGGTGCTGCGCCACCCAATACCTATCCTATGTACTCTACAATTTTGCTGGGGGAGGAAAGCCAGATAACACGGACAGAAGCCCCCCGATGAGCAGCGCGGTAGCCAGGAAAAAACCGGTATCAGTAGCGCAGCGGCTAAATCCGACGCGCTACCTATTAGACCACCGCTCACCCCCCCTCCCCCCCCTTTTTTTTGACTACTTTATTTTTCAGCTGTGACAATAAACTCTGACCTAATACTGAATTAAATATAAGAAATTGGGAAAGAACTCAAATTGTTTGTTCGTTTGTTTGTGGCCAGCTTGGATTCATATTTCAAACATGCCACTGAACTTCTGAAGTGGTGTAATACAATATTAATCAACATCATGTTCCTCACTTCATATGGCAGTTTGATGGTCTCGGCTTCCACCCCCGAGCGGGCTCGCAGCATAAGTGAGTAGCCCTCATTGCCAGGGTACAAGCTGAGCACAAGGCAGTTGAGGCGCTCACGTTTTAACAGCTTCCCAAGCAAATGACTGGCATACAGAAGCTTCTGTTGGACAGAACAGCAGTAAAAAATAAACATTCATGAAAATGAATTATGTCCTGACTGGAGACCTATAAATCAAATTGTCTGCAGCAACAGTATGTCAATTAATGTAACCCTAACAATTATGGAATATGCGTGTGCAAGCACGTGTGTGTGTGTGTGTGTGTGTGTGTGTGTGTGTGTGTGTGTGTGTGTGTGTGTGTTATCTTGGGCTTTGATTTCTAGGTCATTTACTTTATTTCCTTCACACTGAATAGAAAACACTAAGCACAAATGTAGTCACTTCATCACAGTCATGGTGAGTTAGTTACCTTGTCCTCTGGTTGTTTTGACGACTCTTCGATATACAGGTCTAACAACTTTTGGTCCAACGATTTGCTGCAAACATAAGACAAAGTAACATACAAATTAATCAGTCATCTTTTGGTTAAGCAATAATTTTAATTAGTAAATATTGCAAAATATTGCAGTGTGATCTTTCATCAATTGGGCAGCATCACAAAATAAAATGCAAAAAGTGTCTGTACCTCTTGCTTGGGCTTGGTGATGACTTCAGAAGTTTAGCTGGATCTTGCTGGGAACACTCTAGAATGTACTGAAAACACATGAATGACTTCTGATGTACAAGTACTGTACAACTTTTGTACGCTGCAGAGGAAACAACTATGACATAATGCATGTCAAAAGAAACGTTAACTGTAAAAAAAAAAAAAAAAAAATCAAATCTGATTTCCAATACATTTTCCAATATGCCAGGATGGATTATATTATTAACTGCACATCTTGAAAAAAAAAAACAACAAAAAAAAACCCCCAGCAACAAAAAGAAAACACACACGCACACAAAATAAAACTACGCAAATCTTACATATTTATAGATGATACCACAATGTTATATCATTTTAGTGTACCTTTCATAAAATATGTGTGTGTGTGTGTGTGTGTGTGTGTGTGTGTGTGTGTGTGTGTGTGTGTGACTGTATGTGAATCTGCAAATTTGAATTTTAGGGTTGCAGGGCAGGGTGGTTGAACTTCACACAACAAGGTAATCGCAGTCTCCTCTGCGAGTCTACGCAAATGCAAAATGCAATGACAAACAAGCTGCGAAAAAAAGAAAAAAAAATCGATTCTCATTTTTTACTGGCCTCTTTTTACTAGCCACTTTTAACTTTTAGCTGCTAAGAGTTTTTAGACTGATGAACAGGCCAAAGGCCTACAACATCAATGTTTTTCAAGTTCAAGTCCAAGAATGTCACCGCATTACACTTACCTCCGCGTACTCCGCAACGCTCTCCATCAGGAACTTGACGTTCAAATTTCTCTTGAAGTGAACTGTAAAGTCTGTAGTTTATGATTGTTCTACATTTTCACATAAAAAGGAAGCTTAAACTACTGTCGCTGTTTTCAACTGAATTGACTGCTGATTCTGTCTGACGTAACCTTGTACTTTTTATGACAGAACTGAAAAGCCATTTCGAGTTTCAGCCCTGAGGCACTCGCTCCGAAAGGGGTTGGAAATGAGGACTGTGCTATCGTCCGACACGCTCATCAACCCTTGACGTTACCATTTGCACATGAATGAACGAAGAATTGCCGTTTATACGAAGGAGTCCCTGCAACAATACAATCATGCAGAAACCAGAGTCTATTTAGAAGATAACGTATCACACGTTTTTGTCTGCTATGCCATAACCGGAAGCGGGTCGTGATGGCCACACATTGCTCTCCCTTGAATTAGCTCCGCCGCATCATCATCACGCATTATAGTATCGTGCTCCGCATCATCATCATGCTTCCTCGTTTGGCGCATACTTTTATGTTCGTTTGTTGTTGCGAATATAGGGGTATTCCTGTGAGTGCGTCTGAATACGTTTCAGTCAGTAAACACCAGTCTTATCCTTGTATAATTCCAGCCATCTACGATCCCCTGACCGAAAACATTCATTCTTTCAGATCTAAGATTTCTAACTTCACTGAACCGGCTTTGTCAGTGGTATTCCCACGTCAGACATGTTATGTATGTCTCTGGCCACATGTTAAAGACCTCAGGAGTTCAAAGAAGCATGCGATATGAACTTATATTATCCTATATCACTTATTATTCTGTACACTGACTTGAATGAAATCACCCCTTTTTCTGTGATATGCGAAAGAAAACAAGTTCTTAGTTTGGTTCTTGACTGTGAAGTCTTTCTTTGTACAAATGGCCATATTTGGACATAACCAATTCTAGTTGCTCTGCAACTGCCGGACTCAAATGTGGACGCATTCTCACTCAGTCCCTGTCAGCCAACAGTTAACAAATCAATATGACAGCATAGTACAAAACAATGTATTTTTTATTCAGCACTGGCAACTGAAAAACAGATCACAATTGCTTATTCCTGGTTCAGTTTAAAAAAAAAAGAAAAAAAAGGCTGTATATCTTATAGATGCACATTACATGCACAAATTATTTCTTCCTAATTAAGTAAATAGACGTGGCTCTTTCTAACACCAACAAATACATTAGCGCCTCTTTTGTGTGGGTGGGTGGGGGCATTACTTACTTAGGCCCTTGGCTGCAAGTGGAGCATAGGCCATCGACAACCCTTCGCCATCTGTTCTGGGCTATTCTTGCCACTCCAGTTCAGTTGGTCCCCTGCTTATATAGCTATGCCTCAGTGTCCCGCCTCCAGCTGTTGCGAGGCTGGCCTCTCTTCCTTTTCCCCTTTTCCTCCTTTTCATGTCAAGGCTTGGCGTGTGGTGCTGGATGCTGGCTTCCTGAGGGTGTGTCCAATCCAGCCCCACTTCCTCCGCAGGATCTGCTTGGCCACTGGTTCCTGCCCCGCTCGCTCCCACAGCTCTTCATTCCGGATCTTCTCTGGCCATCGGATGTTGAAGATGCGCCTCAGACAGGTGTTGAGAAAAGGGTGGGGGCATTGGGTTTCTTTCTTTTTTCTTTTCTTTCTTTCTTCAGTTTTTTGTGTGTTTTGTGACTGGAAGAGAACAGTTTTTGTATGCAAAGAATGTCATGCAGCTAAATTACTACATATATATATATATAAATTTGCACACACACACACACACACAGATGAGAGGATATTTCTTGTACACAAGCAATGTAACACAGCATTCAGACACTCTGACCGTGTAAAATACCATGCACCAGTACAATCGGGTGAAAGGTTATTTGTATGCAAGGAGTGTGAGGCAACAGTCAGGCAACAGTCATAATCGCAATAAATTCACAAGATATCACATAAAATGGTTTCAGGTTTGCTCATAAAAAAAGACTGTGAAATCTTTTTGCCTGTAAGGAATGTAGTGTTCATACAATTATCTTGACATTTCTCCATACTGCAAAAGGGGAGAAAAGAAAACATTTTTGAATCTTTGTTTCTTTCACTGTGTCAACTCTGAAGCTAACAGCTGTTAACATAACAAATATTATACCGACAGACTCCACCGTGAGTTCGCCATGCTGGACATTAATTTCTCACACCAAATTCAGGCAGGAGAGGTCGCTGGAAAAACAGAAGACTTTTCATGGTACTGGTAATGTTAGTAACTGTGGCTTGTCCAAAATAAAACTTGCAGCACGATCAAGTACATTTTGCAGTCTCACTTGAACTGAGGTGAGGTGCTGTTCACTTCAGTCATGATTGCTATGTTGCAGTGTGATTCGAAAATACAAGAGTCCTTAGGACCCTCTCTCCATATTTTTGAGGGTCCTTTTGTCAATTTTAAGGGGGGGGGGGGGGGGGGGGGGAGGCTGGTCTGTTGGTACAAAAAGTCTGAAAGTCAAAACCATTTGTTGTTTTGTTTACAAAAGCATTCAAATTGGAGAGATGTATGTGAACTGTAGTGTGTCAGCTGCGGCTCATCGGCAAGGCGAGGAACCTGCTATTACCAAACAGCATATTACGGCAGACCAAAAAACATGCATCCACTGTGACGCGTTGTTCTCAAATTTGTGTGTCAATTGAAGAGTTTTGTGCGTACAAATATGCAAACCTGTGCGTAATCAGGAACACTGAAGTTGAAACAATCACATTTTTTTTTTTCTCCCCCCGCCCCTCCCCTCCCCCCCCCCCTTTTTTTTTCTTTGCTGCCCCAACTCTTTTTTTTTGCCAGTTCCAGTGGTGTTCCTCCCGGGTAATGGGTGGCATCCACAGAGGGCTCAGAAGCTGGAGAAAATTTTACTATGCATGATGATGGAGATGAGGATGATGGTAATATGATGCTATGGAGGTCTGTGTGGTTTGGGACTGCAGGACAGGACCGCATTCCACACTTCCTTTCATACATATCCCAGCATTAACCGGGCCCGGGAACTACGACCCCTGCAGTGCCGGCCGTGTAATCATCCACATCATAAGACGTGTCATACCATGGGAACCAAGCCCAAAGTCGCACCCGTGAATTGGGTGAATCACAACATCACATTCTTAATCATGACTGCACTTTCACAGCAGTCTGAATTTTTCATGTCACAGTGAAGCCATATATCCACAAATAAGGAATAGTACAGAGGAGAAGTGTCTTCTCAATGCAGGAGTCATACAATTTTGCATTTTCAGACACCCCTAGACACAAAGACACACACTGGCAGACACGGAGACACACATTCACAGACACAAAGACATGCAATGGCAGACACGGAGACACACCTTGGGAGACACTGGAGACACACAGATGAAAGACATACTATGGCAGACACGCACCGGCAGACACAGAGAGACACACATGCTCACAGGCAGAGCAGGCACACTGTTAAGACTGCAAGTATATATATATATATATACCCTTCGCACGTGTCTTGGTGTCTGCCAGTGCATGTCTTGGTGTCTGCCAGTGCGTGTCTTTTTGTCTGGGGGTGTCTGAAAATGCAAAATTTCATAATTGCAATGCAGAGATTCTGACACAGTATAATCCGAGCAGTTCCATTCCAGTATTTGCTTCGGAGTCGCAAGTTTCCTTTTGCACGGTCTCTACTGAAGTGGCCTCTGAAAAAATAGCAAACTTTTTAACTCTATCGTCGTCCACGATGGGGCGGTACAGTCCCGACACTCAAGAGTGCATGCCAGTTCCCAGCCACGGCTCCCCATGTCACGGACAACTTGGTCCCAAGCAGGGTGTGACTGGCACCCGTAACCGTGGGAGGCAGAGCCAACCATGACTGGATGTTCGACAATAGTGCCCTCGTACATCGGTGTGGGGTCACTCATGCGTGAAGCTGGTTTCTCCAGGATCCATAGAGCATCAGTTCTTAACGGAGGACACAATCTTCGTTTCTGTTTTTGAGGTGTATGCAGCTGCAAAAATAAATAAATAAATAAAATAAACAAAAGAGACCGACTGTGAGTGTTTGCTGTGAAAACTAGTAAGTTCCATTTTATATATATATATATATAGAGAGAGAGAGAGAGAGAAAATCTCAAAGCAAATGCTGGCACACATGCTGATGTCTGGATAATAGGCAAGCATATTCTGAAAACAGATGCCAAGTCTGTTCCATCATGATCAATTGCCATCTTTACAGGCTTGCCTACATTCACCCCCCCCCCCCCCCCTCCCCCCCCCCAAAAAAAAAGAAAAAAAAAAGACAGAACATATAGTATTAATTTAAGGAGGATATGGTCATTAAAATGTTAAGTACAGTTTAAAACACTTTCGCATACAAGTTTTTTGTTTTTGTTTTTTTTAACACTTTTTGCACATTTCAAGGCCCTCTGATAGGAAAAAAAAAGGCCCTCTAATGCAAAATACTGACGTTTCAACCAGCATTGTTATTAGCCCCTTCGATACACATGGTGTTCAGTGAAGATGGAAGGCCATCGAAACTGAAACTGTTTTTCTTTGCTCCATGGGTTTCAACCAGACTTCAAACTAAAGACTTTTTAGTGTAAAAAGCAGTAAAAAAAATTAAAGGTCATTACGGTATATAAAAATCTGTCGTCACTACCTGCTCAATCATCGGCACATCAATGTAAATGTCAATGAGTCGCCAGCCCTCACTGAGAAACCGATTCAGGGTTGCTGTCCAGTCGCAGTCTATGTCAGGAAAAAACATGAAGGACGGATGTCTGAACTCTGCAGTCACAGGCACCAAAGCGATGTTGTACACATATCGTTCCGGCGGAACTGGGGTAGGAATCTCAAACAACAAGTCCACTCCAAAATCTGAAGGCAAAACACACAAATATGAATACACTCAGAGGTACATGTAGTACTAAAGTGGTCTTGCAAAGCAAATTCCCCCCCCCCTTCCCCCCACTAACTGTGGCGCCATATCCTTCCCTCTCTCCTCTCCCCCAACCCCTTCTAGGGTAGGATTGTGTGATTGTGACTGTTTTCAATACATGTGCAGTGATGTTCAAAGGGCTTGGACATTAATCATAGTCTGATTAAACTCGTAAATGTCTTAATGTTAAGGGCCTTTTCAAGGCAAATGTCTGATCAAAGCTTCGCTGTGGCAGCCCAGTGTCCACAGATTTCCATTCACTGCGAACATAGCAAATTTATTCTGACAGAAAACTTCGTTTTGCACAAGATATGAAACCAATTTGACTTTCACTAAGCTTGAAAGTGTAAGGACATGACTGTGGGTGGGTGCTTTTGTCACAATGTGTGTGTGTGTGTGTGTGTGGGGGGGGGGGGGTTCCTATTGATTTTGTGTTGTCAGGACACAATGTATAATTGCTTTTTAGTGTCCAGGGCATTTCGTCCTATTGTACCTTTAACCTGGGAACATCACTGCATACACCGTAACTTGTTGGTACTCAGCTCTCAGAGAACTTTTCCTGTTTCACAGACTAAACCTCAGAGTTGCTTAATTACATACTTATCCAAACTACATGGCATTAAACACACCACACCAGAAAATTCTACACTACCATACTCCAGGGGTAGAAATGACAAGGAACGAAAAAGAGGAAATTTTTGTGGCGAAGGCTCTACGTGCTAGAGGGGTCCGGGGTATGCTCCCCCGAAATTTTTTCAAAAAATTAGATCAAAATCATTTTAAGTGCATAATTTCACAAAACTCTGGAGAACTGCACTGACTCGAATAAGGCAAGACATGCTATTTTACTTTCAGTAAACTTTTATGAGTTCATCAACTCACTGCTTCATTCACAGAACCTAAGTCTCACACTGCACAACAGCACACATAATGCCAGGAGATGACTTGTACTGACCCTGAAACGCTATGCTTCCATCACTGGGAAAATGATGCGTGAGAGTAAGATCTGAACAAGACCAGTTAAAAACAACTTGTTCAGTGAGTCGTTCAGATGTCCACTCCAATCGCAGTCTATGTCAGGTCAGGATAGAACAAGCGGACTTTGTTTAGCCCTACAGAGTGGTAGACTCACAGCACTCTAACTTTATACCCAGTTCTAGTAATAATAATAAGAATAATGAGCATTGAACAGGCGCTTTACCCAATTTCATGAATCGGCTCAAAGCGCCGCGAACTGAACCCAACATGCACGCACATGTGAATTGCGCGCATTCTCTCACACACTGGACATATTACAAACATATTACAATCATGTAGTGCGAAGGGTCAGAACAGCTATTAAAATGTCAGAATTTAAAATAAATTGCTTTTTTTTTTTTTTTTTTTGGTGGGCTGAACATTTTCAAACTGCAGAGGGGGAGGAAGCCGGAGTACCCGGAAAGAACCCCCAACGATCGGTCCGAATGAACGGTGCCACATACGAGAAGGATTCTTTGCCCCGAGTGGGACTCGAACCCCTGTCATCTCGCACTGATGACAAGTCTCTTAACCACTAGACCACCGACCGCCCCAATAATGTGATCACAGCTAGTACAGCTGTTTTGGGCACCTGCACCGACATGGTAGACAATACAAGCCCTGGGTTTGTACAGTTGTCCAAGAATCTGACCAAGTTTCTCCTCTTTGAAGATTATCTCTCTCTGCTCCCATTGCCTAGCGTTTTTTCACCCCTCCTACAAGAACTTTGTCTCTGTGCTAGACAACTGTGCAGCCCGCCATGTTGTAAAAACAACTTCCACCTTCAAACAGACTGTAGATCGGTGTCGTTTGAGAATTTAGCAGCTTAAAATAAATCCTTTTTTTTTTCCTGCGGAAAATTCCACCCCCCCCCCCCCCCCCCACCCCCCCCCCCCCCCCCCCCCCCCCCCCCCCCCCCCCCCCCCCCCCCCCCCCCCTTCTGGGGCGGAAACGGGTGTCACTATTGCAGAAAACTGCGGAGAATTTTGACCCCTGTTACTTACATGGACTCATGCTAGAGCTTCTCTCTCTCGCTGACTGAGGTTCACACTGTCCTGTAACCGTGGCGCTGATCAGGCGTTCACCGTTTTGTGTGTTTCTTGTGATACTTTCCACAAGCTGGTTAGTATGCACCACTCGATTCTGAAAGGGCGACAAAACTTGGTACTGAATGTATGTCTGTAGCCAGCTTTTCTCGACATGAAGCTTCCAGGTTGTGCTATCCCCGTATCTACCTCTCGCTCCGACCTCAGTGTTCTTACGAAAAAATGCCAGCATTATCACTTGAGCAGCATTTGCCATCCTCATTAGTCGGTAGTCCCCGGGTGATCTGGTGAAGTGAAGCAGGTGGTAGCCCTTTGCGTACTGCTCACCAAGCAGGGCATAGAGAGTGTCACAGTCAACAGTCGTGGTGAGAACAGGGACACAACACTCTGCTTGATAGTTCAGGTTCACACGCGTTGCTACCATGTGGTAGTCAACACTGGAACCAGCATATGAGGAAAGGTCGATTTCCGGAGGCTGCCACTGACTTAGGCTACTGTTGTTTCCTCCCATAATCAGGCTTTACAAAGGGTTGCAGCTACTAGAGATGTTCACATCCTGAAAGGAAAACAATACTACTAGGTAGTGATTTTTTTTCTCTCTCTATCCCGCATCAGTCAGTAATTCTCTCAAAACCTTAGCTCCCTAATCACCATGAGCATTCAGTTTGGGTGGAGCAGGACAATATACCCATTATCATATTTTTTCAACGCACGTGTACTGGTACAAACAACAAACAGTAGCTATGTTATGTCCACAACAGAGAGCCTGATCTGCAACACATCAGTAATTCCGTCAATTTTCCGCTCTTGTGTAATACGAAGACTGCAAAGTTCAGTCATCAGTCAAGCTCCAAAAAGTTCCATACAAAATAATGAAACCTTGGGAAACAAACCGTGTTGCAGTCGTCTACGGAGAATAACAAGCCCTTGCTGGGTTGAATTATATGTAGCAAACATTTACCAAAACCCGAAGGGCGGGGCACTGCCAGTGCTATGCAGTGCTTGAATGCCTAGGCTTCCGTCAGTGAAACGTAAGTAAAACTGAATCTTCAACCAGGTCAGAAAGAAAGAGTTATTGCACTTCTCTTATCCAAGTCCTTTTGGACAGCTGAGTCTAGAGGGCTGTCGTCAGTAATTTCGCTGCGCAACACTGTTGCATCGCGCCTTACGACGGTCTTGAGGCGCGGACATCCATCTAATCTTGTCGATAGGCAGGGCGTCCCTGAAATCGAGGTGTGACTTCCCCGATCACTCATGGGTTGCCCACAACATTCCCAGCCAAGGGACGTAACTCCGCCACAGACGTTTTAAGATCCGCTGAGCCACAGTGAAGCCACACTGCGCCGCAGATCAGAGGCCAGATCGCAGCCGTCTGCGAAGCTCACTATCGTTTGACGCGATACCATATTTTCAAAGGCTAGAAGTACTTTTGGGATATGTGGGTGACGGATCTGCTACTATGTGCAACTGCCATGACTGTCACGGTCGTGGATCACCTGCACTGACTCGGACCCGGGCCGTCAGTGACTGCCGGACTGGACGCCGCCGGTCACTGAGTCAGTCCGGCGTAGGCTACCAGCTGGTACACAGTAGTCAGTTCAAGCGAAAAAAGTGTGTGTTGTTGTTGTTGTTTTATCTGTTTTCATCAGGACTGAATTCATCACTTTGGTTATACGTGTACTAAAACTACCAGTTCAGTTCTGCCGGGTAGTCTTCACACACTGAATACGATGGAAGAACTGACTGACACGGCCGTCACAGTGACTGCCGGAAAAACCGCACCGCCGGGCACACCCGTGCACACACACACACACACACCGTGCACACACACACACCGTGGCACACACACACACCGACCGACCGTAACTGACTCGGGAGAACTTCAGTCTCAGTATCAGTCATGTAAGCTGTTTATACCACGCTGAGCATTCCGACTCTTACACTTAGCAGCACTGACTGATATATTTTCTACGACATTTTACTGACTGTATCAGTTTTTCTGGTAGCCGGCCGGGTGACTAGTGACTTAGAGAACAACTGAGAAGCGTCACGGTAGAGCAATTTCAAGTGCATGATGTTAAGAAGAATATCATTCAAAGCATGTGCTCGTGTACTGGCATTCAAAAGTTCACTCGCAAATCAGTACTTCGCAGAAATTTCAATTTCTGTGCGATCATGTTTTACATCACTGACGCAAAATAAACTGAATATCACCCCCAACAGCCTTGGTCAGTCAAAGTACGTATGCACCGACCGGCCATGACTTTTAGTTTAAAATGTTTGAAATGACGCACTTTCTGTGCTCTGTGCGTCAGTCTTTGACTGATGACGTAACTGGAGTGTGTTTTTGTGAACTCCTCAGTAAACCGACATACTGAGTGGGTTATGAAAAATCACTGACAACTTACACTCTTGTTTCCTTACTGAAAATGTGCACTGGTGAGTGGTGTAAAGTTGTCAGTGATATCGTAACGATGCTGTTTGTGATATCGTGCATCTAGATGTGCACGTCAACACTCGAGTCATCACTGACTACTGAGACTGGCTAAGAACTCAGTCATGATACTGTTTGTGATACCGTACATCCAGATGTACTAGACAGCACTGGCACTGACTCGTCGTGTAGCTATTGAAGTACTCATGATACTGTTTGTGATGTCAGTCGTGCACGTAGATATACTGGTCAACACTCATCACTGACTAGAAGTATTCGTCAGCACTCCTCGTGTACATCAGTGCTCATGGTACCGGCACACAAAGCGTAAAACTGAGAAGCACACCGCACACGTACCAGTACGGACGACAAGCAGCCATGTGGCCAGTGAAGCCAAAGAAAAAAGAACATGGACAATAAACTGTTTATTGGTTTATTGTTAACACAATAGAGTTATCATAGCACCGTTATGAGTAGTTTCACGTGCCCATGTACTACTGACCTACGCGCGAGGGAGCGAACGCAGGCTCTTCAGTCGCAGCTAGGGGAACCCCTTGGAGCATACTCAAATAGACGACTCCACTCGGCAAGCTGCGAGGCCAAAGCCCCCGCCCCTTTACTCTGCCGTGTGATGGTAAAACACAGTAAATCCATGACGCCATTTTAAGGGAAACTGGGGGGTGATTTCCAGATGAAACAGATTGGCGTTCATGGTCTTTTTTCTCAAGTGACGTCAACGGACTTGCCGTGCTGTCTTCCCACGTTTCAGTCATATCAGCTAGTTGTGCCTCTCTCTTTAACTGTAATCTGGAGAGCCAGGATAGCCGAATGGTAAAGCGTTGGACTCTCAGTGCTCGGGTCGTGAGTTCGAATCCTACCTGGGGCCAAATATTTTTGTGCTGGCGGCCTTCAGTTCTTTCTCGAAGCGCCGACTTCGGTATCACCCTTACGTGGTGGAAAAGGACGTTCACTCCAAAACACCCACCCACCCTTCTTTGTGGTGCCTGGCAAGAAAGTTTGCCAGACCATGCCATGTGTTGTGCTCATTATGCCACGGCATGCGATTGGCCGAATTCTGGGCGCTTGCCCCGGCTCTGTGATTGGCAGGAGTATAGTCGTCTACTGCAGCACTGGTTCAGTCAGGGCTCTCCTAAGACTCTAGATCCGCTATACAGCGTACAAACAAACAAAGAAAAAAATTAGCATAGCGTCTGAAACCATTGTGGTGACTTTGGTTGGTGTATATGTTGTTCTACCTACGTAAAACTAAAAGCGTACCGCGTCCTGAGCAGACGACGTTATTTGGTTGCGGGCTGAAGACCAACCAGACAGCGCTGATTGGTGGTTATTTTTAGGGACTTGGTCGAATCGACGTACTAGTACATGCATTCGGAAGTGTTAGGCAACCGAGGAAAGCCATTTTTCTCTGCTATTTAGAAGCTGCAAAATCACAAAAATGGTCGGGCAGTGGCGGCGAAAGGAACGCCTGTTCATTTGACAAACAACCCTAGAGCCGGGTTTGTAAGCGGCAGCTTTTCCCTCCAAACTCATTATGAACATAGAGACTTTGGAGCTCAGACGTTTACATATTATTCGCATTGTTCACTCCTCTGGATCGGAGTTCTCATTAACTCAAACTGCCCCGTACTCCTTCTCATCTCAAATCGGGCCAAATATTTGTGCTGGCCTTTTTCTCGATTGTTGCCCAGTCTTTGATATCACCCTTATGTGGTGGAAAAGGACGTTAAACTCCCAAACACCAATCCACCCTTCATCTCAAATCCTGGTACTGCATCATATGGCCCGGCTATGTACACTCACGTACTGTGGCTTCACACTTCACACATGCACACGCACCTGTTTGTTAGGTCAGGGCTGAGAGGACAGGCGCGTAAAACAGAAGTCAACTGCAGAAGTTTCTACAGAAGTGGCCTCTGAAAGAAGAATAAACTTTTCAACTGTACTGTTCTCCAGTTCAAGGATACGCAGGAGACAGACTCAAGAGTGCACGCCAGCTCCCAGCCAAGGCTGCCCATGTCAAAGATGACCTGGTCCCAGTCAGGCTTCGATTGGTAGCTGAGGCCACTGGATGCTGCTTGCACCTTCACTGGATGTTCCACAATGGCGCCCTCGTACAGTGGAGTGTGGTCATGCATGCGTGAAGCTGGTTTCTCAAAGATCCACACGACATCAGTCTCTATTGGCCGACCCTGTGTCGGCTCCCGATGAGGGTGTGTCAACTGAGTTGAAGAAAGAAAAAAAAAACCCACCAAAAAACAGTTTATTGCAATCGCAGTTTAGACAAATCATCATCATCATCATCATCATCATCATCACCATAATAATAATAATAATGATGATAACATTTATAGGGCGCCTATCCCCGAGGAGCGAGCTCTAGGCGCCTTACAATCTAAAACCTAAAAAAAAAAACTTTCACACAATGTACACAACGCAAGAACAACTTAAAAGTAAGAGAGCACACACACACACACACACACACACACACACACACACACACACACACACACACACACACACACACACAGAGCTGAGTAGAAAGAATAAAGGACAGGCAGAGACCAAGATTAAAAACCAAGAACAAGTACCAGTGATTAAACCCAAAACAAAAGTATAGATTGAAATGAGCCAGATAAAACCTTAAAAGATAGCAGCGGTGAGGAGCTAAAAGTCAGACTGACACTATAAGACTTGCATATGATGCCACCCTTGCGCATACAAATGTATGCAGATCAAGTACAGTGTTCCTTCTCTATCACTACTAGTACCAGAAATTGTGGTGTGTGTGGGTGTTTGGGGATTTAACGTCCTTTCCCACCACATACGGGGAGCCGGGGTGGTCGAATGGTAGAGCGTTGGACTTCTAATGCTCGGGTCGTGAGTTCGATCCCGGCTGGGGCCAAATATTTGTGCTGGCTTTTCCATCGTTGCCCCGTCTTTGATATCATCCTATGTGGTGGAAAAGGACGTTAAACCCCCAAACACCCCCCCCCACCCTCACCCCCACCCCACCACATACGGCCAGAAGATGAAGAACGTGATTTTCAGTACGATTGATACTCAGGGCTAAGAACTACCCGTTTTCTTCTCTGAGAGTCATCTCAGTGATACAGTGTACCTTGAAGACACTAACATTTATGACTCATGTCAGTGTGACCTTGACCTTTACTACAGGTCACTCAAAAAGGCATTCTTACCAACTATCAATGCACATAAAATGCTCTGCCCAAATTTGTATTTCCCAAATGTTCACCCAGTCACTGTGACCTTCACCCATGAGGTCAATGACACCCTATCTGTACACATGAAAGCTTTTCTAACCAACTTCTTTTGTGCTAAGTTTGGGTTGCCTGGTGTTTGTGGCTGCCGAGGCACAGAGAAAATGACGTGAATTTTTTTTTTTTTTTTTTTTTGGTGTGGAAATGTCACCATGGCCTTGTGACCTTGACCTTTTAGGGATGTCAATCAAAAATGTGCAGCTACCGTTAAGTAGAAGACTTAGAATTTTCACTCGCGCGGCCTGCAACGGCAGCGAATTGCGTGTAGAGCTCTGCTAATCATTAATGATACATCTCGAGCATACAAGCGCACTCAATGAGAAGCGCAACTCTTCCAAAACATGTTGGCTCCTGTGAAGCCCAGTGTGAACATACAATATGTGCGTTTAAAACAAGACCTGTTCAAATCGTATCTGACAGCACTTACTGTAGTAGACCCATCGATGCAGATGTCAATAAGTCGCCAGCCTTGGCTCAGGGGCTGATTCAGGTGGTGTGTCCAGTCGCATTCTATGTCAGGAAAACGTTGATGTCTGAACACCACAACCGCAGCCACTAAAACCATCTTGTATTTATACAGTTGAGCAAGCGATGAGGTCGGTATCTCGAAGAACAAGTCCACTCCAATATCTGAAATGAATCAAAAAGCAGACAATGCAATCCAATCCAATGTCCACTTGTAAAGCACACGAGATCTTCTTGCGCCTAGGATGACGCACGAAAGAAAGCAGACTGAAAAAGAAGAGAACGAAGGTTTCCTGTGGCACTGTCGGCCAGTCTGAGTGGACCCTCAATGAACTCATTCGTGACGGGAGACTTCGATCAAAGGTTCAGCCATGCAGCACCCACATAAGTACACAAAATGTCAAGTGCGTGTGTCTTCAGTGAAGCTTGCTAGAGAGGTATGTTTACGTTTGCTGCAGTTTCATGTACTTTTCCGAAGCTGTCACTTAAAATTTAACGTGATTAACTGTCATGGACTCATTCAAATTGTCGGTTTATATCAAGGAAGAATACAAAGTGAAATGATGGACTAACATGAGCTCATGCCACAGGTCTTCTCTCTCACAGACTGGGGTTCGGCCTGTCCCGTAACCAAGGTGCTGACCAGGCGTTCACCATTTCGTGTATTTCTGGCGACACATTCCACAAGATTGGTAGTATGCACAACGCGTGCCTGGCGCGTGTATATGCGGAAATTGTGAACGTATGCCTGCAGCCAGCCTTTCACAACATGAAGTCTCCAGGATGTGCAGTCCCTGTACCTCCCTCTGATTCCAGCCTCAGTGTTTTTACGAAAGAATGCTTGCAAGATGATTCGAACGGTCATGCTAAAAACCGCGCCACTCATTTCTCCTGGAGATCTGGTCAAGTGAATCATGCGGTAGCCCTTAGCATACTGCTCCCCAAGCATAGCGTACAGAGTGTCGCAGTCAACAGTAACACTCATGCCAGGCACACAGCATTCCACGTGAGAGTCCAGATCCACTCGAGCCGACACCTTGTGGTACGCAACGCTAGTGCCG
This sequence comes from Batillaria attramentaria, assembly GCA_018292915.2. Taxonomy (NCBI): domain Eukaryota; kingdom Metazoa; phylum Mollusca; class Gastropoda; family Batillariidae; genus Batillaria; species Batillaria attramentaria. The sequence continues at coordinate 33,372 of JACVVK020000569.1, read as the reverse complement.
GCAAGTAATGACATGTCTATATCTGGTGGATGCCACTCGTGTTTGCTTTTCCATGTTCCCATCTTGGACTGAGTTCTCTCAGTGCTGTGTCAGTTCTAGCAGCTACCCGTCAGAGTTGCGTATGACCTGAAATGAAAATATTGTTCAGTGTTCTCACAATTTTAGAAAGCGAATATCAGTTCTACTGAGCTCTAAGTCGTGCACACCGTACATCAGCACAGGTACCTCTCACTGGTAGTCACCACCTGTGTCCAGTCGTATTACACAGGTCACTATTCCACTACTATGTCCCAGGTTACTACGACAACACAAACAAGAAACGGTCTGGTGCACGGGCTTTCAAGAGTGCAGCTCCTTGCCTCTGGAACAACTTGCCAGCTCACCTCAAGTCAGGTTCTGCGTCAGTCATGACCTTCAAGCGGAACCTCAAGACGCACCTTTTCTCTCAGTTCCAATTCTCTCTCTTTTTTTTTTTCTCCCCCCCCCCCCCCCGACCCCAGAGGCGCCGTGAGCATGCTTACTGCATGGAAGTTCTTTTCGTAGCGCTATACAAATGGCCAATCATAATCATCATCATACTAGTACGCTTATCTGGCATACAGCAGTGGAAAACGTTTCATCCAATGCGCTTATTCCGTGCATCTGAATCACTCACTTAGGTCACCGAATATAGCATCTGAAACCATCGTGGTGATTCTGGCTGACCTCTAATTATGTTGTTCTACGTACGTAGTAGTTCGGGTGACCCAGGAGTGATCGGGGAAGTCACATCCTCGATTACAGGAGAGGGGCGCCATCTGACTGACTACGTACGTGGAATCAATTTTTGGCTCCCTTGTGTAACAATGGGAGTCTATGTAATAACCCTCCGTCGTCTGTCTGTGTCTGTCTGGTGTGTGTGTGTGTGTGTGTGGTGTGTGTGTGTGTGTGTTGTGTGTGTGTGTGTGTGTGTCCAGAAAACTTTAACGTTGTCGTTTTCTCAGAAACTACAAACAGCAGAGACACCAAACTTGGCCTGTTGATAGACAACCATAAGACCTTTCAAAACATATCATTTTGAATGACCTTGACTCAAGGTCAAGGTCACTAACGCTGTCTGTTTGAAAATTTTACATTGGCATTTTCACGGAATCTACAAAGACCAGAGGTTTCAAACTTTGCATGATGATAGACATTGATAAGAACTTTACAGATATACATGTTTTCAGTGGCCTTGTGTCAAGGTCAAGGCCATACAAGCTATTTTTGTGAAACCTTAACATTGGCATTTTCTCAGAAATAACAAACAGCAGAGGCGCCAAACTTGGCATGCTGATAGACAGTGAAAAGACCTATGCACACAAACCATTTTAAATGACCTTGACCCAAGGTCAAGGTCATTAAAGCAGTCTGGAAATTTTTACATTTTCATTTTTTTCGGAATCTAGAAGAACCAGAAGCATCAAACTTTGCATGATGATAGATATTGGCAACACCTTCACTGACATACCTATGTTCAATGACTTTTACTCAAGGTCAAGGCCATGCAGGCTGTTTTTGGGAAACTTAAACCTTGGCATTTTCTCTAAAACAACAAACAGTTGAGGCACCAAACAAGGCATGATGACAGACCGCAATGAGACCTACCTTTTTGAATGACCTTGACTGAAGGTCTGTTGACTGAAAGCTGTCTGTTGTGAATTTTAACATTACCGTTTTCAGAGGAACTACAAATACTAGAGGCGTCAAACTTGGCATAATAATAGACATTGATGTGATCTCATTTTAATGACCTTGACCCAAGGTCAAGGCCATACAAACTGTTTGGGGGAAAATTGTAATATTGCCAGGAACTCGGAACGCCAGAGACACTTTATTATTATTTTTTTTAACTTTAACCTTGGTATTTTCTCCAAAACAACAAACAGTAGAGGCACCAAACGAGATATGATGATAGACAGCAATGAGACCTACCTTTCTGAATGACCTTGACTGAAGGTCAAGGTCATTAAAGCTGTCTGTTGTGAATTGTAACATTACTGTTTTCAGAGGAACTAAAAATAATAGAGGCATCAAACTTGGCATAATGATAGACATTGATGAGATCTCATTTTAATGACCTTGACCAAAGGTCAAGGCCATACAAACTGTTTCAGAGAAAATTGTAATATTGCCATGAACTCATAGCGCCAGAGCCACTTTACTTGGCATGATATTGGATAGTGATAAGAGCTTTACAAACATACTCATGTGAATGACCTTGACCTGTGTCACAAGGGAGCCATGGATGCTTTTGCCTCTCTATTTTTTTTTTTTTTAAACTCAGAAAGCTCAAAACTTTTGATGTCAGTCCACATGTCCTTCAACTTGTTTACAAAAGCCTTATTGAAAGCATTCTTTCCTTTAACGCCACAGCTTGGTTTAGTCTTTTGTCCGTGAAGCAGAAAACAAAGCTTGGTAGGGTAGTAACCACTGCTAGTAAACTGATAGGCCAAAATCAAAATCAGCTAACTTTGTATGAATCTGCCCTGGTTAGAAAAGCAAATCAGATAAACAACGGCCGTGACCACCCTCTTAATCCAGCCTTTCAGAAGCTTCCGTCCGGCAGACGTTTTAAAGTCCCACTAGCACGTAAAAACATGTACAAGAAGTCGTTTGTCCCATCTGCCATCACTGTGTTAAACGGTTTGCGTTAGTAACCTTGTGCATTTGCGGGGGGGGGGGGGGGAGAGAGAGAGAGAGAGAGAGAGAGAGAGAGAGAGAGATTTTAAACAGTCTTAGAGTTTGACAGTATGTATGATGACTTGTTTTAAATTGTTCTGAAGTTTGTTTGACCTTAACGTTTAACCCTATTTTATTTTTATATCAAGATCTTTAATGACCGTATTTTATTTTATCTGAGACAAAGCATCATGTGAGTCCAAAGAAGATTTTCTGTTTTTAGAGTCTCTCTTAAACACAAAATAAAGTATTTTCAATTGAATTGAATTTGAATTGAATCTGATCGTGCCGCGCATTGAGCATACAACGTTGCGGACTGAAGACCGGTTAGACAGGGCTGATCGGTGGCTTATTTTAGCGGCTTTGTCTATCGGCGTGTAGTAGAGGAAGCGTTAGGCCGAAGAAAGTCGCAGCGGCCATAAGGAACATCTCTTCATTTGACAAACTGACAGCCTTATAGCTTTCTAAGCGGCAGTGTTTCCCCTTCAAAACTGACTCAATACGAACACAGCGACTTAAAAGGCACATCTTCCTATGATTTCATGCTCACAAATCATCGCGTTCTGAGCTCCCCTGGCAGTGTCTCACATCCTACCACATAAACTGAACCTGCACAGTAGCAGCACCTCACAGACGCGTATGTCAATCAGTGACGCAGCTTAGTACTCCTACTGCGACCGCGACCCGTCGACTGAGTACAAGAATTTGGATTTTCGCCAGCTCGCACGGCCTGCAGACGGCAGTGTATCTGTGCTCTACTCTTCATCAAGACAGATTATTCCCCCCCCCCCCCCCAGCCTACAGGCGCTCTCAAAAGCCGCGCACTTGTGTCAAAATTGACTGACAGAAGTTGGCTTCTGCCTGGTAACCGTGGAATGCGAGCATTACTTGAAAAGGGGCTAATAAGCCTGCTACCATGTTTATGCTCACAGATCGTTCTGAGCTGTTTTCTGTCATCACACCACTTAGACGCCTGGACAGTGACGGCGTTTGTAATGCTGGCACTGAGCCAACAGAAGCGGCGGCGGCCACACTGAGTAGTCAGTGTAACAACAGTCGCAGAATTTGAATGTTCGATCGCTCGCGCAAAAGTGTAAACAACATGGCATTAAGAACTGTACTAATCATCAAGATAAGAGTATTTTGAGCGTACAGGCGCGCGGCTCACGAGCGAAACTGTTCGAAAACGTAATCTGGCTTATAGCAAAGATGAAATTAGCCCGTTTAAGGCAGTGGAATAAAAGGTAGGAAATATCCCACTAACCGGTCTACACCAATGCAACACATTGGAACTAAACCAGGATCTTAGCCACAACTTGAAAAGGCCGGGCTATCAGGATAGAGTATTTCGGGCGTACAGGCGCAGTCACGTGCGAAACTGTTCCAAAACGCAAATTGGCTTAGCAAAATTGTTTGAAAAAAAACAACAAAAAAACAGATAGGTATTAGGTGGCGCTGCACAGCGGCGACGCGCTTCCCCCGGGGAAGCAGCCCGAATTTCCCGAAAGGGATGATAAAGTAGTTAGAAAAAAAATGGAATTAGCTCGTTTAAACTCCCAGTACTCAGAACGAAGGCTTACTGAAATGGACGCACAGCGGCTTGTCAGTGAACTGTGTACTGGTGTGGTGTCACAGACAGCAGCTACATCGACCAGATCGTCAACTCTGCACCTTACAAGTCAGTACTGGTGATCACAGCAGTTCGAAAGTTGCGGCCATTGGAGAAGAAGCCATCTTACAACTGTAGCCAGTAGGTTTGGATGCACACTGGAATATACCGGAAACTCTTTCACGGGTTGGCGTGTGATGCCTAAACATCTGGATTTAGACTCTAAATGGTTGCACAATCTGTTGAACGAATTCATGCAATAGAGGTGCGCCAGTGTTCGGCGCTCCCGTGTGTAGCGTCCCTGAAAAAATCATCAGCGCTGCAAGTCGGTCGCCATCCCCCCCCCCCCCCCTTTCCAGTCTGCTGTGAGACGGTGAACCCTGTCTCGCTGACAACGTGATTTTGTGAGAAGACGGAAGACTAGCAAATTATAAATATCAGTTAAAACTGGAGCAGCAAAACCTTTGTGTGTGACCTTGACCTGTACCAGAGGTCACTCAAAAAGGCAATCTTACCAACTCATCAATGCAAATTAATGCTCTCCTAAAATTTTTAAGTTCCGAAACTTTTACCCGATCCCTTTGCCCTTGACCCCTGACGTCAAGGTCACCCAAATTGTACAAATGAAAGCTCTTGATACCAGCTTCATTTGCGCCTGACGTTTGCGGTTGCAGGGAAACTGAGAAAACATCAGTGACTTTTTGGTAATTTCACAATGACCTTGTGGCCTCGACCTTTGAGGGAGGTCACTCAAAATGATATCTTTGAAAACTCCTTGTCAACAACTACCATTGTAAGTTTGGTGTTTCTGCTATGTGTACTGAATTCGTGAGAAAAAGCCAGTGTTAAAGTTTGTCATCGACGACAAACAGACGACGGAGGGCTATACTGAACTTAGGCTCACACACGTGAGTCAGCAAAAGGAGTTAAGAACAAACAAACAAACAAAAACAAACAAACAACCGATTAACGACTTAAAGGGGCTAATGCTACCGTTTTTATGCTCACAGGTTGTTCTGGCGTGTTTCCGGGGTACGTCATTACACCACTTCGTCTCAGTGTAAGACTGATGCTGGCACTGAAGCAACAGAAGCGTACTCGATGCCGCGGCGACCACACTAAGCGCTCCAGTCAGTAGAGTAACAACAGCCGTAGATTTTGAATATTCGACCACTCGCGCGAAGTGTAAACTGACGGGCAACATTGTATCGCATTGATACCTGTACAAATCATCAAGATAAGTATTTCGAGCGAACAGGCGCACTCACGAGCGAAACTTGTTCCAAAACAGAACTTGGCCTGGCAAAGTTGGAACTGATTAGCCCGTTTCAGTAAGGCAGTGGAATAAAAGGTAGGAAATGTCCCACTGACTTCCTAGCCTTACGGCACCAATGTCCTACATTTACTAGTACTTAAAGTTGGATTTTAGCCACAAAAAGGTCGCGCGCTCTTAAGTTCGCATAGTTAATGTTGTATTGTCGTGGGTTTTTTTGTTTTGTTGTTGTTGTTTTTTGGTTTTGTTTGTTTGTTTTGTTTCGTTTTTTAAACGAGTCGTTTGTGTCTACTTGAGTAACTCCGATTACCTCCGGCTCTGGGAAGAACCCGGCACTGTTTGTTGGCCCTACAAATAGCTAATACCAGCGACCGGAAAGGTATAGCAGTCGGCAGCGGCGACATTATGCCGACAGGTACATCAGTATCACGGGTGTTAAGCAAAACTGATGGGCAAACCGGCGTTTGTTGTTTGTTTCAGTCTTCCGGCGATCCTACTCCGCCGGATTCAAAACTTTCCGACGAGTACACATGTCCTACATCAGTATAGTCCTCTGTGGCACAGAAAACGTAATCGGACACTGATGTCGAAAATACTAGTAAAGCGGTCCTCCGTAGGCAGTCAGTGGTTAGCACTTCGGACCATGGACCTGGAGACTCGGATTCACTGAAATGCCAGCCGAGGCAAGCGGGATTTTTCCTATCTAGGTCGGCTCTTACCCAGACCAGGTGTGCAATGGGCCCAATGGGGAGGCTGTTGCCACACAACCGAGATGCAGCCGGCACTTCACGCCTGCGACTTTGGAGGTGCTTCCCTTGGTATGACACACCTTATGATGTGGATAATTACACGACCGGCACCGCAGGTGCCGTAATTCCCGGGCCTGATTAACGCCCGGATATAGTTATGACAGCCGGGAAGCGTGGAAATGCGACCCTCAGTGTCCCGCAGCCGGTCCCAAACACACGGACGTGACCTCCATAGCATCATCTTACCATCATCATACCTGAATTGCCCCATCTTCCCACGGCCCTCCGGGGACTCCACTCATGATCTGGGAGGGCCACCACTACAGCTGGCGAAGAGTTGGGAGAACAAAAATAAATAAATAATAAATAAACAAAACAAATAATAATAATAATAAATTAAAAAAATGAAACAACGCACGCTGTTGCAAAAGGCCGGGTAACTTCCCTACCTGGATAACTTACCCCACAGGAATAAGATGATCGTGCAACCACCCTGGATGTCATCCCTCCTAGGTCATTATTTCTATCAAGCCCCTCGCCCTACACCTAATGTACCCCCCTCCCCCCCCCCCTCTCGTCAGTCTAGGCCGGATGTCTCCACCTCTCCAAAGCCTTCAAAGTTAACCGGTGAGGTCCTCAACACTGATAACCCTCCTACACGAAAGAAACGAAACTAAGGCGGGGAAATCACAGGGCCCACAGCATTCAGTTGGAACAACGCAGTCACGGGTTCGGAGCTCGGACGGATTCCGGAGACTTCTTGAGTCGGGATTATCGGTCTAGATGTGTTACTGATAATCTATAAAGAACTCAGTAAACTTCGGCCGTTCCAGAGGGCTTCGGTTCCTTTGTTAGTTTTTTTTCCAGCACCGGCAAATCAGCCGGCTGGGTATAACAGTATATACCATTCTGCATTCATGAACCATAAACTTCATCCGCCGGGCCGCATCAGTGGAATCAGTGAAACTGATCTCAGTTGAGTTTTCGACCACAAAATCAGTATGTCATCTGCACTCAGTCTGAAACAGCGGCAAAATTCACTGAAACATTTTCATGAGTCTATGTGGCGATGGTCACAAGATGCATAACAGCACTACGTGGCGCAGGCATAACCTCAGCATTCAAAATTTTCCCAGAAAAAAACTTGACTTTCGGCCACCATTACGGCGATAAGGAAAGTTTCCCACTTTACCCATTTTCCCACGAGTTGTCTCCACTGACTTGCATGAAGGGCGATGACTCGTAAAATTTAAAAATTGATCAGGCCTCAGGAGTTGTCTCTGAGAACCGTACCCGAATGTCAACTTCGAGAAACTTGCGTTAACTGTTGAAGAAGAAAAAGAACAAGGGGAAAAAAACAAAACAAAAAAAAAAAAACAAGGAAACTATTCCTGACCTTTTTTCTTCACACCTATGCGCACAGGCTCGACGAAAGTGGAGATTTGAGCAGCCGAGTGCATACTGACAGTACCCGCCCACGGCCGGATGGGCCGCGGTTCATGGTGCTGGGTGCACTTGCATTATCAGAACCGGATCTCTCAAAATAGTGCTGGCAGACGCCTACTCACTGGGGGTATTAGCGGAGGGACTGAAGTCGGTTCCGGGAACTGAAGAGTGTGGGGAGAGGAACTGACATTTCCCATCCAAACGCTTGGGTTGCTTCACTTACTTAGTGCTAGGAACAAGAGTTTGGTTTTCATTAGCAATGCATGACTTAAAATACCTTTAAATATTTTCTGGTATGCTTCGCAAAACATGAGAGAGAAGAAAACACACACACACACACACTGACACAACTCCGTCACACACACACACACACACCGTACACACACACACACACACACACACACTGAGTGACCACATGAGCTTTGTGTAGCTAGGTCAGTGGTTTTTTTTTCTTCCAACAACTGAAACAAACCAAAAACTAGCTTACAACTGCATAGCTAAAGTGGAAACAACAGCAGCTCCCCGGCCTCTTGTTGATCTCACAAAAAGGAGACAAGCTACAATTTACAATATGTCAGGCACAAAAGTGCCAAAGTATACCAAAGTAAATGTATCACAGCCTCAAAATTCCACGCCCGGACAGGACTCGCAACAGTGGTGCCTAAAGACCAACTACAATGGGTCTTTCGAATTAACTTAACGCAGCAAAAATCTACAACTAGTACAAAATAATCACACATTTATAATTTTTTAAATAAAAATGTCCTTCAGAACAATCTTCAGTAAAAACACTGGTAAAATGCATGAAATACATAATATAGCATGTCATTTCTTGTTTCAGAGAACACTTTCACAAATAATGCGTCACCAAGATGGAAATGTCCAAAAAGAAAAAAAAAGAGAGAAAAAAAAATAGAGAAAAAAAAAAAAGATGCAATAATGCATTGCAATCCTTTAGAGAATTCTTTCAGCTACACCTCAGCCACACTGTAAACAAGACACACACCAGTGCATGATGTCCTCTTAAAGTCTCTATGTTTGTGATGAGTTCCAATGGGGAAAAAACTGCCACTTACAAAAGCTCTAAGGCAGTTTGCCAAAAGAACAGATGTTCCTTTTGGTCACTGCGGCCATTTTCGTGACTTTGCGGCTTCTAATAGTAGAGAAATATGATTAAAGCCCTTAAGAACAAACTAACTTGATCCCCAAATTTAAACCTGGACACATTTTCGTTGCCCTTCATACAGGAATGTAGTCTTAGGAAGAACTGCGAAGTATGTGTGCCGGGGTGAGTGCGGCTTACATCAATAATGAATCATGTCATTCACTTTCGCTGGCACGGCCAGTTCCAGCTTGAGGTGCCCCGGTACCATGCAACTGCATACTTTCTCTTTCCTCCTTTTTTGGGCTTTGTGTCTCCTCTGAACAGCCTCATTTTACTATGGTTTTCCTGCTTCCTTCACAGCCAACGTGCAGTGGCTGGTTCCAAAATAAAGAGGGACTTTTTTGTTCTTTTAATAAAACAATTTACTTTATTATCCCTTTCTGGATATTCAGGCTTCTTCCCCGGAGGGAAGCGCGTCAGCAGTGTCACCCAATACCTATCCTATTTTTGCAAGTTGGAAAGTCGGATAATCCGGAGAGAAACCCCCGGTGAACAGCCCGGTAGCCAGGAAACACTGATATCACATATCACAAGCTCATCGTGTGCTCAAATCCATGATTCACCGACGTGAAAGCCGTTCAGTAGTGCAGCGGCTTAGTCCGACACGCTACCTACTAGACCACCGCTCACCTCCATTTACATAGCCCACGATTATGATAACAGGTTCGGATGCCGAGTCTGGTCAGCAGACATTCTTGCAGAGACCTGATATTACGAACAGTGCGCCACCTGGATCACTCTGTCCCTTAGAAATCAGGCTACCAGTAGATCCATAGACAATTGTGTTTCAAACACAGGCTTGAAGAACATGTTTTACTGGAAGGTCTCTACTGAAGTGGCCTCTGAAAGAAGAACAGACTTTTCAACTCTTTAGCTGAATGTGACAAGTGGTTGCAGGACCGCGACTCAAGGATGCACGTCAGCTCCCAGCCACGACTCCCCATGCGACGGATGACGTGGTCCCAGTCAGGCTTCGACTGAGCCCCCCAGGATGTAAGTGTGACCTGGACTGTATGCTCCACGATGGTGCCCTCATACAGTGGAGTGTGGTCATTCCTGTGTGATACTGGCTTCTCCAGGATCCACAATGCATCAGTCGTCGTTGGACGACACAGTCTTGGCCTCAGGTTGGGAGGTGTCCGCAGCTTTAAATTTCAAGAAAAAAAAAGTTTATTAGAGAATCAGTCTAGACAAATGTCTGCAGGTGAGAGAGTGCAGGCAAACTGGGTAGTATGGGCAAACCGGTGCGCACGGGAAATCAGAGAGGGTGGACAAACCTCAAACCAGGGTGCAAGTCAGACAGCACAGCCAAACTGCAGAGTGTGGGTAAACAAGACAGCATTGCCTGGGAGTGTGAACAAACCAGAGAGCACATGAAAATTGTGGAGTGTGATCAAACTGGAGCCCCAACTCCCAAGTATTGTAATGGTATGGTATGGTATGGTATGGTATGGTATGGTATGGTATGGTATGGTAAACTTCTCCTCGGCGCACGTATCCATCTCTACCGAGATGCTCATGGCGCCGCAGGGCTGGAGGACGAAGCAGTGAAAGCCTGCTGCCACTAAGCGCTACTTTATGTGCAAACCTCCTCCCTGCTATTCACTCTGGTGCGAGCGACAGTATTTCTGTTTTATCACGCCACCCGCCACAGCCTACTCTTCTTCAAAAGATGAACGTGGGATTTTTTGCGTGCACACTTGATATTTGCTGACTGCACTTACTTGCTCCACCATTGGCAAATCGAGGTAGATGTCGATGAGTCGCCAGCCTTCACTGAGGAACTGAGTCAGGTTGGTTGTCCAGTCGCACGCTATGTCAGGAAAAGACAAAGCCGTTGAATGTCTGAACTCCGCCCTCACAGGCACCAAAGCGATCTTGTACATGTATCGTTCTGGAGGCGATGGGCTTGGTATCTCGAAGAATAAATCCACCCCCAAATCTGAAGTCAGAAAACCAGTTCTCCGTGACCACAAACATCCACTTCATCCTATGGTGACTAATGCAGCAGTAATGCAATGTGCACCACATGATACTGGGGGTACGTGTACAAGTAATGCCCAGTTGGTATAGTTCGCCTGTTAGGGGGTGCAAATGTATACCAGTCATGCGCAGGAGGGACAAATAAACTCCAGGCGTCCACTAACGGGGGCGACTATCCCCGATACGCGCGAGGGGGTGCAAATGTACTCTGGGGGCTGGCGAGGTGAAGTCACGTGGCTGCTGACTTCGTTCTACGACTTCATGCGAAACATCGATAGAACTGACTGGTATACATTTACGCCCCCTAACGGGCGAAGTATACCAACTAAGCACAAGAAATGCCTGCCAGAAGTTTATACCTCCCATATTTTCCCCAAGAGCAGTGTTCACATACATCTCTCCTACTTGAATACTATTGTCAGTGTTCCTGATTACGCACAGGGGTGTTTTTGTACACACAAAACTCTTGAATTGACCCATCAAATCTGAGAACAGTGCGTAAAAGGGGACGCACGTTTTTGCTGTGACAAACAGTATTTTTCCAACTCTCTCCCGGAAACTCGATGAACAAAACGTGATCTGTAACTAGCAGTGGACACTTGTAGCATCGTGTTTCCGCTGAGCCATTGTGCATAACAGACAGAATCTGATATTTCCTATAGATCTTAATCACATCAGAAATTTTTCAGAGTATCATTATTCCGAATGCGAAGTTTAACTCTCCTTTCCGTGTATGCATGCAAGAGTGTATACTTTTTGTCTGTAATGTTTTGTTTGACAGTTTCCTAAACTGAGGTTTGAAAATCTTTGTATTTATTGTTCCCTGTTCTAACCAGTAAAAAGAAAAATTTCTGATGCTCAACAGACAATAAAGGTATATTGAACTGAACTGATGCACATACATGCCTATAGCTATACTTTTACTAAATGTTGCTGGAAGTACCGACCTGTCAAAGAAATTTTCCCCTCATTATGCTTACATGGACTCATGCTGAGTGCTTGGTTTGATGGTTCAAACTGTCCTGTAACGAAGACACTGATGAGGCGTTCACCATTCTGTGTATTTCTGGCGATACTTTGCACAAGATTGTTTGTATGTACAACACGCGACTGCTTGGACATACGGTCAGCATAGTGTATGTACGTTTGCAGCCAGCTTTTCTCAACATGAAGCTTCCAGGTTATAGGCTCCCTGTATCTCCCTCTGGTTCTCACTTCAGCACTTTTACGGAAAAATGCTTGCAAAATGATTTGAGCACATTGGTTGGCACTTTTCAGCTCTCCTGGAGATCTGCTCAGGTGAATCATGCGGTAGCCCTTCCCATACTGCTCCCTAAGCATAGTGTACAGAGTGTCGCAGTCAACAGTCACTCTCATTCCAGGAGTACAGCATTCCATGTGATAGTCCAGATCCACTCGAGCCGACACCTTGTGGTAGTCAACACTGGTACCAGAATGTGATTGGTTTATTTCTGGTGGTAGCCATTGACTTTTGCTGGCATATTTTCCCATGTTAGTCAGTACTCTGTTATAGCTGCTACCTCAAAGTTGCTGATATCCTGAAACAAAAATTTTGTTATGTGTGCCAAAATTACAATTCTTGAAGGCAAATCTAGGTCTAAGACATGGGCACACAAATCATCACAAACACCCATGTTTATTTTTTAAATCCTGAGCAATCTAAGCCAACACTGACTGACAAGGATGTCAAGCTCTCGAGTTTTAGAGAAGGAGACGGCTAACTATATCAACCTGATCAGCTCTACCCCCACCAAGTGTGGTGACTATCCCCCATCTTGTGATTATCATGCATACCGTTAGAAAAGTGTTGATGACAAACACAGATATACAACTTACAAAGTCATCTTGTGACTGTGGTATTCTGAGAGGTAGAAACCAATAATTCAGTTCAGTGTCTTGCTGTATGTGTAAAACTTGTGAACACAAACAAAATCCTACGTACACACATAAGAGATTAAAACTTATTGTTATTATCAGCACAACTGATTACCACCGTCACAGTGATGGCACTTGAAGGATTTGCCTACTGATCACCACAGTCCCAGTTTTCCCCTTCAGCATTTTTTTTTGTTTTGCCCAGGACAACTGTGATCACGGTGATCAGACAAGCGCTTTACAAGCCATCACCTGGATGACATTAAGTTGGCTGAAAATTGCCAAATGACTGAAAATTCCCCAGCCTGTTGAAACTTTGCGCAGTATTGCCATTATGTATGTTAACAAGGTGTGAAAATTGCAATGAAGTGTGGTGTTGATTTTTTTTAATACTGAATTTGGGGTTCTTTTTACCGTGACCAACCCATATGAACGGCCAGAGGTATGCATGGGAAAAACCGCCCAGTAGTGACTTGTACTGTAAATGAGCCACTCACTGATTTAAAAAAAGCCAGAAAATTTGATACATGTACCTCCTTTCTTTGGCCAGTGCGACTGAGTTGCACAAGATTAAGTTATTATGTGTAAAACCCCGGAAATGGAGTCATGGGGGTTATTTCCTGAGCATGTAAATTTTATGCGTGATGTTATCAATGGACGCGGATTGTAAGGGGAATGAACGAAAAAATATGGACAATAGCATGGATTTTGATCGTAACATAGAACGAAATAAAATGAAATGCATGACAACCACACGCCTTGAGTTTCAACTGAACGAAGGTCCGTAGTGGAGAACGCTGTCTGTGGAGTAACAGTCCACAGACGCATTCTTCTGTTTTGCTACTCGTCGTGGATAGCAAAGTCTGCGTCATGCTGCACTGGTGTTACTGTTATCAGTCAGCTTGTCGCATCACACATGTGAAGCGACTGAAGAATTGGCTTCGCACCTGTTTGCTGTTCGGGGACCCCTCGGTGCGCGAGGCAAGGGGCGTAACTCATGTACGTTATCCACTGAGCTATGGTGAACTATAAATCCGGTGCTGCAATGCCCAGTGGATAGATGTGTACTACGCTAGTGACGGTTTTTTTTTATATTCAGGCACTGCTCGTTTGCTTCCTAAACAATGTGCTGAATTAGAAAATGCACTTGTCTGCATTGCATGACAAAGAATGCATGCCTCAATGATTTGGGGGGGGGGGGGGGGTATCATTTTTCCCCAAGTGCTTGTGTGTGCATGAGAGAGACAGGGAAAAGATGTAAAACATACAAAGCTGAACCCACAAGTAGTCATATCACTCTTCCATTCATCTCCACACTTGCATAATAACGTGAACAAAATGAAAGGCTTTTTGCTTTATTGCTCACAGATCATACGGTAAAAATAAAACACCCTACAACTACACAGCACAGCTCACGCACAGTTCACAGTAAAAGTTAAAACTTTGCTGCAAGTCACATGTGGTACTGAGCTTCAAATGGTGATACACTGAATCAAGTGCTGAATCTGATAGAAGCTAATAATACAATGAGGAGGAATGATTCACGATATGAATGGTTCTGCAATGTTTTGATCAAGTTTTGATCACAAATTTCCTGTTTGTAGTTTCCAGGAAACAAGTCTGGTTGTAGATTTACATGAAACATAATTATATGGTGAAATATTCATAATAAAGCTGCTACCTTGGTGAGCATTTGTTTCACCAGATGAAGTGTTCTATAGACTATAGGATACAAAAGTACTGATGCCTTACTCTCAAAACAAACATGGACACCATTACAAGAGGAATAAACGCAAGTTTCAATCAAAGTGGCATGTTGTATGCCACAGCGATACACTTCTACACAGAAAGACAGCACTGTCAATGCACACTCTACCTACAAGCAAATGATGAAAAAAGAAAGATGAAAAAAAGAAAAAAAAGAAAGAAAAAGAAAGAAAAAAAAAAGCTGTGTATGCTCTTGATTATTAGCGGACTATAAGCTTGATGCCCTTGCCGGGGATTATATCCCATCTAGTAGCATAATACACACTAGACAACTATATATGTCCCACCTGTACAATAGTGGCTCTTAAGAGCTTTAGGACAGTAGAGAGAGAGAGAGAGAGAGAGGAGAGAGACAGAGAGAGACAGACAGAGAGAGAAAGAGAATAAAGTGGTTTAAAAAAAAAAAAAAAAGACAACCTGTAGGTTCTATGGCAACAAAACCAGCAAAACACATTCATTGAATTAATCAACACTTGAATCAGTGTTTGAAGAGGGAAAGACAAGGACAAAAGAAAAATGCACACTTGATTCAGTGTCTGAAGAGGGAGAGACGAGAAAGAAAGAACAAAATTGCACAAACTGCAACAGCAATTGGAACAGTCAAGACAGACGAGACAGAAAAGCAAATTTCAGAGCTGCTGCACACATCATCAACATTCTGCAAACAGATTCCTTTTCAGAATCAAACAATGGAATAAATCTGTTGATGTTTTTCTTAGTCTTACTGCATAATTTTCAGCACCTCGTACATTGCGATAATTCACAAGAGGGATAGACAGAAGTGAAAGAAAACTGGACACTAAGGCTAGGCATCACAGTCAAGCTTTCTCTAAGACTTAATAAGGAGGTGAGAGAATGATAGGCAGAGAAGAGACTGAAAGAATAAGCAAAGCAAAAGATAGTGGGATAGACAAGGTGCAAGGGGAGCTGAAAGTCCGACAGGCTGGACATTTACCTTTCATGGGTTCATGCTTGCTGAAGGGCAGGCACAGTTTGCCAGTTGGGCTGTGATTTGATATGCAGTGGTGCTAATGACTGACTAGCTCCATATATTAAGTTACAGTCTGGGTGGCAAGCTGTCCCTGTCCACCAGCCAGCTCCACTCTCTTCATTTCAAGGCACAAGGATCACCTCATGTCTTTACACATAATTCATCCTTGATGCTCACAACAAATGCTATCCAGAAAGTTCTGGCATTTATAAACGTTACAAACATTATGTCAGGCACGCACAACAAATAGGAAAAGTTTTCTTCAAACTGGATCAGGCAGTATTAAAAAATCCTTTCACACCCTTTTCTGCTAAAATGTGAACTGGACCTTAAAAACCCTCAGCAAAATGGCATAAAAATTTAATCTTTCACATGGAATACCAAATGGCCCGATGCCCCTAAAACTTTCTTTCATTAAAATCAAACACCATTCCAATCTCCAAACTTAAAATCAATGATTAAGGTCAAGACACTGCACTCTAAACGTTGCGTATAAAACTTAAAGACACCATTTTGTTGCTCGCAGTCTCAGTTTCCTCGGCACTCATGATTTTGAAATAGCGGTCCGCTACGCTGTTCAGGCACACATTCACTTGCACACGCTCATCACCAGCACTTACAAAAAAAAAAAGACACAGCCATGCTTGCATGCACACACACCTACCCCATGCAATCTAAACTTAAAAATTCAGCTTGCTATTGCACTTGCCAAATCATTCAGAACATGATGGGAAGAACAGCAACAGAAATTAACATCTTCAAACCTGAAACAAGCATTCCAAACTGAAAGTTTTCTGTCCATGGGTGAGAATTCTGGCAACTCCTTGGCAGTGGGAGTCCAGTGCGCAGGTGCTTGCCACTGCAACTTTGTAGTCCTTTTTGTGCGAAGTCGTACACGCGCTTTGCTGGTTGTCACGATGCTACGGTGTTGATGACTCTTGGTGACAGCCACCGACTTGCAGGACGACAGACAATGCACTGGAGCTGCAGCTGGAGGTGGCTGGCTCAGGCCGTGGTGTCTTTCCACGACACTGTTGCACGGGACTGGGCAGTAGGCGGGCAGGTCGGGGCTTGGAGGTGAGCGCATGGTGGGGTGTTGAGCGGCCGAATTTCGGTTATCATGACTAGATGCACAGGTTGGAGGGAGCAGGCATCAGGGCAACCTTCTGGAACCTGGAAAATAACATGTAATTGTCATAAAGGATGCGGGCTTTCAGGATGGTTTGCCAGTTAAAACGTTATTTGATATGGGGCCCTTGCTGGTTGCTTACTAGTGCTAGACTTAAATAGTCTATGATTCAAGAGGAAAGTAGCATTTAGTTATAAGTGACTACGATACAAGCGTGCATCTGCTGTGTCATGCAAGGGGTGTTTGGGGGTATGCTCCCTAAATTCAAAGGAAAAAAGGTAAAGTGTTTTTCACAAGTTTATTTTGTCAGGACTGATATTTATCACCCCACCACTTCAATGATGTGCGCAGTTTCAGACTGCGGCGACATTTTGGTGACATGGATACCTTTGGATATTTGTTAATTGCTTTCTTTCTTTCTTGGGTATTATGTTTGTGTTTGTAGTTATTTCCAACTGAAAATACACTCGAGAATCCTTAAAACATATGGGTGGCTTTGCACCCCTGGTATACGGCAAGGATAACTAATGCGGGTTTTCCTAATGTGACGGTATGGGTAAGTTTGCACTCACAATGTACAGGAAGGGTTGCACGTTTATGTGAAAATATACTTGGCGAGTACCACCAATAATCGTATTGACAAAGTCACAAACTTTCAAGGCTCTAGCATGAAAATTGACTACACTGTGGACATGTGCATGCAAGTTGCAAAGTTCTCCACCCACGACGTATGGCAAAGGTCAACCAAGTATGCTCCCTAAACCTTCAACAGCAGTACAAATGGTGACTCACTTGGTGTGCTTGTATTTGTCCCGTATAGCCTGCTGGGGGTGGTCCTCAGCATCACGGTGCATCCGATGCATCTCCTTGAGGCACGGCAGTAGCTGCTCCAGCGTGTATCCTGTTGCCTGAACACACTCCTCAGGCTGCAACAATAAAAACATACATGTATGTTATTTCAACAGCCATGCTTTAGCTAAAGTCTATGTTGACTTCATGCACCTAATAATAGAATATAACATTTTTGGAACAGGCTGGAGGATGTCATGACTTTGACAGGCTGGAAAATGAGACAAGTATTACTGTTAAGGGGTTGGGGGTGGGTGTTTGGGAGTTTAACATCCTTTTCCACCACATAAGGGTGATATCAAAGACGGGGCAACGAGAAAAAGGCCAGCGCAAATATCTGGCCCCAGCCGGGATTCAAACTCACAACCCACGCATTGAAGGTATTACTGCTAAAAAAACGACAACAACAAAACTTACCCAAGGGCTATCAGCATCAAGGATGATGTTGGCCAGACAGAGGGAGGTGGCAGCGACCAAGCTGTTGGGATAATGCAGGTACTTGTCCATATCCATCAGTACCAGCTCCGTCAAGTACTGCACACATTGCATTTACACCAACAGTGTTTTAATAACTGAAATGTGCAATCACAAGGCCTGAGGATGAAATTTTGCAAATAATTCTGCAATCTCAATAAAGAACACAAACTGTGTTTAAAAAAACAAAAACAAAAAAATTCCTGAACAATTCACTCTGTCACAGTTATAGTATTTTCAGCGTCTCTGCAACCCTTATTTAAGCCGATTGGAGCCTGATTTAACAAATCAGTTTGCAACACAAGGCAATGTAGCAATGTGACTCGCTCACTGACCAAAAACATAAATTCACTCTTTTTTTAAGCGTCTCTGAAGCGCTGAAAACTGAGAGTTGTGCATTTTGCACAGTCACAGAGTTTAAAAAAAAAAAAAAAAAAAAAAGGGCACCGTGTTGAGACTGCAGACCTTGATGAAACAATCATGCTCAAGAGCAAGCATGTACGATCAAAAGACAGGCCTTTTATAAAGGTAACTAGTGAGTTTAAAATTCATCAGCATCCCCTGCACCATTTTGACCTAAAACCGAAAAATTCAACACCCAGAATATTTTCCATACCATGCACATAAAGCGAGTCTGGTCGTCAGCATGAACAGCCTTGATGATGCGATCACAGAACCAGTTTATTGTTGGTGGGGAGATGTCAAAGGCCAGGACCTTCAGCATGAGATGCTCCATTCGCAGCACCTGACCAAACCAAACCAAAAAGAAAAGTGTAAAAACTTCATGCCAACATAAACACATACACACTGTTAAAATCACAACTCATGTCAAGTGCTGTTGATAAGCCAGCTATTTCCAGTTTTCTCCTAAAGACCTCCTCGTTCCTAAGCCTGCATGTCTGGACAGAAGACTCTCAATGTAATACTCAAGAATGCAGAAATCTACACCTTTCTCCTGATCAGTGCCAGACAAACCTATACCCTACCACTGTAAACCATTTCAGAACTTACGCAGCAGTGAAGAGTTAGGACAAACCTGCTTCTTTGTGTACGTGTCATCAGTGATGTAAACAAATTCTGCCACATCAGGAGGGTAGATCTCTTCATATTTCCTGTGCACGAGGAGCATACACGTAAGTCCAACGATGCTACAATAATTCTCTCTCACACACACACACACACAAAACCCAACAAAACATCTCACAAACTTCACACAAGTCACAAGGTTGATCACCGGACATCCAGGTGAATCTCTCATTCTCTACTGTACAGCCACAACCACAAGTGTTCATTTGGGAAAATTATCTTACCTATGTCCCATAGTCAGGTCCAGCAACAATTCTGAAGCATGAAGTCCCCACACAGAAGTGTAGCCACAACCACCGAAATCTCAGTTAGTTGAAAGTTGTTTTTTTCCCCCTCCATTAGTGATCTCGCATGGTGAACCCATGCCACAAATTACGAATACATACACACCGGCCCCTGTAGTGTTGCGGTTAGCACTTCGGAATATGGACCGGGAGACGCAGGTTCGAATCCCAGCCGAGGCAAGCAAGATTTTTCCTACCTAGGTTGGCTCCTACCCAGAGGGGGTGTGCTATGTTAAAAAAAAAAATTGCCCCAGCTGCTGAAACCTCCATGGAATCTATCCTTGACCTGGAAAGAATATCACTGGAGCCGGCGAAAAGTTGGGACAGGGAAAAAAAAAAAGTAAAAAAAAGAAAAGAAAAGAAACTGATATGCTCAGAAAAAGCTGTTGAAATGAATCCCCAAAATGACACTCTCCCACTCACGCGGCCAGGAACATGGCAGCGGCACCAACAAGCTGAAGCTTGCTCCGCAGGACAGACATGACGGACAGGAAGCGGTCGATGTAGTTGATGGCCAGGAAGAGAGTCTCACGGTGAAGCTTGTACTCCTCTGAAACTTCCACCAGCCAGTCCACCAGAATGGTCCTCATCGACAGCGTCACGTCCTGCTGTCTCCGCATAAAACCAGGCTTTGGCTTGTGTTTGTGCTGCAAATACATATATTTATACAGTTACACCATTCCATTTCATGTCAAATAAGGGGGCTAAATTTACAATGAATGTTTTAATACTTTTATACCTAGATGTTAACTGCTGGCAAACATGCTTAAAGTTAAACCGGCTATTTCCATCTTTGCTAGGCCGACTTATGTTTTGGAAAAGCTTTGCTTGCGAGTGCACCTGTACGCTCAAAATACTTCACTGATGATTAGTACAGGTCTTAATGAAATACAATGTTTACACTGCGCAAGCGGTCTAACATTCATTGATTCAAATTCTACGACTGTTGCTACACTACTGGAGCGCTCTCTGTGGTCGTTGCGTCCCTGAGTGGGCTTCTGTTGGGTCAGTGGCAACATTACAGATGCTGTCACTGTCTAAGTGGTGTGATGAAAGATATCATGGAAACAGCTCAGAACCATGCGTGAGAAAACAAAAAAATGTTAGCATTAGCCCGTTTAACTCTGTTGGTGCCCGCAGGGTTTATGCTTTTATTTGAGGCAGTTTCAAGAACTGAACTGTTGCATGTTATGCCTGTGAACCCTCTTTGTGAAATGTGATTTTTGTACTACAAAATGATTTTGTGCTGGTAAAAATTACAATGTTCAGTGTAATGCTGTTGAAATCTGGGAAAAATGATTTTTAAAAAAATAATGAACTTAAATTTATAATTTGGACATTTCAGCAGCGCATGTATACATGTTCATCAACTACCCTGAAAATTTTCCTGTATCTTGGTTTGTTATTTTTTATGTTTTTTTTTTTTCCTGAACCCCACTCATCGGCTCTGCTACAGGGGCATGGCTGAGGAAAAATCGGCCCATCTTGAATGAGTTAACTGCAAACCCTATCACAGACACTGGAATGATCTGTTCTTTAGTCATAGATCTTATACTCTTACTTGAGGCAGGTCAAGAAACGGGAACAAGACAGCCAAGTCTTTTGAAGGATGAGTTAAAATGCAGTAAAACAAACTGTGAATTACATAGTACACTGGTTGCACAATCTGGCTTTTTACTAGTTTTAGCCAGTGAACAATAATAATACCTCAGCTGTGGGTCCGAGAGTGAAACTAAAAGTGTGTAGAGTTGGGTGACTCAGACATCCAAGGAAGGACTAGTGCCATCTTTGAAACAAGAGTTTCTCTGGTGGAAACCGCGAATGTATTGGAATAATCTTCATCACCGTCACCCAGGATTTCTCCATCGGCTAGTTAGTTTTTGTCCCCCCCCCCCCCCCCCCAAAAAAAATGGCCAACGCAGTTGATGGAAAATATAAACGTGTGGCCTTACCTCAACTGTCAAAAGGTATCTATAGATGTCCTCAGCATATTCTGGAACTTCTTCAATGAAGGCATCACGGTCAACCACCATGGGTGCTACAGGCATCTCCTCAGTTACAAGCGAATCGTCCATGTCGGACTGGTCCAACAGCATTGGTGACTCACCTGTTAAAAAAGTCAGAAAATAGTAATTCTATGGCAAATTATGCAGGAGCAAAAGACGCATCTAGTTTATTTCACATAATCCTAACATCAACTGCCAAGGAGTTACAAGCTGCACAGATTATCAGCGAACCAAAGAATCCCCCCCCCCCCCCCCAAGGTCTCACGAACTTAAATTCATTTGGTTTCCTCACCATTTTCATGGTCCACTATGCTTGCGGTTGGCGGAAGGGTGGGCAGTCGCATCACTGCCTCATTCAAGCTGGGTAGTCGGTTCTCCACATCATCCATTGCCTCATTTTCCTCCGGCAGGTGCTGTGGCTGTGGCTGGACCTGGGGTTCTTCATCCACGAAAATAGCAAATGGTTCACTCTTGGCCTTTCCGCCAAAGGTCTTCTGCTGGGCGAAGGCATTTTCATCCTGGCAGTTTCCGAGTTGTGCATTCTGTCAAATACAGTACCATTACTATCATACTGCTAACAACTGCATTTGTTGGTGTGAATCGGAATTCCTTTGTCAAGTGGTACACAAAGCAACAAATCAATCCACAATCTTGCTTAGTATTGCTTTTCAATTATAATATTTAATAGCATCCGTCAGTTTGGCATAGTATAGGTATCTTGTATAGTATGGTGATACTGCCTTATGCTGCCATTACTTGCAAGATGAATGCATATATCCTATGCATGTTTTATTGTTTAGCACGAACTGAAAACTACCTAATTTCAAAAATTTACTTGTCTCACAGTAGGCTACTTTAATCCTCATGATCGAAGTGCAGTGAAGGACGTGAGCAGTTATCACCTTAGTCTCATACGCAAAACCGTGAATAACCAAGTAACCCCTGATACACGTGAACGTTTCATTGCCCGAGGGGCAACTCACCGTGAATCAGGCTCAGCCTGCCAGAGTCGTGTATAGTGCTAGAACGCAGATTTACACACAAAGAAAACTTGCACTCCTCAACTATCCTCTGGCTCCCACCAACCACATTTTATACTCAAATGCAATGAAAAATCTTGCACCGCATTTACAGACACCCTATATGGCACTTAACGCATGTATTCACAGTTTCATCATCGACCTTATTCAAGTTACTCGAATTCATATTTTGAATCGCCTGGCCCGTTTGTCAAGCACGCCAGGCCGAAATACCGATTATCATCATAAATTTGACACCACGTATGCGAGCTGTTAAAATGCTGGAAATTTATCATCACTCACTTTTGCAGCCCTTGACGGTTGTTTTCGAACATTGTTGGTAATATTGCCCAGCGCTGTTCGTTTCGGGGCCTGGGCTCCCCGTGTAGACAAACCCTTTGGCCGTTGGTTTTCGTTCTGTGCGGGCCGCATTGCTCTGCCGTGGTTAGAAGCCGAAGCCATGACTGAAAACTGAGTGCTTCACGCAAAATCTTCTAATATCACCAAACTAGGGAACACATGAAGTGTCACAAAAGCGGAGAGGATAGTCCTCGTGGCGTGTTACAAGCCCAAGTGAGATCGATTCTGAGGCTTCGCATAGGTCTTTATCGATGTACACAAAACACGGCACGACGCATCAGCCAGTTGAATTCCCCGCTGGCCTACTATTCGTCCAATCAAACGCGGCGCTCTAGTCATGTGATAAACAAGGCCTCCAACCAATGCGGGCCCCGAGTAGTTGTCCGTGGTTTCAGCGAGCGTGCCTGGTTCCTTTCTAAACTGAATTTATGCAAATAACTGAATCCTCCAGTGGTCACGGACTTTTGCTTGGCCAGTTGATTTAATTCGTTTTTAAAACATTTTTGTTATTCACAAACTCAAAGTGCTTACAATTTTTGTGTAACCGTGTCATACTGATTGCGGTCAGTGTTTGTTATGGATGGCTTGCGACGGTGATTGTCACTGACTGAATGTTTCCTCGACCACCTGGCGGACGGAGCCTACTTTCGTTTTCAGTCATCGATGTACACGCCCACTTTTATCAAGTTGTGTGCCGAGCCGTTTGGGGGTAGGACTGAGATTTCTTTCTTTTTTTTTCAGGGGGGGGGGGGGGGGCGCTGTGATGCGGATCACTGAGTCCGGCAGTGTGTAGTGAAACCAGCTCACCGTGGCGCCCCGCGGCCACGGCCGCTACCGATTCAAGTTACCGTATTCAGTCTGGGAGCGCCGCCCGGCTGAATGACAACTAGAATTGAATTGAAAATACTTTACTAGTATCCCGGCACCCCTGAAAGGAAAATTGCTTTTGCCCAACTGACTCGGACTTGAAATACACGACATCACGTACATCACTGAGTAAGAAACACGAGACCCGGCGGCCGGGCACAAGACATGGCAAGACTGACTTAAGAACTGATCAAGTACTGACAAAATCCGGACAATAGTGCCGCATAAATCAGTCCGCTACTGAACCGGCCGGCCTGACTCTCACTCAGTGATCTCGCGGCACACACACACACACACACACACACACACTGACACCATCCCCTATCGCAGACTGACTAAGACCAGAAATCTGAAACTTTTGATACTACATCATCAGTCAGTGATCGTGTCAGTACTTGTAAAAAGTTCATTAACTGAACAGGGATAGTGCACTGAGTCGACTGACGTGGTAAGACTGAAAAAAGAAAAGAAAATGTAACGCTGACTGAGTAGCAGTAGAAGTGAGTTCATTTCGCCGGCCTGGGATCGCAACTTTTGTTTGGGTCAGTTTTGGGTCACTGGCGAGGTCACAGTCAGGCTCAGTGTTCGGCTTATCAGCCCCTGAGGGCCGGAACGACCTCCAGTCCTGGATAAGAGCGCGTAAGGGGATTAACACCTGGCGATTGGATTCGGATGTTTGTCACGCTCCACTGACTGCTCACAGCCGGCGGACACACACACACAAGTAGTTTAGACTTTGTCCGGCGAGTGGGTGGTAGGGGTCTTAGTCGGTGTTAAGGCCGTTCTTAACCGGGCAGACTTTTGGTTCGCGAACTAGGTTCGGAGAGTACGGCGAACTAGGTTCGCGCAAGTTGTTTCTTAACCGACCAAATACTTGTGAGCAAACCCTGGTTCGAAAGGATCGGCGAACTAGGTTCCTTCTTCTATCATTAGCTTGCTTTACGTCCTATGGCTTTTGGCCCTTAAGGACAAGTTGTTCCTGGCGTGTGACTTTGGCTGCTTGGCTAGGCGAGTGTCTTTGGGGTGTGTGAGGGCTGATTTGCTTAGCTTTGGTCGGCGTCAGAGGATCTTCACTTGGCTTTCAGATGCCTGGTCTGGGTTTGTTTTTCAGTGCCTCAGTCTGTTCTGTCATCCGTACTTTTGCCTTTTAGATCATCACTGGGGTGTTCCCTCTCTTTTTGATTTTAGAACCATTTTGTCAGATCTGATCTGACGATCGCGTCGGCCAGGGTTCTCATTGGCCTATCACCTAGGACATGGTGTGGCTTGAGGAAGTCTACCGTCTTCAGTGAGTAACTGTCTCTCAGGTCCCAGATCGGCTGGAGGCTGGCGGGCAGGCCATCACAACCGTTTACAATGTGGCGGATGTCTGGGGGCTGCCCACACTGGCAGAGGTCGTTACTCCATGTGTGTGCGCAGCACAGTGTGCGTATTCTGCAGATGATTGCAGAGTGTCTGCGCGGGAAGAGTGGCACGTGGTTTTGGCCACCCGGGAGGTGGACCCAGCCATTTTCTTCGCACAATGCACGGAGTCTCCTCTCTCTGAGAGTGTGGGCCGCTCTTTGTATCTTACTTTTTACTTCACTGAGTGTCTGGAGTAGTTTTGCTTCCATGCCATCGCCGGCGGCGTCCCGGCCGCGCGATCGGCCAGCTCATTTCCTCTGATCCCGCTGTGGGAGGGTAGCCACATGAGGGCTAAGATGGTTCCCTTCGTGATGATCTGATGGGCCAGAAAGAGGATCTCGCTTTGTACATCACTCCTATTCGTCGTGCCCCCTCTCTCTAGGGCTTGGAGTGAAGACTTGGAGTCGGACAGAATGACCACCCCCAGCGGGGGGTTTGGCATGTCGTTGACAAACGTGCAGGCCATGAGGATTGCATACATCTCTGCTGAGAAGATGCTTAACCCGGCGTTGAGCTTGTAGCGTCTTGTGATTCCAAGGTCTGGGATCACGAAGGCGCACCCAACCTCTCCTGAGTCTAGGACAGAGCCGTCCGTGTAGATTTTCAGGTGCTGGGAGAAGCGCTGTTCGATCTTCTCTCTTGCCAGGGTTGTGGCAAGAGCAGAGTCTGCTTTCTTTGACGCGCCTTCAGCATAGCGGTGTTCGTACTCGGGCTTAGCCAGCTCCCAGGGAGGAAAGACCGGCTTGGGAGTTTGTGTCACCTCAGGTTTCGCTCCGCACTCTGACCAGATGTCATTTGTGTGCTCCGCCATCGGGATGGTCGTCCGATATATTCGTGGCGCTTTGACTTCCAGACCCTGCCGGATCAGGGTCTCCTTGGTGACTGTCTCTGTGAGACCATCTCCCAGGGTGGTCTCAGTAGCGTGCATGGCGGCCTGGAAGTTGGCACACACCTCCTTTTGCATTCCTCCCTGAGTGGTAGCCAGCCTGCTTCCTGATATACCAGGTCGTTTCTCGCACTTTTTCTAGCACCAATTGCCGTTTTCAGGGCTGCCAGTTCAACTCGTTCAAGCTTCAGATATTCGGCTTTCGACAGTGCGAAGAAGGCTTCGCATCCGTACGTGAGGCGGGATCTCACCAGAGCGTTCGTTAGATGGATGAGGCTGCGTGGTGTTGCCCATCTCTCAGCTGACAGGATTTTGATCAGGTTCACTGATCGCGCAGCTTTTGCGGTTAGGTTGCTGATGTGCGGCTGCCACCGCAGGCGTTCATTCAGTGTCACTCCCAGGAACTTAGCCTCGCTGCAAGGCTTGATGGTCACGTTCCCGATTTGTATGGACATGGCGTTCTTTGCTCCGTTTGTCCTGGAGAACACCACGAGCGATGTTTTCTCCGGGGAGAGCTGGAAGCCATTCTGCCCCATGTAACCCTGGATGTCATCCACACACGACTGAAATTTGGTCCGCCATCTTTCGTACAGCTTTTTCATGAAAGCTGTCTTTCCTGGCAGCTGAGTGGGCAGCTCAGTCCAAATGGCCAGGTCGTCTGCGTACAGTGACATTTTTATGTCTGGCCTGCCGACCTTGGCCTCAATGTCGTGTAGCATGACTGAGAACAGGGTAGGCGCAATCACGCTGCCTTGCGGGACGCCCATATCGAGGATGTGCTCATCCGACAGGGAGGCTCCGACTCTCACCGAGATCCTCCTGTCTGCCAGGAACGCCTGCACAAATTGGTACAGTCGCCCGGAGATGCCAATGCTGCTCAGTTTGTCTAGAAGCTTGGCATGCACACTGTGTCGAACGCGCGCTTGATGTCGAAGAAGGTGGTCACCACTAGGTTCGAGGACTGCATAGCGTGTTGTGGGAACCCTCGCGATCCTTTTGCGATCCTGCGCTCTGATTGGCTGCTCGGGGAGAGCTGTTGTGCGCATGTACAAAGTTGAGGAAAATGGCGGACGGCATGGCGGCTATCGACTCACTTCACATTTCCCTCTTTTGCGCTCTTTTCCTCTTTTCTCCTCTTCCTCGGCTTCCAAGAGTTCAAAACGATAACTACCGCAAATGCCTGGTCGTCTCGATCTACGAAGGCGGCCATTTTGGTTGTTTACGATTGTCTCAACTTCCGAGTCCGCGCTTGTTCGGGCCGCGATGACGTATGCATATCATTAACGGTCGGTTAAGAAAGAGAACTAGTTCGGCCGAACCTCTGGAACTAGGTATGTGTGCGCGCTTGCCCTGTTCGTATACAATACACAGTTCGCCGAACAAGTTCGTCAGACTGGTGGTTCGCCCGGTTAAGAACGGCCTTTAGCCGGGCCAGATTGCGCGAATATGGGCCGCCTTGGCTGGGAGACTGCGTTTCGTGAATGAAGGGGACAGACGGCGTCCGTCTGAGACAGACACAGTCTCAGACGTGACTGGAGAGAGAGAGGGAGAGGGTGGGTGAGTGGGTGTTTGGGGGTTTAACGTCCTTTTCCACCACATCACTGATAAGATGATATCAAAGACGGGGCAACGATGAAAAAGCCAGCACAAATATTTGGCCCCAGCCGGGATCGAACTCACGACCCGAGCATTAGAAGTCCAACGCTCTACCATTCGACCACCCCGGCTCCCCGATCAGCCGCGTCTTTGTGGCTTGCGCGGCTTTACGGCCCTAAAAACTCACTCACTCCCCGGCTCCCCGAGAGAGAGAGAGAGAGAGAGAGGCAAACAAACCTTGAGTGAATTTTTATCACAGTTTAGGGGGGGGGGGGGAAGTAATGTCAATGAGAGAGAGAGAGAGGGGGGGGGGAGAGAGAGACTCAAATAAACCTTGAGTGGATTTTTTTTTTTTTTTTACAGTTTAGGGGGGAAAAGTAATGTCAGAGAGAGAGGGGGGGGGGGGGGGTAGAGCCGGAATCGGTGAGACCGGCCACTGACTGGCGGAGCGGGCATCCGGCGTGGTCGCCGTCTTGCACCTGTCGCCCCCGGCTGCTTGCATTGTAGATTAGCCAGGCTGTAGGCTGTTTGGCCAAGGGGAAAGCAAGATTGACTCTGAATGTTTACAAACACCAACGTGTACATAAACACTGACGCGTGTGACGACGCTGAGTTTTAGATAGTCAGTCCCGCTCCACTGACCAAACGAATGACTGACCACGTGGAAGTGGGGAGTGTTTTCAGTAATGTAAAGTATTTTATTTTCAATTCAATTCAATTCAGTTCAATTATGTTCGAGTCCGCTCAATCCAGTTCAATTTAATTTAATTTAATTCAATTCAATGTGTGTGTGTGTGTGTGTGTGTGTGTGTGTGTGTGTGTGTGTGTGTGTG
>JACVVK020000568.1:347500-350126 GCA_018292915.2 Batillaria attramentaria | reverse complement strand
CCCCCCCCCTTCCAGTCTTCGAGGTGTGTGTGGGGGGGGGGAGAGTATTTCTTTCGCCCCCCCCCCCCCCACCACCTTGACCGCCCTATACTTCTTGTGCTGAAGATACAATAAATACAAAATAAAATACAATATGTGTATCTGTACTCGAAATGAAATGACGAAATAGATTTCCTCGTTGTTTGATGTTTCGAGTACCCCCCCCCCCCCCCCGGGTAACGTATCTTTCTACGCCACTGAATACAGTGCCTTTCGATGACAATGAGATATCCATGAACAGAACTTTACCAGTCAGTTGTAATTACTGTTTACTGTTTGTGTACAGCTGTTAACTGGTGAGTATGTTTGCTGTGGTCTGCTGCTATACGTGAATTATCAGCGGCTAGGCAGTTCTTGTTATCTGATCTTACGCAAATTCACTAACATCCATGACAAAAAATGTTGGGATTTCCCGAAATCCCTGGACATTTCAAGGATTTCCTGAAATCTTCGAGTGAAACAGTGACTTACATGAACTTACTGAAAGTTTCACGGATTCCAGGAAATCACATTTACACAAATTCATTGTAACATTTTCGCCTTGATCAGGTACTTTTGCCTTTTTTGTGCGAAATGAGGTTTGTTTGTTTGTTTTGTTTTTCAGGCTGCTTTATTAGTTTTGCTCAATAAGTATAGTTCACCTGCTTAGTTCGGTGTAGGGTTAGATTTAAGGTTAGGGTTAGGGTTAGGTTTAGGGTTGGGATTACCTTGTGGTAACGGTGCAGTCACTATGTTTAATAATAATAATAATAATAATAATAAGAGCAACAAAATGAAATAAAATAAAAAATAAAATAAAATGGTATGAAAATAATGCCAGAGAGAACTATATAAGACAAAGCAATTGTGCGCGCGCGCGCACACACACACCACACACACACACACACCACACACCCACACACACACACACACACACACACACACACACACACACACACACACACACACACACAGATTTCTGTCAATCCCGCCGACTTCACTGCTGCTGGGCTGCATGAGATCAAGTGTGTTCTGACTGCAGTTTTACAGGTGGAGACCGAATCTATATGCCTTATATTGTTTTTAGGACAGTGTTCCAAACGCAGGGGCGTAGGAACCACGCGGGCCCTGGGGGCCCAGGCCCCCGTTCGATTTTTGGAAGGGGGGCCCGAATATCTTTGGGCCCCCCTTGCTTTTGATAAGAGGAGAAGGGGCCCACCTGTCGCAGGACACAATCCTTGGCAGTCAACACCCACACACACACACACACACACACACACACACACACACACACACACACACACACACACACACACACACACACACACACACCCCTCCCCCCTTCTTCACCCCGGCGTATTGCTCACCGACTTAGTGGGCCCCCCTTCCTCTCAGCATCATCCTACGCGCCTGAAACGGTAGGTCCTTGGTGCGAAAACGACCGCTGCCCGTATGTCTTTGTTTTAAAACAACAATGAGCAACACTAGATTAATGGCTTCGCAGATTTGCTGCCCGGCAAAGGTTTCAGCAGTTCTGTTCCGGCCACAGCATGGGAACGCACTGCTGGGTCTAGCTGAAGGCATTAATTCAAATATATCTCGCTAAACGTGTGTATACATAGCGACGTAATGTGCTCTGAAGTCATGCTTTCATTTCAGGTGACTGGGTCAAAGCGTTGTTTTCAAACAGCTATCTGGCGCTTTGACTCCTTCTATCCGTGTCTAGCACGAATGTATGCATGTTGACGCCGGACATAATAAATGCAGTGCGGGTTTTTTGGTTGTTTAAATTATGACGAACTGAGAAGACTGCCGAGGCGTTGTCATTCCGCAGGCTTTCATCTGCGCTGCCAGCCTTCGGAAATTTCCGTTTTCTCTCGCGTTCAGTTTACGGTTTGGTTGCACACACGTCGAGACTTCGCTAAGCCGGAACGGCTGACTGAGGCGGGCGAACCTAACTCGAGTGTGATACAGTTGGATATTTTCGACCGAGGAAAGCGTGTATTGTGGCAAGTGAAGGTAAGGTGTGTGCTTTTGTGGAGCTTTGTGCAACGTCTATTATGACATTGATATATCTCCATCGTCCACATTTTCCCCCATACCCGGGGAGCCAGATCACAATACCGGGCCGTTGCACCACCCCTACCCCCTCCCCGACCCCCGTCCCCCGCCTCCTCCCCTCCCCTTCCTCCCATCCGGACTCTCGTTGGTTGGTATGTCACGGTGCCTTAGGGTGTACTGTACAGGAAACAGGAAATAATTCTTCTTTTCTCTGCTTCCTGTCCCCCTTTCCCTACGACTTTTCATTTCATTTCATTTCATTTTTCACGGCTATTTCTCCGCCATGCTTGTTTGCAGCTTGGCTCAGGTGAGCACGCCTACAAAGTTCCCTGTGAGAGTGTCGGAAATATACTGTGTGACACATAATGTGCGTCCCCTGTGACGCGCTCTTCTCAAATTTGTGCGTCAAATTAAGAGTTTTGTACCTATAAATACGTGTGCGTAATCGGGAACACTTCCGCTATAACTTGTTGTGTTCTGTTGTAATGCTATTGCTGTTTGACGGCGATCTGTGCGACAGTGCAAAATGTTTAATCCAGCAGGAAAA
>JACVVK020000568.1:330000-342500 GCA_018292915.2 Batillaria attramentaria | reverse complement strand
CCCACATCTGATCTGACTGCTGCGATGGAAATGGAGGAGAACGTTCCGGGAGGCCAGGATGTCAAGCACGTGCAGGAGGAACGGAACGGACCAGCTGGGTTCGACAACGTTGCATTTCAGCACACGGTGAGTAGTACCTCACACACACACACACACACACACACACACACACACACACACACACACACACGTGCGCGCGCGCGCGCGCGCGCGTACTGACACGCGCGCATGCATGCACGCACGCACAAATATTCCGATATGTTTTACATTGAAGTTGGGGATGGCCTAATTGTAGAGCGTTGAACTTCTAATGCTCGGGTCGTGAGTTGGTATCCCGGCTAGGGCCAAATATTTGTCTAGCTTTTTCATCGTTGCCCCGTCTTTGATATCACCCGTATGTGGTGGAAAAGGGCGTTAAACTCCCAAACACCCACCCACCCATTCACCCGCATTGGAGTTGTATGTCAAATGAATTCACAGAAAAACACAATATGATATAAATTAAAAATGCGTCGTATGTATGGGGCGGTCGGTGGTCTAGTGGTTAAGAGACTTGTCACCAATGCGAGAGGTCAGGCGTTCGAGTCCCATTCGGAGCAACGAATTTTTCTTCCTCGTATGTGGCACCGTTCATTCGGGCCGATCGTCGGGGCTTCCCTCCGGGTACTTCGGCTTCCTTCCCCTCTGCTTTGGAAATGTTCAGCCCACCAAATTTGAAACATAAATGCAATTCTAGATTCCGAAATTTAATAGCTGAGCTGACCCTTCGCACCACGTGATTGTAATGTGTTTGTGTCCAGTGTGTGAGAGAATGCGTGTGATTCACTTGAGCGTGCGTGTTGGGTTCAGTTCACGGCGCTTTGAGCCGATTCATGAAATTGGGTAAAGCCTATACAATACTCATTATTATTATTATTATTATCTGCAAGTATTGGCATTGAGGTCAAGTGATGGCTGGAACTGTACCTCATTTGGTAAACTGGCCAAAACGATTGGCATGGCACTCAGACCCTCTTGCCATACAACACAAGAGGTTTCCCTCACGATGTCGAGGAGCCGGTCGAATGGTAGAGCGTTGGACTTCTAATGCTCGGGTCGTGAGTTCGATCCCGGCTGGGGCCAAATATTTGTGCTGTTTTTTTCATCGTCCCCGTCTTTGATATCACCCTATGTGCTGGAAAAGGACGTTAAACCTCCAAACACCCACCCACCCACCCTCACGATGTCACTGTTTTCAGGTGAGAAGTTTGCCAAAGAGCTCTTGACATTTCTCTAAATTTTGCAATACATGATTATGCTAACCAGTGCTACCTGTGAAATGAATAAATAAATATGTATGAAATGACAGAAAATAAATAAACCACCCTCATCCGTAAGAAAAGAAGAGGAAAGAACAACAAAAGAAGAGAAGCAAAATGGACATATTTGTACACTTGAATAATCATTTGCTCCTCAGGAAGATGGTTCCAAAGACGAGCCCAAAAGAGGCAGGGGTGATGCGAAAGATTGCACGGGTGACGACCCTGCAACAACCTCGACCTTCAAGACATCTTGTTTTGTCTTTGCGGGTCTTCGCTTCCTAAAGGCAACCGTTAAACAATACAGGTAAACACACAGGTGCTATTTATGCGACGCTGGCAGTACAGTGACCTGACCCCCCCCCCCCCTTCCCCTTCCCTTGGGAAGGTTGTTGAAACGATGCCAAAAACAACACTGGGTCATGATTGTGCATTTATCGCTCTTTATTTTTATGTCTTGCGTGGCTCGATAAATTTCCCTTCGTACTCTTTGTGGCTTGCGCGGCTTTAAGCCCTAAAAACTCACTCACTCACTCCCTTCGTACTAAACGGGCTATAAATTCCATCTTTGCTATGCCAACTTATGTTTTGGGAACAATTTCGCTCAGGAGTGAGCCTGTACGCTCGAAGGGAGCCGGGGTGGCCAAATGGTAGAGCGTTGGACTCTCAATGCTCGGGTCGTGAGTTCGAATCCCGCCGGCTGGGGCCAAATATTTGTGCTGGCCCTTTTTCTCGTTGCCCCGTCTTTGATATCACCTTTATGTGGTGGAAAAGGACGTTAAATTCCCAAATACCTTACCCACCCTGTACGCTCGAAATACTCTATCTTAATGATTAGTACAGCTCTTCATGTGAAACGATGATGTTGACACTTAGTACGAGCCGTCACTGTGGAACATTCCAATTCCACGACTGTTGTTATACGGCTGAAGCGCTCAGGGCGGTCGCAAAGTTTCCAGTTTTGACGAATGCTTGAATTTCAATGATAAGTTTGTTCGGAGGTGTATGAGGCAGAGGTAGGACGATGAAAAACTTTTTTTTGTTGTTGACATTCTGTGACGTCGACCACACTTCGTTTTCACCCTATTGTCTAGTATTGCTGATATCGTCATGTAAGTTTTCGAATTTGGTGTTCCGTGTGTCTCATTTAAACTACACAGATTTTTTATATATATTCATATCCTGTTTTATCGCGTGCCTTTTATTTTAATGACCTGGCAGAGAAAGACTTAGATGAGCCGCGAAATAGTCTTTGTTGCTTGCGCGTCGTAACTAACTAACTAACTAACTAACTAACTAACTAACTAACTAACTAACTAACTAACTAACTAACTAACTAACTAACTAACTAACTGTGCGATACATCCTCCACCTGGAGGTGGTCTACAGCTTACCTCTTCACAATTCTTAACAGTCGCCCTGCACGCTATTTTTTCTTTTCTTGTTCGTTTTTTTTTGTTTTGTTTTTTTGCTGCCCCAACTCTTTTGCTAGTTCCAGGGGTGTTCCTCCCAGGTAATGGGTGGAATCCACGGAAGGCTCGGAAGCTGGGCCATGGGGCATTTTTATTATGCACGATGATGGAGATGAGGATGATATGGAGATCCGTGTGGTTTGGGACTGCGGGACAGGGCCGCATTCCACGCTTCCTGTCATAATATCCCGGCATTAACCAGGCCCGGGAACTACGGCACCTGCGGGCACGCTTTTCTTAGCCATGTAAATAAATGTGTACCGAGACCAACTGTAGTAGCTGACCGCTGTTGAAAAGAAAATGTTCACTGACCAACTGACACCTCTCTCTCTCTCTCTCTCTGTGTCAAGTTGCACTTGGTTAATTGGGTTGATTCCTGTCATACTGTATCATAGTTATAGTCCAGTAGTAATGCAGTTTCATGTTTGTTATATAGAATCTTCGTGTTCATTCTATCAGTGTCACTGTTCACACGCTTGTTGTGGGCCACTGGCCTAAAACAATAAAACCTCTCTCTCTCTCTCTCTTAATTCGGGAACCGCCGTTGCAAAGTCTGCTTTCATTGAAATTTTTATTGAGCATGCCATAAGTACGTCTTGTTTATGCTCATTTATGCTCAAACTGTTTTTCTGTATCTCCTCCGGTGCAATGAAATAAATCTGTTTAAACCCTTAGTCGTCTTGTGCCCCACGGTCGCGAGTTCGTATCCCGGCTGGGGCCAAATATTTGTGCTGGTTTTTTCATCGTTGCCCCCCGTCTTTGATATCACCCGTATGTGGTGGAAAAGGACGTTAAACTACCAAACACCCACTCACCCACCCACCCCTGTACATCACCCTCTCTTTCAGTTTCTATCACATTTTTTTTTCTTTTCTTCTCTTTTTGCGGTAGGATACATACCTTGGTCTAAGACCACGTTTCCTTACCAGTACAGTTATCTCCCCCTTTTTATAGTCCCCTTTTCGGTCTTTCAAAAGTTTCGATTCTCCGTTCTCTACACTGTACAGCGACGTGATATGGCGCGTGGTGAAGGTTGTGCTGTTCCTGCTGTACCTGGCCTACAGCGTCTACAGTCTGTACCGCACGTGGGGTACGGAGAGCGCCACCCGTCTCCTGCTGCTCCTCGCTATCGTGCTCTACGTGGGGGTCGGGAGCCGCCTCCTGAAGCTGCTGGTGAGGGCGGTTTCACGTCTGCACGTGCGACAGGACGCTTTTAGCTGGGCGCGCAAGGTTGGCAGATGGTGAGTGAATTTCTTGTCCATCAGCTTCGACATAATGATGTGATTATTGTACTGTTGTTTGTGAGGTGTTTCCAATAATTCGTTCTCAATGGCGAGCCTGTTATAACTCGAGGAAAGTCAAAATATTTTAACAACATATTACGGCTGTGGAGAAACAACACATTGCATAGACTGAAACAGTTTATACGACTATTGCTGTCTGATGTAGCTCATAGTCCAATGCTATCAAAGGCGGGACAACGATGAAAAAGCCAGCACAAATATTTGGCCCCTGCCAGTTTGCGCGGCGTTAAGCCCTAACTAACTAACTAACTATCAATGAAGTAAAATAAATTAATGTCAATGTCCTGACTGACTAATAATAATAATGAATACAGTTTATATAGCGCCTATCTGTTTTCTACGAAACACTCTTTGCGCTCGCACACACACACACACACACACACACACACACACACACACACACACACACACACACACACACTGACACACTGACACACTGAGTGCCGATGAAACAGTGGTCGGTCTACAGCTCGAAAGCTTGCCTAAAGAGGTAGGTCTTCAAATGGGCCTTAAATTGAGTCAGCGTGGGAAGGTCCCTAATGGTGACAGGTAAAGCGTTCCAGACAGTGGGGGCGGCGTAAGAAAATGAACGTTCGCCAGCTGACTTCAGAGTTGTTCTTGGAACCTTTAACAGTTTTTCTGATGATGAACGGAGAGTACGGGAGGGTTGGTAGGTTGTAAGCAATGCAGACAGGTACAGAGGGAGAAAGCCATCGAGAATGGCGGTACCGCCAGTGTTGCAATCTTGAACTGGATTGCGGAAAGGGATTTGGAAGCCGTGCAGCTGTTTTCAGAAGGGAGTGGGCATGGTCATCTTCTGCGTTTCTTAAGAATTAAGGGCGAGCGGCGTTGTATTTGCACGTGCGTAGCCTTTGCATTTGACTCAGAGGAGATTCCATACATGACAGAATTACAGTAATCTAGCCGGGAAGTAATGGTGGCATGACAAGTGTAGCGGCAGCGGTTTCGGGTAAGTATGGAACGGATGAGGGAGATCCGCCCTCAACGCCAGAGAGCGAAGATAACACCACGTGGTGCCACATGAAATATAATGATGTATCTCAGATGAGACCAAAAACCAAATAGAGCCAGGCGTTTGCCACGACATGAACATTTAGCTGCAAAATGATGAGTGCAATGCCCGCCCCCCCCCCCCCAAACCTAACTAACTAACTAACTAACTAACCAACCTATTCCCAGCACAAAAGATGGCTAGAAAGGAGATGCAAAAAGGAAAGGTTTCGTTCCATCAGTATGTCCTGAAGACAGTTAGGCACGATCAAAAGATCATGTTCTGCTAGTTTGAAAAGTTAGACACATGTAGCTAGGTTTTACCGATCAAGATCAGGTAGAGGCCTGCTGCCTGAAAAAAATATGTAAGCATATTATTAGTATTATTCATTATTATATTGTAATACATTAACTGTGATAGCCCATCCCTTCACCCAGGACTCATACCTTGCCCCGCCCTCCCCTCCCAGGCCCCAACTCCACCCCTCCCCAGCCATAACCACCGACTTCTCCACGCTGCGGATGTATTGCATGTTAGCCCATGGTCATGGCTACCCATGAGAGTTCGGGGACTCCACATCCTCGATTACAGGGGAGGTCACCATGACTAGTTACCCCACAGCCCACAAGATTTATGTCCGCGCAGAGCACTAAAAACAAAACAAAGGTGTATACGTTTCATCAACAGTCATCGTTAGGGCCATGCACTTGTGTAACTGGAGCAGTCTCACGACATCCCCCCCCCCCTCCCACTGCAGCCCCTCCTGCTCCATCTCCTCCCATCTAAATCCCCCCACTACCTCCCCCCCCCCCCCGTCTTGTATGTAGTGCAGAAAAGTAATTATCACCATGTGACGAGACAACTTTCTGCTTGTGGTTTACACGTCATAGATGTGTGTTGTCTGTTATTCCAGGTCCCTGTATGTGATAGCGGCGGTTGGGGCAGTTGTTTATGTGGTCCTGGAGGTGGCGCTACAGAACCCTTACAATCTTGTCTCACTAGCAGGACTTGTCTTCCTCGTACTGGTTGCCCTGCTGATGTCATCGGATCCTGAGCGAGTACGTCTGCTTTTGATATTTTCAGCCTCAGTAAATTCAAACATTCTAAATTCCGAAACTTAAATAAAGCCGTTTTCAAGGAAGGAAACTATTCCAAAATAACACTTTGACGTCATTCACTGACCTTACTTTTTTCCTACTGTCAGGGGAGCTGGGGTGGCCGAATGGTAGAGCGTTGGACTTCTAATGCTCCGGTCGTGAGTTGGTATCCCGCCTGGAGCCAAATATTTGTGCTGGCTTTTTCATCGTTGCCCCGTCATTGATATCACCCGTATGTGGTGGAAAAGGACGTTAAAGCCCCTAACACCCCCCCCCCCCTTACCGTCTGATGAAAGGTTTTAGTGTTACACGTCAATTACTGAGCAGGATTACATCAGTCTGACATCATTGTCACTTGAAATTCTCGGGAAGTATATTGTAGACTCATTTCGGTACTTTTCTTTTGTCCAGCTCGCATTTTTTGCTAACATTTTTCAGGTAGGCCGAGGTCGTCAGCTATTTCAGATTAATATCCAAAGTTGATGAAAAGAGTTATGTCACAGTTTTTCAAATATTTATTTCCAATGAATATTCACAAAGTCGCAGTTTTAAAGGGTGGGTGGGTGGGTAGGTGGGTGTTTGGGAGTCTAACGTCCTTTTCCACCACGTATGGGTGATATCAAACACGGGGCAACGAGAAGAAGGCAACGCAGTTTTAATACAAACAAACAAACAAACAAACAAACAAACAAACAAGAAGCCAGGAGAAGGTTTTGCGACTGCAGCTCTTAACGCGCTACACAATGCATTTTTGCACAATGGCTCAGATTGTCTGAATTCAACAGGTGAACTGGCATACGGTATTTTGGGGGATCGCGCTCCAGTTTTACCTGGCCATCTTCATGCTACGCACGTCAGTCGGCTACAGCATATTCGTCTGGATGGGTGACAGAATTGAGGAATTCATTCAATACACGGATAGTGGCTCCATATTCCTGTTCGGTGAATCGTATACTGACCACCCTTTTGTCTTCCGGGTGAGAAATCTTTGTCTTGAGAAAAAGAAAGGGTCTTTGCGCTTATGAAATCCATGACAGTTAACCCCACTCTCACCCTTTAAAAAAACAAAAATGACGATAGAAATGTTCGTGCGTGAATTTCCAAGGATGCTTGTCACTGTAACAGTAGATTTTTTTTTTATATATACTAGACTGTTGTTTGAAGTAAGTGCACCTTTAACATTTTAGGACGTTCTACTTTTGTCGTAAACAAATGAAAGCTGAAAGGGTCTCCGCGGGTGCAAATGGGGAAATGAGAAAACTAATTTAACGCGAAGGAACGAGATCAAGCCTGTGTGTGTGTGTGTGTGTGTGTGTGTGTGTGTGTGTGTGTGTGTGTGTGTGTGTGTGTGTGTGCGTGCGTGCGTGCGTGCGTGCGTGCGTGCGTGCGTGCGTGTGTGTGTGTGTGTGTGTGTGTGTGTGTGTGTGTGTGTGTGTGTGTGTGTGTGTGTGTGTTTCTGTAAGTTTTATTTTTTATTTTTAATCTTCTCATTTGTCTGATGTGATTTGACAAAGACTATCATTGAACAGAATCAGAATCTGAGTTGAAATTAAAACGAAAGCACACGAAAGAAGTGAACGTGATCAAATAATTGATTGAATGAAGTCAAAAAGGGGAGGGAAGGGGAGGGGGAGCTAGGACATCAGCAGCGGAGGTCTGCTTTATACATAACGCCCGTAGAACCGCAGTAGATAGCATTACGGAAAATACAGGTACTTACTCGAGACAGCTGCGAGACAA
This sequence comes from Batillaria attramentaria, assembly GCA_018292915.2. Lineage (NCBI taxonomy): Eukaryota > Metazoa > Mollusca > Gastropoda > Batillariidae > Batillaria > Batillaria attramentaria. Next base: position 334,577 of record JACVVK020000568.1, on the reverse strand, counting down.
ACCCTGAAAACACCGTTACCTTAGGGTTACAACCTGGGAAAGTAGGAGAGCTTGATTTTTCCTTTATTCGTTTTATCCGTCGTGTTTTCGGTTTGTGCTTCGGAATATCGTGCTTGTAAATGTACGGCACATCCGTCGCATTCAACCCCATCTCCTCCGCATGACCAATGGCCTATCGAAATACATTTCTTGTTGCGTCTTTATGTAATTTATTGATCACTAATCAAGATACGGCATTTTTATAGTATATTTCTCATTAATAAATGCTCAATAGGCGGCAAGAGGAACACCCTTTTTAAAGGACAATAAATGTGTAGTGTAGTGTAGTGTAGTGTAGTGTAGTGTATTGTAGTGTAGTGTAGTGTAGTGTAGTGTAGTGTAGTGTAGTGTATTGTAGTGTAGTGTAGTGTAGTGTAGTGTAGTGTAGTGTAGTGTAGTGTAGTGTAGTGTAGTGTAGTGTAGCTTGTATTTTGCTCTCAGACTAGACGCGCAGTGCAAGCGACGTTTCCCATGCCCTGACCTCGACCATACTTTGTTTTGAATTCAGTTGATGCCGATTCTTATCTTCCTGAACTCCGTCATCGCCATTTTGTATCACATCGGAGCTGTCCAGGCCTTCATCGCGTCTTTTGGTCGTCTCCTCTCCCTCTGTCTGGGGACCACACCCATTGAGTCAGTGAACGCTGCTGCCAATGTCTTTCTGTCGCTCGTAAGTGTAGTGATAAAAGGGAAAACTGTCCATTTCTGGCACAACAAAGTACCGCTCATAGTTATGCTTTTTTTGTTTTGTTTTCCGGATACCTTGTTTTGTCAGAAATGGGGGTGGGATATTTGTTCAAAGTTAACCCCATGGTAATTCAAGGGAACTAGCAAGTACAAGTTTTGCACTGTTGTTGTTCCTGCTTCACTTTCTCGATCCCAGGGTGCCGGGGTAGCCGAAGGGTAGAGCGTTGGACTTTCAATGCTCGGGTCGTGAGTTCGAATCCCGGCTGGGGCCAGATATTGGTGCTGGCCTTTTCTTGTTGCCCCGTCTTTGATATCATCCATATGTGGTGGAAAAGGACGTTAAACTCTCAAACACCCACCCACCCTTGTCGATCCCAGCCGAGATTCGAACCCGCCCAGCGCTCCACAAGCTCGTACGTCCCGGTGTGACACGCGAAATAAACTCCCCAGCTCCACTTACTCCGGGGCACTTCCTGCTTAGAGATGGATTAAACTGCCTTGGCCCGGGGCGCTATGTGCGTGTGCATGAAGTAAAGTGCCCCGCTTCAGTCAATGGATCGTGCCGAGGATCTGGGCCCGTATGCAGAACTCGAGGTTAATTTAACCCACGGCTACGGGCCTAACCGGCCCAGACTAGGACGAAAGAAACCCCAAAACAAAATTAGATAAAAAAGGAAGCGAAAAAAGAAAGACAGAAATCCTTCTATAACAACATAGGCACCTTGCTGGAATGGACCCGCTTCCTGATTTAAAACGAAAAACAACGGAAAATATAACCCTAGAGCTAGTTTAGTTCGAGGTTAGACTCTGACCTGAGGTTAAACTCCCTACCCCCGACTTTTACATGCGGGCCCTCACACATTAAACAAGTTCCAACGTGAGAAATTCTTAATGGTCTGCAATCGCAACAAAAGGCTGCAAACATTTTTTTTTCTTTAAACTGCGACTCCTGCGACCGTGCATGACGCAGGCAACTGTCACAGTTGCAGTTTTCAGCGCTTCGGAGACCCTTATAACACCAGAGCGCGAGTTTTCATTGTGTTTTTGGTCGGTGAGCGAGACACATCGCTACAGAGTCTAGCGGGTGGTGTGCTGCACGAGAAGATTAGTAACTGCAGTCTTCCTCGCTCAATGTGAAAACGCAAACTGAGCTGTGAAATCAGGCTGCCCTTGGCTTTTATAAGTTTTTCAGGGACGTTGAAGACTTTGTACCTGTGACAGAGTTGACTGTGCATTTTTTTTATTTTTTTTTTTTGGGGGGGGGGGGGGACGACAGTTTGTGGCTTTTTTTTTTTTAGCCACAGTAAGTTCAAGTAATTTTTTTGTTTTTTGTTTTTGTCGTGAAATAGTGATAATTTATTCTAGACAGAAGCGCCTCTCTTTATCAAACCATTCCTGGAGGAGATTAGCGACGCCGAGCTGTTTGCCGTCATGGTCGGAGGTTTCGCAAGCATCTCTGGAGGCGTACTCGGCACAATTGTGGGTTTTGGGGTAAGTTCATCGTTTTCCGGAGCCCTGTTAGTAGCACGCACGCACGCACGCACGCACGCACGCACGCACGCACGCACAGACTTCAGAAGTTGCCACTTTCCTAATTGATGTACACGCTGCATTAATTAATCAACAAGACATTACGCCCCTTGACAGCTGGGGAGTTACAATGGATGATTGAAGTTCAAATTTCCTAACAGTGAGAATTTAACGCTTGTAGAAGTTTTAATCAACTGTTACTCATCCTTCATGCATTTCGATAAACCACCCATGTACACGTTTCCATTGGGGTGGTGTTCTTTACACTGCATTTTTTTTGTTGTCAGACGGCATACGCGCGCATTTCTAGTTTATTTTGAATTTCCTTCAGATTTCCGCCACACACCTTCTTGCAGCCAGCGTGATGTCAGCGCCCGCTGCCCTGGCCATAGCCAAACTCATACACCCTAGCACCACTCCCAGCTCAGCCACAACACGGAATGCATACAAAGTAGACCTCGGGCAAGTTATTATAATTTTAAAGACTTTTTTTTTTTTTAACAATTTCGACACTGAAGCTACAATCATACGTCTGGACACCAGGGTCCGCATGTAAAAGTCGGGGTTAGGGAGTTTAGCCCCGGGTGAGAGTCTAACTTCGAACTAAACTAGCTCTAGGGTTAAATTTTCTGTTGTTATTTGTTTTAAATCAGGAAGCGGGTCCATTCCAGCAAGGTGCCTATGACGTTATAGAAGGATTTTTGTCTATCTTTCTTCGCTTCCTTTTTTATTTAATGTTGTTTTGGGATTTCTTTTGTCCTAGTCTGGGTTAGGCCCGTAGCCATGGGTTAAATTAACCTCGAGTTTTGCATACGGGCCCAGCTGCCTGGATCCCGTAGTGCATTGCACCCACAGACGTATAGAGATAGACGCACCGCGGTACCGGAAAAGTGACGCCGCCGCGCGCCATGTTGCTAGTACCTGGAAGTGCCGCTGTTTACATAGCGCGCATAGCACTGGTCCGCTTTATCTTACGTCACATTTCTGATGACGTCTTTCTAAAGAACTTTGTATTTCGAACGAGGCGTCCTGTACACAGAGCATCTGAGTTCTGGTATTAGTAAGATGGCCGCGATAGCGACACTCGCAAGCAGCGGTGGCAGCGTGCGGCGGTGCGTCTATCTCTTTACGTCTGTGATTGCACCATGTGGGTCAAACGATTTTATATTACGGGGAAGGATGGCTTTGGTGTTGTTCTTTACTTCAAAATCACTTTCGGTGGGTTGCAAAGGAAACCTGACTGCAGACATGTTGGAATGGGAGGTAAAATTTAAGAACCTGTTACGAGTATAGTCGGATCTCGGGTTCAGTGAGTTAATGTACAGTCTGTCCGTCTGCGCGACCCCGCCCCGGGGCCAAATATTGTGCTAGCCTTTTTCTCGTTGTCCCGTCTTTGGTATCACCCTTACATGGTGGAAAAGGACATTAAACTCCCAAACACCACCCGTACCCACCCACCCCGTCTGTTCGACGTTGGGGGCGTATCCTGCGGTAAGAAGTATACCATTTTCTTTTGTAACTTCCGCTGGCGACGATGCGGTGTACCCTGTTGCCAAAACTATAAGGTTATGGGACCCACAAAAAATGGGACAAAGGGTAATTAGGGACATTTGGAGTTATTGGTATCGATGAAGCTTTCTTTTTGTTTAAAAAAAATTCTGCAGCTTGGTATAGGCCTCAGATATGTTCGTTTGAAATTTGCACTTGAAAATAATAATAATAACCCGTATAGGCGCTTTACCCAATTTCACGAATCGGCTCAAAGCGCCGCGAACTGAACCCAACACGCACGCTCACGTGAATCACACGCATTCTCCCACACACTGGACATAAACATATTACAATCACGTGGTGCGAAGGGTCAGCTCAGCTATTTAAATTTCGGAATTTAGAATTACATTTATTTTTCAAATTTGGTGGGCTGAACATTTCCAAAGCAGAGGGGGAGGAAGCCGGAGTACCCGGAGAGAACCCCCGACGATCGGCCCGAATGAACGGTGCCACATACGAGAAGGAAAAATTCTTTGCCCCGAGTGGGACTCGAACCCCTGATCTCTCGCATTGGTAACAAGTCTCTTAACCACTAGACCACCGACCGCCCCGACCGACAATGGGTAATTAGGGACATTTGGAGTTACTTATCAATGAAGGTTTCTTTTGGTTTAAAAAAATTATTTCTGCAGCTCGGTGTAGGCCTGAGATATGTTTGTTTGAAACTTGCTCTTGGAAAGATTCCATTTTGAGAAAATGGAGTTCCTCATTCGTAGCTTTCGCCGTCGACGATGCGACGTGCCCTGTTGCCCAAACTGTAAGGTGATGTG
>JACVVK020000568.1:305000-325000 GCA_018292915.2 Batillaria attramentaria | reverse complement strand
CCCTTTTCCCCACACATTGCACTTGACCCCAAGCATTGCACTTGACCCCACGGTTGTGTCCTTACGCCTGGAGATCCCCGAACCTGGCCTGCCGAAGAATCGACTGCTCTCGAACCCAATGGTCCCCAGCAGAGTGTCCTTGGTAACGATCACGTGATTATCAAATGCGGCAGAGATGAGATGAGAGGCGAAATTGGCAAATGCAGTTTGACCGAGTGTAGAACATGTATGGAGCCCTACTTTGGGGGGGGGGGGGGTAGGATGCTTATGTGTAACTGGTGACACATAAACTTACTCTCTTAAAGTACGCAAAAGAATAAATCTCAGATGTCATCCTAGACAGATGCTTCCCAGACAAAATAACGTGTCCCATCTGCCAGATGCATGCGTCCAACCTAGAAGTATCCTAATAAATGTGTTGACAAAATGCTCATCAGCCCACATTTCTCCCATCAGTGACCAACAAGTGTTGCAATATTGCCTATTGTTCTTTCACTATGTATAGGCGAGAACACAAGTGATGTCCACATACGTTATGTGCGGATTCTGCAACTTGCCAGCTCTGGCCATTTGTGCGGGGACTCTGTCGGCGCTGGCCCCGAAGCGAGCTACCTTCATCGTGAACAACGTGGTTGTGGCTCTCATTGCTGGAAACATCGCCTGCTTCATGACTGGATGTGTGGCTGGTGAGGCTGGTCAGGTGTCATCAGGGAGACGTTTTAGTCCGAACATGACCGAACGCGGCGCTTTCCGTGTTTGTCGTGGCATACAGCTACAACCACAGACGTAAAAAAAGATAGATCCACCGCCGCACGCTGCCACCGCTGTTTGCGAGTGTCGCTACGCGGCGGCCATCTTGCGGATACCAGAACTCAGAGGCTGGTCGAGTACCCAACGTTATGCGCTTGATGATTTTGCCCAAAGCAAAACAGCACTCACACACCCCAGTGTACGGCTGAGAGAGTTAACGATTTAGTCAAGTAGCAGAAAGCACACATTCTCTCTCTCTCTCTCTGCCTAAACAAGAAAATGTCCCTGTTCAAAGAAACACAGGAGAAACAAAGAACTTAAGAAGAGACTTACTTTCAGATATCACTCCTTGTGTGAAAATAAAATTCACCAGGAAATTGGGAGAACACGTGTAGATAAAGCGGACCGATGCTATGCGCGCTGATAGCGTCTGGCACCAGGTACTCGCAAAATGGCGCGCGGCGGCGTCACACTTCCGGCACCGCAGGGGGTCTATCTTTTCTACGTCTGTGGCTACAACTGACATGCGTGTCTTTGCTCTAATTGTTCCGGCTCGTATTCGAGCCGCGTTCGATGTTTGTCGAGACTAAAACGTCGCCCGTATCTGTGTGAGGTAGGGCTAAGTATTGTACAAATAGTCTATAATTAACACTCTTGCTATGTTTCATTAGTCCAGAGAAACCCAACCCAAGGCCCAACTCCTGACACATGTCTAGTCTTGCAAAGTCGTTTGGAACTGTTTTTGCTGGGGTCTGATGCATGGAGACACAAAGAGAGAGAGAGAGAGAGAGAGAGAGAGAGAGAGTAGGACACAAGTCCCAGAATAGCGTAGTGCGTTAATACTGCCCCTGGGCCCGCATGTAAAAGTCGAGGTTAATTTAACCCATGGCTACGGGCCTAACCCAGACTAGGACAAAAGAAACCCCCAAACCAAAATTAAATTAAAAAAGGAAGTCAAGAAAGGAAGAAAAATCCTTCTATAAGCGGGTCCATGGTGGAATGGACCCGCTTCCTGGTTTAAAAAAGAAAAAGTTTAGTTCCAGGTTGGACTTTAACCCGGGGCTAAAATCCCTAACCTCGACTTTTACATGCGGGCCCTGCAGTCTCGGACGTACGGAGAGTACGCCATGTATGAAGAGAGAGTTTAGGACGCAAGTCCGAGACTAGCGTCGTACGTACGGCGAGCACGTCATGTACGTAGAGAGTTTAGGACGCAAGTCAGATGTCCTCAGCATTAGCCAGAACATGACACCAGAGAGGAGAGACAACCAGCACAGTCTTTCATTTATTTATTATTTTTTTTTTTAGCATGATTTGCGTTCTGTCTTGAGTCTTGAGTCAGTTTATCTTGTGTCCTCTCTTTATTTCCAGGTCTGATGTTTGCATGACGCCTAAAACTGCAGCCAGCAAGTACTGATGCAGCGATTTCAAGCGCGCTTACCGTCAACAGAGGAGTTGCAGGATTTAACAACAATACTAATGGGACACCGGACATAAACAGAATGCAGTCACGCTCTGCGAGTGGTCATACCAGTCATTTACTACTTATGTTTCGGAATCTTTTTTTATCTGACGTATGACAAAGTATACACACAGAGTACAAAGACAAAGATATAACAAATACACCACAATATCAAATCACAAAAAAGAAGGAAAGACTTGAAGGCAAACACACACACACACACACACACACACACACACACACACACACACACACACACACACACACGAGGGTAGCTGTGCTAAACTGCACAGAATGGGTATGTTTCGGAAATTTCATTTGCATTTATTTTGACTTTTTTTTACGGGCTGAACATTTACGAAGAGGAAGCCGGAGTACCCAGAGAGAACCCCTCAAACAAACGGCCCGAATGAACGGTGCCTACTGGAGATGAGAAGTGTACCGCAAGTGGGGTTGGAACCCTCTGTGACGTCCCTTCACCTCCCCCCCCCCCCCTCTAAAAATGGTGATGGGTGGAGGGGGGGGGATAATGACGCTCCATGCGACATTTCTAGATTTCTTTCTGTATCAAAAACAAGCAAACAGACAAACAAAGAGCCGGCCCGGGGTCCTTTCGCCGCCAAACAAACAAACATTAGCACACCACAGTATCAATCTTCACTATTTCTTCTCTTTTTTTCGGTATTACCGGAGTACTGTCATGTGTACTTGGAAATGGCATCTTCAACCTGTCTAAAACTAAAAAGAACTTTTTCATCTGTATGCCTGTAATTGTAAATAAAGTCAATTTCTGTCTACGTTACAAGTAAAATAGAACTTGTCCTGTCATGTGTGCTGACATGTCACAGCGTTTCCTTTTCTGTGTTTTGTTTGTTTGTTTGTGTGTTTTTTTGCCTGGGAGAATGAGATAGCACATTTAAAATGAACAGTGTTACCGGTTGGTGCAAAAAAAAAGTGGCAGTATCATAGAATCTACAAGTGTGATAGATTGCTGCACCCTGCATGCACTTCTTCTTCTTCTGCGTTCCCTGTTCTGGACTCCGCCTCAGATGATTAGGTTTGTGGTCTTTATATAGGCAGTGGTCTTCAAGAGGTCTGTTTTGCTGCCCCAGAGTTTCTCTGCCAGTGTGGCTCCGTTCGGCCAGTGTTGTGTTCTTGCTTCTTTGAAGAGGGGGCAGGACTGCAGAATGTGTTCCTGGGTTTGAGGGGCTGTTCCGCACGGACAGTCTGGTGAGTGTGACAGCCCAAGGCGGCACAGGTGGGCACGCAGTCTGCAGTGTCCAGTTCGTAGTCTGAAGATGGTGGTCTGTTCATACCTGCATGCACACTGCATCAGTCACGTGATTTGTTGTGAAGGTTTGGTGTGCATGCATTTCTGAATTCGTCTTTAAAATAACAACAACAACAACAACAACAACAACATCATTAGCAACAACAAATAAAAGAACCGAAATACAAATACCGACAAAGACGAATCTGTATGCTGCTTCTTGTTGTTACAATGTTGTCTTCCTGTCGTATGCCACTCCAGTATTGAGAGAATGTTGGATAATGTGGTAAAGTTTGGTAATGAGATATTTGGGTCCCTGACACTCATCTTGCCCTAAATAGTTGCGTAGCTGTATACCATAGCACTTACTGCTGATAAAGTCGCCCTCATCCAGAACATAGTGTGTAAGCCGAGTGCCAAAGTCAAGATATTGTAAACTAGTTGAATGCTACCAATTGTGAGGTATTTTAGTTTAGTTTTGTTGTGTTTTTGTTGGTCTAGTTTTGTCCTGTTTTTCCCCAAAAAAAATCAAACATCTGACGTGCTTAAACAATGAAAAAGGAATTTTTATTGACGTTAATGTTTCTGCGGTTTTTCATCCTGTAGGATGTTTTTGGCAGTTAGGCTTACCAGTGTGAATAGCTCATTACTGCCATATAGAATACTTACTATGTTATCCAGTTTTTGAGAGCGCGGCACGGGTTTTCATCCGAAAACGTTCGGGTGCAAAACCCTATTACGTGACGACAGTGTTATCAGCTGTGGTGTGAGGAAGCGAGCACAAGGTGTAGCTGAGAGGTATATTTTTCTACCATACACTGGGGGAACCTTAACAATATTATTGCCAAGATGAATGCCACAACTTTAGGAATCGGCGAGAAGAGGACGGGGCCTGTGTCGGAATATGAACTGACCAGAGCCATGGAAATGGAGATGGTGGTTTCCGAGAGGAAAGACACCGCGGACGTAACAAGAGATTCCGGTGTGGATATGGCAGCGTCTGATGTCCAGAAAAACAAAGAATGTCAGATTTACGTAAGTGTTTTACACACGTGCGCGCTCACGCCCAAACATATACACGCGGATCGCTGGTGGGTGTTCATGTCAGGTTAATTATATAACAGTAATAAGTAGATTCATTTGCATGTGACGCCTGTCCCTCAGTAGAACGTCCGGGCGCCATTATAGTAGCAGAAAAAAAGAGACATTTGACGTCTCACACACACACACACACACACACACACACACACACACACACACACACACACACACACACACTACCCCTTACTACCTCAGCCAACTTTTCCTCACTGGGTTTACCACAGTCCTAATTTGTTCCTTCAGGACGAGACATCCCGGAACAGGAAAGAGAGGGAGCCAGGGAGAGCCAATGAGGATCCAGCACGAGGTGTGTTGGAATCTGAACATCCTACTCATCAGCCGTCTTCCTGTTTTGTCTTTGTCTGGATCCGAGCCGTCAAAGCAGCTGCAAAGCAATACGGGTTAGTGTATCGACAAACCTGTTGAGTGTATCTTTTTGTACTACTGGGGGGGGGGGGGGGGAGGAGAGGGCGGTGAGGGGGGGGGGGGTCCGGATAGCCGAATGGTGGTATGTTGAACTCTCATTTCTCGAGTTTGAACCCCGGCTGGGGCCAAATATTTATGCTGGCCTTTTTCTCGTTGCCCCGTCTTTGAGATCACCCGTAAGTGGTGGAAATGGATGTTAAACTCCTAAAACACCCACCGACCTACCTTCGGACTACTGGGAGGTATCTACGGTTCTTCTGTGTACTAACATTGGACTGCTGGGAGCAGCCGAAACTTGCTGTTTTTCATTTATAACTGAGAGAAATTAACCACAAAGGACTAATTTGCATGGACATTGTGAACTATATTTATTGGTGTTAGGATAAGGATATTGTCTCATCATACGCGAAATGTCATCATTAGCATAGTGAATAATGAGACTGAAATAAACAGATACAAATTAAAGTGTGTGTGTGTGTGTGTGTGTGTGTGTGTGTGTGTGTGTGTGTGTGTGTGTGTGTGTGTGTGTGTGTGTGTGTGTGTGTGTGTGTGTGGTTGTTGTTGCTGGTGGTGGTGGTGGTGTTCGAGCTATGGGCAAACGCCGACAAGGTGATGAAGCAGGTCGGTGCAAGTGTTCAAATTTTAGTCCCCATACTAAAAGTCTTTGTTTTGTGAAGTTTGTCTGCATTGAAGCAGGCTAATATCATTTAGCCCAAACATAACTAAAAAGAACTCTTTATTAACTAAACTATACAGTGAAGCGATATGGCGCGTGGTGAAGGTTGTGCTGTTCCTGCTGTACCTGACCTACAGCGTCTACAGTCTGTACCGCACGTGGGGCACGGAGAGCGCCACCCGTCTCCTGCTGCTCCTCGCTATCGTGCTCTACGTGGGGGTCGGGAGCCGCCTCCTGAAGCTGCTGCTGAGGGCGGTTTCACGTCTGCACGTGCGACAGGACGCTTTTAGCTGGGCGCGCAAGGTTGGCAGATGGTGAGTGAATTTCTTGTCCATGAGCTTCGACATATGCGATTATTGTACTGTTGTTTATAAGGTGTTTCCAATAATTTGATAGAGAGCCTGTGATAACTTGTAGAAGGTCAAAATATCGTCCCTTTCCACCACATACGGGTGATATCAAAGACGGGGCAACGATGAAAAAGCCAGCACAAATATTTGGCCCCAGCCGGGATACGAACTCACGACCAGAGCATTGAGAGTCCAACTCTACCATTCGGCCACCCCGGCTCCCCGAGTAAAGAGGAATGATGATGATGATGATGATGAGCGGGTGGGTGGGTGTTTGGGAGTTTAACGTCCTTTTCCACCACATACGGGTGATATCAAAGACGGGGCAACGAGAAAAAGGTCAGCACAAATATCTGGCCCCAGCCAGCGGGATTCGAACTCACGACCCGAGCACTGAGAGTCCAACGCTCTACCATTCGGCCACCCCGGCATGATGATGAGCCAGCGGAAGTGTACTCGGTTGATTTACAATACTAATTCTACGTTGTCACATGTACAGGTCGCTGTACGTGGTTGCTGGGGTCGGAGCAGTTACATACTTGGCAATTGAAGTGGTCCCTCAGAGACCTTATAACCTGATATCTCTCGCTGGGTTAACCTTCCTCGTGCTGCTGGCCATGATGATGTCTGCCGATCCGGAGAGGGTACGTCACTGTGTTGTGTTGCGTTGTGGTGTGGTATGGTGTTGTGTGGTGTAGACTGGTGTGGTGTGTGACGTGTTCTGCTGTGTTGTGTTGTACTCTCTCTCTCTCTCTCTCTCTCTCTCTCTCTCTGCATGCCGACTGTTCGCTTGCTGTTTTATACATCTCTTTTTGTGTTTAATTATTAAAATTGACTTTTAAAGAAAAAAATTCTTGTGTGCACTTGAAATCAATAGACAATGTGTATGTGTGTACGTGTGTTTGCAACATCTGTTCGCTGTTTGTTTGTTTGTTTTTTTGTTGTTGTTTTATTGTTTTAATCTGTCTGTTTGTTTTTCTTGTTTTATTCCTTACTTTTTTTTTTAGTTAGTTAATAGTAGTTTCTAGCAACGGCAGGTATGAAAACTGACTACTTGACGTCCACTGCCTCTACCGTTGTAAAATAAAATTGCATTGATTCTCTCTCTCTCTCTCTCACTCTCTCTTTCTCTTTCTCTCTCTCTCACACCACGGTGTGTGTGTGTGTGTGTGTGTGTGTGTGTGTGTGTGTGTGTGTGTGTGTGTGTGTGTGTGTGTGTGTGTGTGTGTGTGTGTGTGTGTGTGTTGCTTTACGGTTTTCTCAAAAGCAGGTTAAAATTAGGCAAACAACAGTTTAAGAATGACTGTTGCCGAGCAGTAGTAACAGGGATGAACATCGCTGTAACAGACATCAGGGTAACTATCTTTATCATGTACTAACTGAAGGAAACGTTTTCATATTACATTTTTTGTGTGTTTTTAAATTTCATTTTTTCCCCCTGAAACTTGCAGATCAACTGGCATACAGTGTTCTGGGGAATCAGTCTACAGTTCTACCTGGCAATCTTCGTGCTGAGGACAAAGACAGGCTATAATGTGTTCCACTGGCTTGGTGACCGGGTGGAAGAGTACATAGGATACACTAACGCTGGTTGCAAGTTTCTGTTTGGAGATTCTTATGAGGCCCACCCTTTCGTATTCAAGGTAAAACACTGTTGTTTTGTATCCTCCTCTCAAAATATCTTTTGCATGTTTCATGCAAATTTACGCAGATTAATTTTAATAGCCACACGTCATTTATACAGTGCATTGCCTAATACAGATTGAACGTACTGGTGTCGTAATTGTCCTTTTTTTTTAAATAAAGAAGAGGGGTGTACGTTGTTTGCCTTTTATTGTAATTAATCTAGCAGTATAAGCAGTATCAGTATGCCCACAGTGATCTCCATACTTTTGAGTTAAGTTACTTACTGTTCTGTTGCTACTCACTAAGCTTCAACCTCATGAAATGTGGAATTAGTTGACTGCATGAATGTTTTTTGATTGTTGTTGTTTGGTTGGTTGGTTGGTTGGTTGTTTTTTTGGTTTTTTTTTTGCTTTGTGTGTGTGTGTGTGTGTGTGTGTGTGTGTGTGTGTGTGTGTGTGTGTGTGTGTGTGTGTGTGTGTGTGTGAGCACACACAACGTAAACCACTGTTGGTGACTTGCACACAAATGCTTCATTCCAAAATAAGACATGAACAGCTCAGCTCTAGCTAGGCGGCAGGACGTGACGTTCCCTCAACTCCTCGCCTTATGCCTGTTTTCAACTCACATCTTTACAGGAATATTTCTGAATGTAATCTTGGTAACAGGTATTTATTTCACAACACAGAGCATGCCTGTGATAATCTTCTTGAACTGCACCATTGCCCTGCTGTATCACTTTGGCGTGGTCCAGGCCGTCATTGCAACTTTCGGTCGCTTTCTGGGCTTCTGTCTGGGTACCACGCCTATTGAGTCAGTCAACGCTGTTGGTAATATCTTCCTGGGACTGGTGAGTGTCCCACATACAGCGTCGTTACACATTTCAGCTGCTCTCCCTGTCTGTCTGTTAAAAAAGGTACAATTCGCCTTAACAGGTTACAGACCAGTAATAGCTTCCGGGTCATGTAGTAAGAACTACGCTAAATATACTAGAAAATCTTTGCCCTTTTTAAAATTTGTGTGCAGAGTAGAAAATGGCAATCTGGTGCTTTTTGTTGGGTTTCATGCCAGGTAATAGTAAACTTAGGGAAAAATGAGCCTGGCTTGTGGACTATCTGTATTCATGCGCGGCTGGCACAGGAGCCAGCAGACAACCGTGGAATGAGGGGGTATGTGGTTGCTGCCAACATTGCCCAAAAAAACGGAATATTGGAATTTGTTGAAATTTACTCTACATATGAGTCTATGGCTGTCTGATTTTTTTTATTTTTTTTTTTTTTTGGGGGGGGGGGGGGCTGAATTTTAAAGCATTTCTAGGGTGTCATCTGCAACCTTATGTCTAAGAGGAATATATAGCGTTTTCCTCCAGAAATGCATCTATGGTACGTAGCCAAAGCGAGTTGAAGGGACGCGACTGCAGATTTGCCTCTGTGATTACTTCCCTTACCATCGTTGGCCATGATTACTTCCCTTACAATCGTTGGCGCTCTCTCTCTCTCTCTCTCTCTGTGGTGGTGGTGGTAGTGGTGATGATGAGCTGCGAGTCTAAAGACGATTTTTCATGTTATACCTGTTATTTAATGGACAATAATGTATTTTGGAATTTGAACTTGTATTCAAAACAAACAAAGAAACAAACTGCAACATATACCCTATGCTGTAATTCGTTTGTTTGATTTCCTGCTGTTTACGTTCTACAGAGAATTTTCATTTGACGAGAAGAAACGTGTGTCATACTCGTGAAGCGTCCCTTTTCATTGTCAGAGAGCAACAACATATTACAATTTCTCTCCTTCCCCTCCCCCTCCCTCACCCCCTTGTCCCCCCAACCCCCATAGTGCTTTTCCCGAAAATTGCATAATAGACATGGGCATCAGTAAGGGCCATTAGTGGGTTCTTGGTATTAGACGTATAGCAACGCCTGTGCTTTGATAACGGTCTCCCTAGAGGTTCGGGAGTCGGCTGGCTGAACCGGCTGCACGCCGGACTCGAGATCGAAAGGTTGAGGGTTCGAACCTCGACAGAGCCGACATTTTTCAGCGTTTTTCCTGCTGCACTCGTTGTTGAAATCGCCCTTGTGGCGGACAAAAGGCGTTCAACTCCAAAGCACCCCACCCATCCACTTGCGCCCACGTCCTCCGCATGTGGTGGAAAAAGACGTTAAACCCCCAAACACCCACCCACCCTCCCTACGTCCTTAGAACCTACGGGTCCGACCTTTCCAATGAACAGCTCAGTCCTCAGACAGTTTATCTGTGTCTATCTCAGGCTGAGGCACCGCTGCTGATCAAGCCGTTCCTGAATGACATCACTGGATCTGAACTGTTCGCGGTGATGACTGGAGGCTACGCAAGCATTGCTGGAGGCATTATGGCCACGATCATTGTGTTTGGGGTCTGTGCGAACTGATTCTTAGTGACTGAACTGATTCTGTTAATCAAGTAATTTCGAGGAAACAGTCCTGATTTAGATCATCGGATAATTACCCAGTCTCAACATTTTCCCCGTGAAGGTTTATTGAAAAATATACGTATTTCATACATATTTTGTCTTATACTTGTGCTTCTCTGAGCAGGATGAACATATAAAAACAACAATAACAACATTAACAACATTTACAACAATAACAACAATAACAACAGCGGTAACAACAGCAATAACAACATTAATAACAACAACAAAAGCCGAAGATTATATGTATATATTATAATATGTATCGGTTATAAACCGGTTTTTATGTGTGTGATGTATACACATCAATGTGTCAGTCTTGGTAGCCCTACGTATACGGGGACCGTTATCATTCATGTAGCGCATTGTGTGGAAACAAGAAGATTTAGAACTACCTGCTCACAGTCCGAACATTGTGAATCTTAAAGATCTAAACTCAGAACAAAAAACTTTCCGAAGTGTGACAAAAATTTTACAGCGGAGTCGACCGTGCAAGCACAGTCAACTCTGTCGCAGTTACAGCGTTTTCAGCGCTTCGGGGACCCTTATAAAACCAGAGCACGAGTTTGCCGTGACATTATTTGGCTTTTGATCAGTGAGCGAGACACCAAAGACATTATAATATAATGTCTTTGGAGACACATCGCTACAGTGTCTAGTGGATGTTGAGTGCTGCAGTATCTTTCTCGCTCAGTGTCAAAACGCAATCTGAGCTGTGAAATCAGGCTACCCTTGGCTTTTATTGGGGTTTCAGGGACGCTGAAAACTCTGCAACTGTGACAGAGTTGACTGTGCCGGTCGACTCTGCAAAATTTTTTTCACACTTCGGAAAGCTTTTTGTTGGGAACTGCAAACGCCTTAGTTTGGTATGCACGTTTTCATCTGTCTTTTATCTAGATTCCAGCCAACCACGTCTTGGCGGCCAGTATGATGTCAGCGCCCGCCGCCCTGGCCATCGCCAAGGTTATGTGTCCGAGCACAGTTCCCACTCCCATCAGGGTGCAGGACGCATACACAGTGGAGCTTGGGTAGGTGGAATGGTGACAAGCTCTAGCGATATGTTACTGTTGTTTGTGCTGCTGGGGAGAACCCTCCCTGAGTCATCCGCTTGGATGATAACCGGTTCCTATGTGTCAAGCGCTAGAAGCCACAAGCTAGTCAAGCGAAGTCAAGTCAGTCAAGAATACTTTATTCGTTTCTCATGGGGAAATTAAATGCGTGCTCAAGACGTAACAATGGCAGTGTAATACATTAAAATTACACACACACACACACACACACACACACACACACACACACAGAGCACACAGAGCACACAGAGCACACACGTACACAGCACACAGCGCGCGCAATCATCAAAATTCTACGCACATACTAGATAACTCCAGTGAAGAAAACGATTGTCACCTGATGGGAAAAACGTTAAACCTACACCTTTTTTCTTACGCAAAAAGGGGGGCCCGGGATAGCGGAATGGTAGAGCGTTGGCTTTTCAACGCTCGGCCGGGTCGTGAGTTCAAAACCGGCTGGGGCCAAATATTAATTTTGTGCTGGCCTTTTTCTCGTTGCCCCGTCTTTGGTATCACCCATGCTTGGTGGTAAAGGACGTTTAACTCCTAAACAACCACCCCACCCTCTTACGCACAAGGCCGCAAAATGGTGTGGAACTCGCCTTTCGCTGGCCATCTTGTTCAGTTCCCCTGACAGTGCAGTTTTTTGTTGTTGTTGTTCTCAGAGCGTCCAAGAACTTGTTGCAATCCTTGTCGACCGCGGCAGTGATCAGTGTGTCTGTTATCGTCACCATCTGCGCCAACCTCCTTTTCTTTGTCTCCTTTTTACGCTTCGCTGACCTCACGCTTGAGTGGTTCGGGGATCAGGCCGGAGTGGAGGATTTCTCATTCACGGTATTGATGGCCGCTACAGTTTTAACTTGTCTTTTGTTGTTAGATGTTGATGTGAAATAAGTGTTAGCAATTCTTACGTACGGTTCACCTGTGGTTATTATAATTATAGTGGTACGTGTGGATAGAGACAATTAACTCATAATATTTAGCAACTTTGTGTGTTCGAATTGTGTTTATGATCAGACGTCTGGCTGACAGTCAGGGGATCTCTCCGGGTACTCCGCCCCCCCCCCCCCCCTTTCTGCTTTGAAAATGTTCAGCCCACAAAATTCGAAAATAAATGAAATTCCGAAACTAAAATTGCTGAGCTGACCCTTTGCAACAAGTGATCGTTATGTGTTCATGTCCAGTGTCTGAGAGAATGCAAGTGATTCACGTAAGCGTGGGCCGGTTTAGCTTGCGGCGCTTTGAGCCAAATATTTGGAATAAGAGCGCCTATATTAATGCGATTATTCTGAAAACGGCCAACCCTCATCATCATCAACTTGAAACACTGGGTATGACCCAAACAGAGACTCCTGTCCTACGTGTTCTACCCGCTGATGTACCTGTGTGGAGTGGACACTGAAGATCTCCTTGTGCTGGGTCGCCTGGTAGGAGTGAAGGTCCTAACCAGCACCCAGCTGGGCTACAAACAGGCTGCTGATATCATCCACAACTCAAACACGCTGGCAGAATACACGGCGCGGACAAACGGCACGTGGCGCTACTCGGGCGATGACGTCATACTGGAGGCGTGGAACCGGACTTTAGTGGGCGGAGTCATGAATGTAAGTGTATTGATTGATTGATTGATTGATTGATTGATTGATTGATTGATTGATTAGTTAAACCAGCACAGAAAAGGTGAAAGTGTGTGTGTGTGTGTGTGTGTGTGTGTGTGTGTGTGTGTGTGTGTGTGTGTGTGGAGGGGGCGGGGGGTATTGAGCAGTATCTGTAGACTATAGACGGCTATCTGTATGTACATGTACTACCAGGCTCGATTTCCGGCCCGGGTGAAATTTCAGTTCTAATGTAAACGTGCTGGGTCCGCTTCTAAGCGTGCCAGGTTCGCTTATCAATTTTGGTCCAGTGTAAGCGCGCCCTGGAACTACCAAATGTTGTAACTGCCGCTTCTATTTATTGTTCGTGGATTCTATTCCTCAGGAACGGTCAGAAGTGATGTCCACGTATATCCTATGCGGTCTTTGCAACGTGTCTTCCATCGGCAACTGTATAGGTAGTTTGTCGGCACTGGTTCCCAAGAGAACCGGAGAAATCGTCCGCTACGCCGTATGGGCCTGCGTGGCTGGCAACATCGCTTGCCTCATGACGGGGTGCGTGGCAGGTACGTGTGTATTCAATAGACAGTCAGGACACAGTACACTCTGACATACTGATAATGATAGACTCCTACAAAAGGGTGACAGAGGCTGATTTTGGTCATATGGATCGAGTTGTTAGTATCGTGCTGCTTTGTCTCTTCCGCAGGTCTGCTGTTCGTGTGAGACAAAAAGCAACCAGCGACTCGGAAGCAGACTCAGCTGGCAACAGCACCGTAGGCCGGGCCTTACCGGCCGCGGATTACGTATTGCCTAAACTGGAAACAAACATCACGTCAATTACTTTTTATATTCTTTTTGGTTGAACAGACTTCGGAAACAGCGCCGATAATATTAGTCATGATCAATGAAGCCCACTGGCGGTTGAAAAAGGCCCAATTCGTCAAAGCGAGTGCAAGGGACGCGACTGCAGATTTGCAGGCGTTTTCTGTGGTGACTTCCCTTATGGTCGTTGGCCATGATTACTTCCCTTACAATCTTTGGCCATCTCTCTCTCTCTCTCTCTTTCTCTCTCTCTGTTGTTGTTGTTGGTGGTGGTTGTGTGTGTGTGTGTGTGTGTGTGTGTGTGTGTGTGTGCGTGCGTGCGCGCGCCGTGCGCGAGCGCGTGCGTGCGTGCGTGCGTGCGTGCGTGTGTGTGTGTGTGTGTGTGTGTGTGTGTGTGATGAGTAACTGCGGACTAGCAGAGACTGCAGATAATGTATAATTTGCGTGTCACTCAGTCACGCCAGCTGGAGAGCCGGCGTGAACATTAGGTAGTTAGGGGTGGAATAGGGGAGCGGTCATTTTCTGGTTGGCGGAAACTCAGTGTACAGGAAACTGAATAAATTGGTGGGAGAGCGGCTGCAGGTGGACGATGTAATGATACACGTGCTCCATCCCTCTCTGTCGCACCTTGACGCCAGTGCGCTGATGTCACGTGCTAAATGAATTTAACCCACGGCTACGGGCCTAACCCAGACTAGGACAAAAGAAAGAAAACAAAATTTTCTTTAAAAGAAAGGAGGCGAAGAAAGGAAGAAATAAATCCTTCTATAACGGCTTGGGCATCTTGCTGGAATGGACCCGCTTCCTGCAGAAAGTTTAACCCTAGAGCTAGTTTAGATCGAGGTTAGACTCTAACCCGGGACTAAAACCCCTAACCTCGACTTCTACATGAGGAGCTAGTTCCGGTGAAGGCTGGTCTTCACCTGGTCCTTTGACTCAAAATTTCCTTCCCTTCCTGGCAGTGGTGTGTTGTGTCTTCAGAGCGGCTTATTTCTTAAAAGCCCGGGGAGCCGGCCCGGAGAGGGGAGGGGGGGGGCGAATTGTAGAGCGTTGGACTTCTAATGCTCGGTTCGTGAGTTCGTATCCCCGGCTGGGGCCAAATATTTGTGCTGGCTTTTTCATCGTTGCCCCGTCTTCGATATCACCCGTATGAGGTGCAAAAGGACGTTGCTATGGAGGTCCGTGTGGTTTGGGACTGCGGGACAGTGCCGCATTCCACGCTTCCTGTCATAAATATCCCGGCATCAACCAGGCCCGGCCGTGTAATCATCCACACCATAAGACGTGTCATAGAAAGGGAAGCACCCCCAAAGTCGCACCCGTTAAGTGGGTGAAGCTCGGCTGTGTGGCAACAGCCTTCCCATTGGGCCCATAGCACACCCGCTCTGGGTAGGAGCCGACCTAGGTAGGAAAAATCCCGCTTGCCTCGGCTGGGACTCGAACCCGGTTCTCCCGGTCCATAGTCCGAAGTGCTAACCACTACACTACGGGGGGCGGTACTAATAATCGCAATTTTACTTGAAATCTTCACATCACTGACCGCCACTTCTAACCACTATTAGTATTACGCAATCTACATGTGTCTTGGGCTTATCGCGAAAGCCCCACCCCTCGTTTTCTATTGGCTTGAAGTGGCTCCTACTGGTGTGCGGTGGCTTGAATCTTTTTAACCAGTATTATCATAAACTGGGCAGGTGTGGTCAGACCCGGGATCTTAAGAGTTATGCCCTCTTTGCTGGTACGATACAGCCAGTTACAAGCAATGGAGAAATACTGATGGGCATGCATGGGATTAGGGCTAGGGTTAAGCCGGCTTTTGACTGGGCACTGCGGAGCGCCACGGTGCTGTCCACAGTTGTGATTTGGGGGGTTTCCGCCGCTGTGGCGTAATCACAGCAACCTGGATTTCAAATAGCCACAACTGTGACTGTGGTTTCCACAAAAGATTCTGATTGGCTGTACTACGTCACTCGGCGCGCAAACATGGCGGACAGTGCATCTTCCATCGGTATGTCACCGAGCATAGCTGTGTTCAGTTTTGTAGTTCGTAGACACACCGAGCGCAACGACTGTGGTGTGCACATGTGTGTTTCGCGCGCTGTGCCCAGTTAGGAGCAGGCTTTAGACTGCTTGGGGTTAGGGTTAGGGTTAGGGTTTTGCCGTATTGCAAAGCCAGTGTGCACGCTTAAAAATCTCGTCCATATTTGGGAAAAGGTTAGGTTGTGGCCGGTGGCGTGGAAAACAGAAATGTGTGGCACACATCAGATTGAAAAGCAGGGTGGAGGTTTGCACATGAAGTAGCGCTTAGCAGCTGCAGCCTCTCACTGCTTCATCCTCCTGCCCTGCGGCGCCTTGAACGTTTTGAAAGAGACGGATATGTGCGCTGAAGAGAAGCCTACCATACCATATCCTACCATATTAACTTATTGGTGTTTTTATTTTGTAAGCAGCCAGACCCCGGCGTGTGTAGGTGTGAAACTGGTTGCGTCGTACCATCTTCTGCCTGCGAGGCAGTCACACAGACAGCACACACACTCTTCAGCTGACTATCTTCAGTCAATTATTTTTCTGAAGGCCCGTCTGTGGTCTTCACTGCTCGATTGTTGTTTATCAGATGACCTGGTTGGAGGCCAACAGTTCTTTCATCCCGATATGTCATCGCCGATTCAATTTCCTGACTCTCCCGATGACGTCGTGGACACCAGCAGGGCCTGAGAAATCAGCTGGCAAAATCTTTTGTCTGTTTTGAGTCGGTCTCGGGAAAACTCAAAAAGATTGACATCTCTGCAGTCCTATGAAGAGTTTTTGTATTTTTTAAATGTCATTAAATTCACTAGCTTGACGCAAAATTCGAACGTTTCTAATGCGAACATTTGGATCAAAAGAAACAAGTGTGCGTGTGTTTGAAAAGGAATCAGAATCAGAATTGTTTATTGATAGGCCCTAGGCCCATTCAAAGTTGAGAGTGACATCCAGACATTCTTGTACACATGAATGTTTTTGAAAAGAAAATGAGTGAACATGCTTCTGCACAAAATCCCCTAGCTTCCGATTTTGACAATCTCAAGAGCCCGACTGAACACCCCTGCCCGCTGTATGATAAGACATGCTGGATAGAACAAGCCACCGCGCACCAGTAAGAGCCACTTCATGCCACTATTACACAAGTCGTGGACCTTTCCCGCTAGGCCTTAGACCGCTGCAGATTGCGTAATAGTGGCTTGAAGTGGCTTCTAGTGATCTGAAGATTTCACGTAAAACTGCCATTTTTCATGGGCTCTTGAGAGTTAACGACTGTTGATACAGTATTCTCGCTCTGCGCTTTAACCGCGTCAGTGACTACGCTTGCGCTGGCTCCTAGTGGTATGAAAACTTTTAGTAAAACTGCGATTTTTGCATGGACTTTTAAGAGATATATATATTGTATTGTCTGAGCCTTTAAATCACAGCTCAAAACATACCTGTTCCGTCAGGCTTTTCCATAGATAACTGGGACGCTCTGTCCATGTTCATGTGTGTGTGTGGGGGGGCGGGGGGGGGGGTGCGCTCTGAGTCTGTCCTTCAGAGACGGGCGCCTTATAAATATGATGTATTATTATTATTATTATTATCTCCTTCTCCTAGGGGGAGCCGTGGTGGTCGAATGGTAGAGCGTTGGACTTCTAATGCTCGGGTCGTGAGTTCGTATCCCGGCTGGGGCCAAATATTTGTGCTGGCTTTTTCATCGTTGCTCCGTCTTTGATATCAATGGTGACCCGTATGTAGTGGAAAAGGACGTTAAACCCCCAAAACACCCACCCACCCATTCCTTCTGCTAGTCTAGACACAAGTTTATTTCGTCCAGCCTCTAGGTTTTTTACCCACTTCAAGAAGCATTGGCCGAATCTGGCTCTGCCTGCTAATCGGTATGCTGGAACAGTAAACAAGGGAAGACTGAAACGGCTCACGGCTCTCTTTATTCCGCCTTTAACTTTCTATTGAAAAGTTTCCGGATCAGAAGAAAAGCGCGTTTTCAACAATAAATGTTTACATGTGTTGCTCCCGCCAGGTTGGGGGGATTGGTGTAGTCAGCCTCCTGATGAGCCTTTTGTGTTTAATTTACGTGATAAGTAATTTTTTTCTGATGAAAATGGGTTCTTTTCTCGCATGGTTTCTCGCACTGTTTGATGAAGTGTTAATTTTATTCATTTCTGTATCATTTCATCTATGTATGTACATGCACAACGACTTGTGAGACGTGTTGATATAGGCCAAGGCCTAAACAACAATAAACTATGTCTGAGACTGAGTCTGAGACACAAGTTTATTTCGTCCAGCCTTTAGGTCTTTTTACCCACTTCAAGAGGCATTATCCGAATCTGGCTCTGCCTGCTAATCGGTATGCTGGAACAGTAAACAAGGGAAGACTGAAACGGCTCACGGCTCTCTTTGTTTCGCCTTTAACTTTTCACTCGCTTTCCTTTATCTTCCAAGACAACTTGGACTCCGGTAATTCTGCTCCCAGTCTCCAGAAGGGGCCACCGTGCCGGGCCCGTGAATCAATACACCTCCATTCTCAGACAACCGGCTCACGGGAAAAGTGTTCCCCTGTTCCAGGGAGCACACTTCTCATTTTCGTGGCGTAATCTCCAAATCCCATCAACGTCCAATTTCCTTAATCCTCGCGCCTGTTCCGATCTGCGTGGGGCGGAGCAGCCACTGGCGTCAAACGGACTAAGTCCGTTACAGGAAGGAAGGAAGGAAAATGGCTGTTGCCCGAGAGGAGGTTTCTCTGGAAGTCGTTTCACAACCCAGGTAGATACACGGCAAGATTTCGAGGCAGGCGAGGGAAAGGTCTAAATAATGGATATATTTTTTCCCCGGATTTTTAAAAATATATTTTGTTCGTTTTTCTTGTTGTTATTGAAAAACGAAAGTCACTAAATGGACCTGCTCAGTTTAAAGTGCGTGAAAAAGTGAGGTAGGGATTTTTTTTTTATCTCACACTTTAATTATGGACAATGCACACGTCAGGTTTGTTGCTGTTCTTTTGTATCTGCTTTCCTGCAAGCAAAATACAAACAAACCCCAAACCAAACAACAACAACAACAGTAACAACACAAGCTCCAAACAACAACAACAACAAAACCCCGTGTAACTGAAAACAGTGATATGAAAATTTCTGTATTCACATTCCGTTCGTATCTCAATACGTTTTAACGGCACACACACACACACACACACACACACACACACACACACACACACACACACACACACACACACACACAGACACACACACACACACACAAATCGCAATTTACCCTGAAATCTCCAGATCACTATAAGCCACTACAAGCCACTATTGCGCAATCTGCAGTGGTCTTGGGACTAACGAAAAGGCCCGCGCCTTGCGTGATAGTGGCTTGAAGTGGCTCCTACTTGCGTACAGTGGCTTCTTCTTCTTTTTTTTTTTAACCAGTCTTATCATATAGCGAGCAGGGGGATGATCAGACTCGGGCTCTTACGAGTGAAGCAAGTGCAGGTGCACCTAAAACAGTAACGTCATTGTCTTTGCTTCGTGAAAACGCCAGAAAGTGTCTTCGGCACAACCCGTTCGGTCTTGAATTACAATATTATTACGCACCACGAGGAGGGGGGCATCACCAGTATAGTGCAACAAGAGACATGAAAGGAGCGGCTGGTTTGATCACGATCATGATGTGACTACACCGGCCTGGGTTGTGTGCCTCTTAAACAGACTGTCTTCAGAATAAAATTAGAACCCACCCACCCCTCCCCCCCCCCCACCTCAAAAAAGAGGGGAAAAACAAACACGGGCGCGGAAACTTGACCCCCGAAAGAAAAGAAAAGAAAAAAATGGGATAGGTATTGGATGGCGCTGCACAGCGGCAACGCGCTTCCCCCAGGGGAAGCAGTCCGAATTTTCCGAAAGGGAAAATAAAATAGTGAAAAAAATTGGGATAGGCATTGGTTGGCGCTGCACAGCGGCGACGCGCTTCCCCCGCGGGAAGCAGTCAGAATTTTCCGAAAGGGATAATAAAGTAGTTTAAAAAAAAAATGGGATAGGCATTGGGTGGCGCTGCACAGCGACGACGCGCTTCCCTCGGGGGAAGCAGCCCGAATTTCCCGACAGGGATAATAACGCAGAAACAAAATCTCTTTACGGGTATATTTTTCTGAGATTTTTCTGCACTTTTGTCTACGTCCTGACACTTCTAGTTCTGGTCTGTTCCAAGTTGCTAGTGCCAACGCAGCACCCAGTGGAATAAGACTTACATGGTGTGCAATCAACACTCACCAGGGCCCGTATGCACGTCGGTCCGTTTAGTGGACTAACCGCGTTTATCCCCTATACGGGCAGATAGGCGGGAAAAATCGGTATGCACGTCAATCCGGT
>JACVVK020000568.1:300000-302500 GCA_018292915.2 Batillaria attramentaria | reverse complement strand
TCAGTGCTTCTAAGCTGCAGATGAAACAGCTCCAATACACTGCAGTCAAACATGTCCGCACCGGTCGTCTTGTCAGAGTCAACATTGTCCACCGGCGCATGAAAAACCTGTAAATATTTTAAACTTGTCCCAGGACACTTGGATACGGAATGACGTAACCTGAAGGCACAACATACACTCGTTCCTTTGTGACCATCGCCAGGTTCTACTAAAAGTGTGTGTGTGTGTGTGTGTGTGTGTGTGTGTGTGTGTGTGTGTGTGTGTGTGTGTGTGTGTGTGTGTGTGTGTGTGTGTGTGTGTGTGCGTGCGTGCGTGCGTGCAAAATCCTCTACTGGCTATTCGACTATTTTTCGCGCGGACAATATGACACTTCCAGTGTACATGTTATGCCAGATGATACCCACGTTCCAAACACGAGTAAACGCTCTTAGGCCGGTGGAATCAAAAACTACATGCACAAGTGAGTGAACAGCGGAGTCTGGGTTGTGCAAGAAGTAGTAATGTTTTGAATACGGTTTTTATAGCTTCAGTTTCAACACACTGGAGCCTTGAGCATCTCGGAGGGAAAAAAAAAGGAAAAAAAAAAAGAAAAAAAAGAAGAGATTTTGTTTGTTTTGTTTTGGTCAGAGTATCAAACCATATATCACCACAGGCTTACATAATATCCGATTATATCAACTGTTCGCAGCTACTCATGATAATGAACAGCAGTGAGATGAAAAGTTAACTTCACCGAGGAGACTTCAGAGGATATTCTACTTCAGTCAGCGTGGACATTCATTATCCAGACGCACCTCAATCTGTTTAATGAAATCGCCATCGATTTCGTCTTTGCGTGGCCAGATGTCTCCCCACATAACAAGGCGACCGTCCTCTCAAGGGAACACAGTAATTGGCAATAATATTGAGGCACATCTACCTTGATGTCCCCCAAGGTTCGCCGCGGCCCAACTCGCCCCGTGCGTCTTCCCCGTACCTGTCACGTGGTGTTCAATTTCCGGCGTCGGCCATCTTGCAAGCGGACGCCCGTGTCCCAGAAGACCGGCTGGCGATAGAA
Organism: Batillaria attramentaria; assembly: GCA_018292915.2. Lineage (NCBI taxonomy): Eukaryota > Metazoa > Mollusca > Gastropoda > Batillariidae > Batillaria > Batillaria attramentaria. The sequence continues at coordinate 301,443 of JACVVK020000568.1, read as the reverse complement.
GGTCCAAGAAAACAAGCCCCATTGACATTTTCGCTCCTGATAGGTCTAGTGCTCATGAGATCCGCGGCTTGGCTCGAAAGGGATGCGCGTCGGCCGGCCATTGTTCGCCCTGAATGGCTGGGGACGTTGCGTGCGGTGCCATTAGTTTTATGGGTAATTATGATCGAGGCAATGATTTCTGCCGTACCCAGAAGGGGAAAAAGTTCCAATGACTACGCTGCAAGTGTTTTTGTTTTGTTTTGTTTTTTGTCCTTTCTGTTCTACATCCTTTCTGTTCTACATCCTTTCTGCCCAGTCAGTGGCTGTTGTAGATGCCATGTACGTTGAGCTTGCGTAGGGTTTTTTTTTTTTTTTTTTTTTTGCTGCCCCAACTCTTTGCCAGCTCCAGTGGTGTTCCTCCCAGGTCATGGGTGGAACCCACGGAGGACTCGAAACTGGGACAATTTTTATTATGCATGATGATGGAGATGAGGATGATAGTAAGATGATGCTATGGAGGTCCATGTGGTTTGGGACTGCGGGACAGGGCCGCATTCCACGCTTCCTGTCATAAATATCCCGGCATTAACCAGGCCCGGGAACTACGGCACCTGCGGTGCCGGCCGTGTAATCATCCACATCATACGACGTGTCATACAAAGGGAAGCACCCCCAAAGTCGCACCCGTGAAGTGGGTGAAGCTCGGCTGTGTGGCAACAGCCTCCCCATTGGGCCCATAGCACACCCGCTCTGGGTAGGAGCCGACCTAGGTAGGAAAAATCCCGCTTGGGATTCGAACCCGAGTCTCCCGGTCCATGATCCGAAGTGCTAACCACTACACTACGGGGGCCGGTGAGCTTGCGTAGGGTTGTTGGGCGTAATAGGGTAGGTGGGTGTTTGGGAGTTTAACGTCCTTTTCCACCATGTAAGGGTGATATCAAAGACGGGACAACGGGAAAAAGGCCAGCACAAATATTTGGCCCCAGCCGGGGCTCGAACTCACGACCCAAGCATTGAGAGTCCAACGCTCTACCATTCGGCTATCCCGGCTCCCAGGGCGTAATAGAAGTAACCGTTGTTTTGTACATTATTATGTATATTGCTAGTTATGGTATAACTTTTCACGAGCTTTAGGAACAATGATGTTTGCTAGACCGAAGATGTCATCAAAGACCTTTGAATCTATGTTTCCAAGATCTTTGATGTCATTTTGAAAGGATATCTCTGTAGCCCTTAGTGAAAAAGGGCCTAGGCGACAAGGATTAATTTTCAGAAGCCCGTAAGTCCTTTTTAGTTTTACCATTTGACAGGAGATGTATCATTGCGGCATTATTGTATGTGCGTTCCCACAAACACAGGGAACAGCCAGCGGCAACAGAGGTGGGATACTACACTATTGTAGGTTGGTTTTGGGGGTGGGGCCGTAAGTGTAGGTAGAGGGAGGTGACGGACAAGAAACCTGCA